>JAMZAV010001106.1:0-575427 GCA_024449915.1 Sweltsa coloradensis
GTTGGATACTAGGGGCTTAGGACGTTTGGAGATGGAACAAAAGGAAAGTTACATCCACATTTATGACAATACAGTGATAATAATAGTCAGTCTTGGGGTCGCTACTTTTTAAAAGTAGCATGCTATCGCTAACGCTACATGCCCCGAAAAAGTAGCTTCGCTACTTTTTCGCTACTTTTTTTCAGATGTAGCGACGCTACATTCGCGCTACTCACGAAATATAGCGCGCTACTTTTCCGCTACATGTTCCCGTTTAATCGGGGGTCGTCGAGATCCCAAATTATCCCGTTTTTAAAGCCTTTTGACGTCGTGCCGCAATGATTTTTAACTCCATTTACATCAACTCGATCGTGATCTATCATCAAAAGCACATAGTTTCGGTTTCCATTGTGATAGAAGGCGTTCTTTTAACGTTTAGGCTAGGCTAGGTCCTAGTCTAGGCCTAATGATCAACATTCATATTGCAATTGCATTTCTTATTTTCAACAACGTGTTTTTCGCGGAATCACTGCAGAAGAATGCGACAAACAAGTTCGGAATAGGCCTACTGGTCACTGGTGCCGTACAATAGCTATATAGCCTGGAATGTCCCAAGGGAGGAGGGCTAGGCTATAAATGACACTAATCACTTCATACGATTGGCGTAATTATTGAGCCGTTTGAGCGGCTTATGCTCTAAATCAATAATACGACTTCTGATTATCGTGGATACATCTTTGTTTACGACCCTGAAATAGCACTCAAGATGCACCACGCAATCTAATCACTGCAATATTTTGGTAAAGTCAGCTCACACGATGTGACAGATCGGCGATCGGTCGCATCCTTCGGACGACGCAGACAGAGAGAGAGAGAGAGCGAGACATAGACTCGCTGGGAGAGAGCTAGGGAGATGGTGTGCAAGTGAGACGAGATTATGGGCCAGTCTACACGGCGACCACATGACGTGGCGCGGCGGGCGTTACAAGTTAGTTTGCAGTGCCGACTTTTGACTTTACGTGGTACTGGGACTGCTGGCCCCGGAACATAAAAAGTAGCGCAAATATCACGCTAACGCTACAAAAATTGTAGCATGCTACCGCTACAATATGCCCCCTTAATAAAGTAGCGCGCTACTGGCTCCGCTACACGTAAAAGTAGCATGCTACATGTAGCGCGCTACTTGTAGCGCGCTTCTCCCCAAGACTGATAATAGTATCCTAACAATTTTCACGATGTTGACCACGTTGCATAAAATTATAAATAATATTAAAAATATACTATACTAAAGAATGCAGTACTCAACGAGTCAACACAAAATACAAAATAGTAATTTATTTATTAGGAAGTAGGTAGTAGAACTATTATTAAGAAGGTAAATAGCCAGAGATAATAATAATCATCATAACTCAGTTCCAACTATGTCGGGTTGAGTGGTGGTTTTCCACCATTATCAAGGGCATGAAACTGTAGATACTAAGCTTGCCAGACTCAGTGTTTCTTCCACATCATCTAACTCCTTCCTCTCCACCAATTTACTCCACTCTCTTCTGTCCTCCCACAGCTTTACTCTTGCCACATGCTCCCACACTTCATTCCGTTTTCCAACGTCTTCTTGAATTAATCTTTCCCATTTTTCTCTTGGCCTTCCTACTCTTCTTTTCCCCTCCTCTGCCGCTTCAAATTCTCGTCTTGGAATCCTCTCCCTGCCCATCCTTTTCATATGTCCAAACCATCTTAGACGTTCTCTTCCTAGCTTAAAATTCAATCTCTCCAATCCCAGTTCTTTCCTTATTTCATTACTTCTTATCTTGTCCATCTTTGTAACTCCCTTTATACTTCTTAAAAACTTCATTTCTGCTGCTTCCAGCTGACACTCTTCTTTTGTTCCCACTGCCCATGTTACTGCCCCATATGTTAGTATAGGTACAAAATATGCCTTATACAGCAAACCTGGGACAGATGTAATTCACACAATTTCTCAATACGAGGGCGAATGGTAGACAAACTGACGCGCATTTCACTATCAACACCAAGAAGTCTTGATCTGTTCTTTGACTTGATTGTTTTTAAAGTTGAGAAAGCTGCCTTGCACAGGTATGAATTGGAGAAGGGAAGTAAAACACACAGAGGCTTGTTAAAAATAATTGCAGGTACTCATTTTGAATTGATCCCAAATGAATTTAGAGAGATTGCATGAAATCTTGAATTTAGAATTGTATCTGAAGTAAATTCAATCAACTATTCTTTTTGTGGATTGGCCTACGTTAGGTCTGACATATCGTTTGATGTGTTTACCGGAAACTGCAAATGGGGAGATAACTCATTCTATTACTTTTGATGAAAAGGAAGGAAAGCATTTTTCATACCCTCATGAAAACAGGTCAAGTATTGAATTTAATCTTTCAACACTATTTTTTTTTCTTCAAAAAACAAGTTTGGTAAGGTGACACCAAAAATGCATATCAATATTTACGTTTTCACACACGCGCTCGACCCGGCACCTCCACCAAAATCATGTTTTTTCTACCCGATTTTGAGTAGGGGCCTTCCAAATACTCGACTCGGCTTGAATTTTCGGGTCCTCGCACACCCCTAGTTGTCACTCACTTTCTATTCACCCCTAGAACTTTGGCGGTATAGCGTTCATGTGAGTGGCGTACATCAATAGACCACGAAATAACAATAAATACTAAACAAAATCTTGTGACACACCTCACAACTGATCGCGACACACTGGTTGAGAACCGCTGCCCTAGGCCTACTTGGCCTAGGCTAGGCTAGCCCTAGGACTTTGCCATGGCCTAGGCCTAGGCTTAGGCTAGCCCTAGCGTACGTGTAGGCTAGGCTAGGCCTCGGCCTGAGCATGCCCGAGCGTCGCATCATTGATTACCAGACCTGGGTAAGTTACTTTTGAAAAGTAATGAAATTACATTACTCATTACTTCAGCCAAAATGTAACTAAATTACTATTTAGTTACTTTTCCAAGAAAGTAATGAAATTACGTAACTTTTTATGAAAAAAAGTAGTGAAATTACTTTCAAAAATTACTTTTTAATTAAAATTGTATCTGACGTGGAGGACGAGTATGACGCAAGTGCTTTGTCTGCCGATGGCGGGTCTCAGACAGGGTGTTATCCACGCCCACACTTTAAAACCAGCGGAAGCCTATCACAGAGATATTGTAGATATAGATGTATAGTAAATTATTGATTACGCGGGTGACATCTATCGGCGAAATGTTGTAACTACACTACAAGTGTAACAATTCGGCTATCGATTTATTTGACACAGACTTGAATGTTTGATGTCAAGTAGATAATTACGTCGTCAACGGCGCTCGTCATAGGCGGAAGTACCAAAAGTAAACATGGCTAAGTTCTGAAATAAAAACTCGGGACTCGAAATCTCTCGATCAGACCTACGAAATGTCGGAAATGCTGCATGCACATGCACATTGTTCAAGCGGGCGATACGTAGAAAGGCAGCAGGCGCACTGGCACAGTGACTGATATTTGATACACAAAGGGCGGGCGCGCGGCAAAGGTAACGCGTTACGAACGCCAAATTACAATGATAAAAGAAGTGAAATTACTCTTCCGTTACATTGAGTAAAATGATAGATAGATAGATAGATATTTTTATTCACTTAGACTAGTACAGTGTACAAGTATAACTCTTTGCAGAGAAAGTACTGAAAAAAGTAATTTCGTTACAGTAACCCGTTACTTTCGTTACGTTACTACCCAGGTCTGTTGATTACCTATGCAGATGCTAGGCCAAGGCCTACTACGTGTGTAATGTGATGGCAAAAAGTAGGCCTAGGCACTAGTCGGCGTGTGTATTCAATTCCGAATGTTGTCAAAAGGGTGTAAAATCTTTCAAAACAAAGAGACTTGGATGCGGGAACCAGGGAGCGTGAATTCACGGCGTCAAAAATAAACATCCTTTATTGGTTTTGTTGCGTCTATATCACTAATATTTCCGATAAACGATCGTGAAGAAAGAATGCCGGAGAATATTCCACTTAAGCACTTTTTACGTATTTTAAAATCGTAGTTCGCGTAGCTCGACATTTTCCATCTGTTTTCCATCTTCCATCTTTGCATTTGCTTCATTTCACCACACCGAGCGTCGCTATTGGATGGAAACGTCACGACCCTAGCCAATAACAGAGCTAGAAACCAGTATTAGTAATTCACTCGTGGCGCGCTCTATTGGCCATCGCTGGAACTCGTAGTGCGCTCGCGCTCCGTCGGCCATTGCTGGAACTCGTTGCGCGGAATATTCAAACGTGCTCAAAACGCATTGGAAATGCCTAGGCTACGAATATAGTGCGAGTGTGAATTTGGAGGAAATTTTTTCGGATAAAAACATCGCACTATATTCGGGACAATACGGTAATTGTTCTATAGTTTATTGATAATCTTAATTTCTAAGGTAGTTTCTTTGGTCTGTAATAAAATCTCGTATGCATAAGTATGTTTTGTCTAATTTGACTAAGAATAGACTATGTGTCTTTGTGTTCTGTTCTGTGTAGTCCCTACCTCAATGAGTCCGTGCATGAGGTCACCCATGTGGGGCTGAAGTGTCCTATGTGTGTTTGTGTTCTGTTCTGTGCAGTCCCTACCTCTATGAGTCCGTGCATGAGGTCACCCATGTGGGGCTGAAGCGTCCTATGTGTGTTTGTGTTCTGTTCTGTGCAGTCCCTACCTCTATGAGTCCGTGCATGAGGTCACCCATGTGGGGCTGAAGCGTCCTATGTGTGTTTGTGTTCTGTTCTGTGCAGTCCCTACCTCTATGAGTCCGTGCATGAGGTCACCCATGTGGGGCTGAAGCGTCCTATGTGTGTTTGTGTTCTGTTCTGTGCAGTCCCTACCTCAATGAGTCCGTGCATGAGGTCACCCATGTGGGGCTGAAGCGTCCTATGTGTGTTTGTGTTCTGTTCTGTGCAGTCCCTACCTCTATGAGTCCGTGCATGAGGTCACCCATGTGGGGCTGAAGCGTCTCCTCTGGAGGTCGCTGCTCGACGACGCGAGTCAGCATCTTGATCGCTCCTTGGTTCACGGGGTAGTCGCCGGTCTTGATCAGAGGCTTAAGCACCTTTATGACCACCTCGGGGGGCAGCACGGCTCCCATCACACCCGCACAGGTCTCCGCACTTCGGACCACCTGCGTTAATAAATATTAAAACAATGTTACCTTTCAGTTTTGATAGCAGCGTGGCTGGATTTATATCATGGAACTTACCAATCACAACAAATAGCAATTTAGCAAAAGTTTGTCCTGTTGTGTTTGTGTGTTGTGTTGTCCGGTAGCTCAATTGGTTAGAGCGACAGTACCTTGAGCCAGGGGTTCAAGCTCCAGTTGGGACAATTTTTACGACAATTGCTGGCAATCAACCTTGTTGACGTGCAAGTGAATAATGGCCAACCAGTGATCAGTAGTCACCATTTAAAATAAGGGCTGCTGGTTGGCTATAATTAGAGATGTGCAAAAATGGTTTTTTAAAGTTTGAAAATTCGCGCCTTAAAAATAAAAATTCGCGATTGTAACCGTAAGCCTTCCTTAGAATGGACTTAAGTCTTTTTGGTATTAGTTGTTGGAATGAGTCTACCAGTGATCAAACTCTTTTGTCGGAGAATTAGAATATAGATATAATAATTTTTGTTTTTATGGATTGGCTATAATTTATTCAGATTCACAAAGAAATTTCATTCTAAAATACTATAACCATCTTGTGATTTGATTCAGCATTACCTCTGTTAAATAAAAATATAGTGTTCTAGATTTATTATTGTATATTACGGCATTTAAATTCATTATGTGGGTGTGACGATTGCTTGAGCATTAGGCACTGACGCCATGAGAATTGGTCAATGTCGTACATAAAATTCAGGTTTGCTGAGCTGTGATTGGTGGAAGACGTTTCGTTGGTCATTGGGACGCCGTTTGACCGGCCATCTTTTAGGACAGACAGTGCTTGTAGGAGTCTTGAGAGAGGAGGTAGTGCCGTCGAATTGTACGGGAGACCCAGTGAGTTTTGGGTGTGGGATTTCAGTGATGAATCTCTCTAGTTTGGAGAGATTCTATTGATAAAAGAATTACATCGTCGACGAGGGCTATCGCGAGGCCGACATAGATAAAGAAGCATTACTGGAGAGCCAAGTTACGTGTGATTAGCGTTTGTGTTTCGGTAACGAAGCGAGACAGGTTTCGGCATATCATAACATCGAATTTCAAGTTGTGTTAACTTACTGAAATCCACATTGGGATAGGCATTACGGGTTAAATAACGTGCCAAAGTGAAGTCAAAGGTAAAGTGATTCGTCTGCCGATAATAAGAAAAGCCAGTTCTAGTAAAAGATGGTTTATTTTTGTCATAACGGAGAATCGAGCGCCTAGGCCTACTGAGCCATAGAGTGGAGATGACGGTAAAACGAAGCGAGCTAGGTTCAGTAATATTGCAATCATTATACAAGTGACGGGTATAGAATAGCTTTGATAGCTATTTTTATCGTTGATTAAAGAGTTGGGCGACATTCATCTTTCAATTTGCGTGTGAATTAATAAAAATCTCGGATGGAAAGTGAATCGTTGTGATAAAGGAGTGATATTCGGCGGGCCATAACTACCAAGTGAAGTTAAAACAGGTCATAGTTTATGACAGAGTGGACGGGGATACGGGTCCTAGTAATAAAAGAAGTAGAACTGTTTTGACGAATATTATTCTACATAATAATATCTAAAAGTCCCCATTAGAAATATAAAGGCTTCGTTTTTATATCGCCGGGAAATAAGATGCAAAACTTTTTAAAATGGCGAATCATGGCGCTAGTATGATTTTCAAGCTGAGAATTCGTGACGTCACACTGGAATGACGAATCAAGCTGTGATTGGTTGTTAATACAGATCAAAAATAGATCGATTAGATCGCGACTAAAAATAAAGATGGCGTTGTTTACATATTGCCGTGACATCTGTCAAAGTGCTACATGACTGTTTGCCGGTTTATTTGAACATTTCTTCGAATTATTGGAACGATTTATACTCATTGAGAACTAATTAAGTGAGTTACAGAATTATAACAATAAATCAAGATAATTAAAGTTCGATTATTTATAAAAAACTTCAAAACAAGAAGATCTACGGAAGGATATTGTCGTGTAGGACAAGACCGGATCACAAGAGAATACGACGAGACTGGATTGTCATTGCGTGTGGATTGGATTAAGCCGACTGTTCTTCCACGGCATATTGGATGGAGGGGATGTCTTAAAGCTGACGAGTGATGAGTATTTTTAACAACCTATTTAAAATTTGCCGATCTGTTTAGGCCTAATATCACTAAAGTTACCTTCAAGGGTATTTTTTTAAAGCAGTCAATCTGACACAACAAATAATAATATTAGAAAATGTATGTATTCTCTAGATAGAAATCAGTACTGATTAGGTAGGATACATGTTATGTATTTCTCATATCGAGAATCATCTGCTTTGAAACCGAGAATACAGCCCAATCTATGAAGACGAGTCTACATCATTATTTTATAATGACTGTTTTTTTTAACTGGTGGTATTTTTTTCTAAATTCCTTTCAGTGGGATTTTGTCCGGATAGCAGTGGTGTTCTCAATTTTGGTGGGATTGGTGAGTCTATGTTTTTGTGTATGATTGATAGAAATTCCTTGGCTTAGTAGAACCATCTCAGCATACACATTAGGTAGAATATATTTCTAATTCCATTCTCATTGAGAGAGCGGCCCGTTTCGTTACATTGGCATCCATGTGGGATTTTTTTAATTGATCTCCCGAGCGGCCCGTCTCGTTACATTGTCACACAACGTGGGGCTATTTGAATGTGTAAAAATCATCTTCCGAGATCAGAGGGTGTTTCGTTACACGATTTGTCGCGATTTACCAAAAACACAATTTTCTCATGCACAACTTAAAAAAAAAAAAAGTTTCAGAATAATTTTATTGATTTTAATGATTTAAAAGAAAAAACAAGCTCACGAGAGTAAAGTTCAGAATCAGTTTTAATTTTAAGCTCAATTTCAGCCTTCAGTTTTCAAAGTTTCCGACAGTTTTTACCAGAATTAATTTCGTCTACCCGGCACCTCCACCAAATTTACGAAATTATGCATTTTTTATGTAATATCTTTTGATATGGTGAAGTATTTTGAGCTTACTCTCGTTCAAACGATTATTACGATCTCACAATCGCGTTGTATGACCCGGCACCTCCACCATATGTACCAGCCAGTGTTAATTTAATTTCGACTTCGACCCGGCACCTCCACCAAAACTTTGAAATGTATTAATTTTTTTTAAATTTCGTGACATAATTCGCATTTAAGGACACAATTGCTAATTTCGCCACTAGTTCGCGGTATCAACTAAAATTTCGCGAAAATTCGCGAATTGGAAATTGGTACCATTCAATCACAATTCATGAGATTCATGTGCAAACTGAATTTGAAGGGGTTATTGCAACTTTAAAAAAAAATCGCGAATTTCGTTGTCACCATTTTTGCACATCTCTAGCTATAATAAACCCGCAGATAACACCAGCATCAACAAGGCAAGTTTCGAACAATTTTATACGATTTATTAAGTGCTTGGCTGCTAGGACAGATTTAATTTATTTATAATTTTGATAGATTAATGTCTTTTTCAGATGTTGAAAAACTTCTGCTTGAACCAGTAATTTGCATTGAAAACAAGGACGATACGATATTAAAGTCTTAATAACATACTAGTAGTAGTAGTTAGAACCAGTAGTTAGTACCATATTGTCCTGAATATAAGACTACCCTTTTTTAATTACTTTAAGTCTCATAGTCCCTTGCCAGCTAATATTTGCATATGCTTTTGCATATGTTTTTTAATATTTAAACAAGAAAAGTTAGGGGGTCCGCTTATATTCAATTCAGGGTCGGCCTATATTCGGCACAACACGGTATTTTATTTTAGATAAAGTATAAAAATACGATATTTAAAAACTAAAGAAATGACTGTGTGTATTTCTTCGTTGTATTTAAAGGTAAAACTAACAAACTACCCAACCAAATTCCCAACCCTTCTCCAATCTTAACTAAACTAACCGGTTCCACTTCTCTAACATAGTTGTTTGACCCACCTCTTTGTCTTCGTCCTTGTGCGAGCTGAGAACCTTCAACATGAGCAGGTCGATGTAAGTGTGAAAACAACCGACCAGCTCCGCCTTGCGGAACATCTCCGTTAGAACGGTCCACGAGAGTGTTCGGAGGCTGGGCTCGGGCTTCTCGACCTGACTGAGAAGAACGCGCAACACCGACCTAGAAACACAGACAAACACGTTACTTGGAGAAACATTGTGCATGGGAAAGCTCAAAGCTTCTTTTATTACATTGCCATAAATGACATCATAAATGCCTATCTAGGAATGTAAACCGGAAATTAAAAAAAAAAAAATCCCAGAAAATTTCCGGAAATGTTTTTCAGATTTAAAAAAAAGAGGCAGTGCACTCTTCATCTTGGGGACATTTAGCTCGAAATATTGGTAGTAGTTGCAATACAAAAATTATCTATATTTCACAATTCATTTCAACCTCAACTAACGCAAAAAATTGTATTCAAACAAACAGATGAACAAACATTGGCAGTCAGACTTACTTGAATTGTTCGATGATTGCCTGGGTGTTTCCATCCCTAAGAAGTCTCTGCAACAGATAGAGAACGACCTTCCGTTCCTGACAGGAGACCTCACCGTCCTGACCGCTGAGCGTGTGGCAACACTTGCGCAACATCACTGCCACGTCCGCGTACGTCGTCGCTGAAATAGAGAAACATGAAAGTGTTAAAATTGT
Organism: Sweltsa coloradensis; assembly: GCA_024449915.1. Lineage (NCBI taxonomy): Eukaryota > Metazoa > Arthropoda > Insecta > Plecoptera > Chloroperlidae > Sweltsa > Sweltsa coloradensis. The sequence goes on from JAMZAV010001106.1 coordinate 9,831, forward strand.
TGTGTGGAGAGTGCTTACCTGGTCGGTGACTGCAGGGATCTCGTAGATATGATAGAGACAAATAAATATATGTAACACACGAAAAAACGTTGAAACTGTTTCAGGGTCTTGCTCACTCAACGAGTGCGAAGAGATGACTCGCCCTCTTTCGTAGACAAAATTAAATTCCAATTTACCAAAGAAATTTGTATTGTTTACAAGTGCTACAGTAGAAAAATAGAAAAAGCTCAATTCCAGCTTCAAACAGGACATGACTTGCTTGGAAAGCACCTCCATAGATTTGGAATTTTTTAATCTAGTGTCTGTTGGATGTGTGGAGCTGGTAAACAGGACAGGAAACATCTTTTTGAATGTACATATATCAAGGTTGAACAGGACAAAATGCCAAATGGCATAGATCGGAGCTAACAGGAGTCCTCCTATCTCTACTGGATAACTAGAAAACACATGATGACATGAATAATGTCAATTGTTGGCATATGAAAAGAAGAAGAAAAGAAGACTATGAAATGAATTATTATATGGGCCATTTTTAAAGAAAGATCTACAGCAATATTATTTCGAGTCTCGAACAGAGAAACAATGGCACGTCTGTCTCAGTTTAAGGTGGAGGTTATCAAAGAGAAAGTCTGTAAGTGAAGCTAATGCAATAATGCCCTCACCGGTAGGAATGTACCCATCCTCGGGATCTATCGTGTAATCCGAGGTGTCTATCAGGCTGGCGAAATCTCTCGGCCGATGAGTCGGGGACGACATAGACGAAGAGCGACCCTGTAAGAAAAATGGACGGTTAGATACAAGGTTAATACTATTCTACTAGAGTCTCAATCACACTATTAACAAAGTTGAGATCATTCCCCATTCCCCAACTAGGTAGTTTGCATAGGTATAGATGAGGCCTAAATGGCTAGGATACTTAAACTGCAGCAACTTGTCTATTCATCTATTTGCGTGCGTTAGCTGTAAGGTAAGCTGTCGTCCTTCTGTACCTGTCCTCCCACTGGAACATGTTTATTTATTATTATTATTTTATGTTTTGTTTTGTTTCATGTTCCCAGTTTAAAAGGTAGTAACTAGTAAATCTTGTGGAGAAAGAGGCAAAAGTTTTGTAAAAGGGAGATAACAAGACAAGGAATGAAGACTCCCACAAATTCCGGATGAATATAGTTACCAGGTGTACGTACTACCACATATGTTTAGACAGTCATCATCTTTTACTAGGTCTAGCTCGACGTTAAGTACCTCATCAAGGTATGTACAGCCGCGATCAGATGTAAATCAAAGGGTCTGATCAACCTTGCTCGTGAATATTAATTCGTTCTGGCGTCGCTATATTCACAGAGCCATCATTCGATGACGTCATCTAACAGGTCAAAAGGAAGTGTGTACGCTCTTCGAATACTTTCCTCTCTAGCGACTCCGACCACACTACGAGTAGCATATTTTGCAAACTTTCACTCCATATTGACGTACGGCATACTGTCCTGGGGAACCGCAATTAAGTCCTTGATTCAACGAGTGCAAATTGTACAAAAAAGAGCGGTAAGGATACTGGGAAATTAAAAAAAAAATGAAAGCTGTCGAGAGAAATTTCAAGAGCTTCAAATATTTACTGTATCCAACACGTATATATATAAAGCAGTCTGTTTTGTTAAAACGCATCCCGACCTTTTTAAAAACACTATTCACCATCCACATGAGACAAGACACAAATTGCTTCTACAATACCCTACACATAACACTAAACGATTTGAAAAACATCTCTATTACATGGCAAGAAAAGTCTTTAACAAGTTACCCCCAGATTTGAAAAATAAATGTGGATAAGGTAGCTTACTTTTAAAACTAAAACAAAAAAATATCTTCTCGACAGACCTATGTATCACCTGGATGAGTACCTACATTAAAGCCTAGAGACAGTTAAAAACACAGTAGTATGTCAACAAAATTAGTTTCACCATCTCATTTTTTTAATACTAGGAAAACGCTTAAGTCCCGCCGCGTTGTTGGATGAGCGTAATTGGTGCATTGAGCTGCCATGTGTAACGCGGATTTTCTGTTGTTCTGTGAAAAAATTATTGCTTAGTCGAAGATTTTTTTAAATTCAATTAAATAAAATAAAAAATTAACTTATTTTTTTTAATAAATCGTAATTTAAAAAAAATAAAAAATCGTAAAATTGCAATTTTCATAAGAAATAATTATTCGATTGCGCTCAAATTTTACACGAGCATATAAATTGATGAATTTAAGGTTCTGTGAAAAAATCATTACAATAGGATAAAGCATGTAGGTGTTATAAGTCAAAGAATTGTTTTAAAAAAGAAAAAACCCGTAAAATTTTGATTTTCATGAGAAAATAATTTTTTCGATTACGCTAAAATTTCACACGAATATCTTAATTCATAAATTAAGGTTCTGTGAAAAAAACATTACAATCGGATAAAGCGGGTAGGTGTTATTAGTCGAAGAAATTAAAAAAAAAAATCGAAAAAATCGTAAAATTGCGTTTTTTATAAGAAAAAATTTCCCGATTGCACTCAAAAACGTGGCAGTTCTAAGTTCAGAGATTTCAAAGGTCTCCAGAAAATTTTATCGCAATTCGGAGTATCGGTTTAGCCGGAATCGTGTTAACAGACACACAAAAATACAAAAAGAAAAAAGAAAAGAAAAAGAAACATCCCGGATTTTTTTCTCCAGTGTAGTGAAATGGAATCTTCGCTTCGCTCGCTACCGCTCGCTACGCTCATCCAATAACTGTACAACTGAAATGGTTTTGAACCAAATACATAACTGTTTTTACTCTTTACTTGAATTATATAACTTGTATATATGTATATCTTATGTGTAGGGATGACTTCGGGTACCCGAAACCGGTTCGGAACCGGTTCCATTACGACCCGGTTCCCCTTTTTCGGAACCGGTTCTATTTTTAACCTAAAAGTTGCCAAGGGCCTAGGCACAGACGAGAATAAATGAGCCAGAAACACCCGTGGTTGCGAAATTCTTAGGCCTAGGCCTAGGCCCTATGAATGTTGCGTCACAATTTTGACCTAGGCTTAGCCTAGGGCCCATGTGTTGTGTTATAATAACATTGCAGAACTTGTTAATAACATTTTAATCATATACTAATTCTATTTTTCACGTTTAAGATCACATAATCCAAACTTTATGAACGAAAACGAAAGCAAACAATCTTGTAGGCCATTGTTTGTTCAACTGTTCTCACTAAGCAGTTCCTACAATGTCTGGGACACGGCTCCGCCCCCTATCGAAATTCGAATCGATTTTCGCCCCGCCCATGTTTTCAATCGAAATTAGCCCGCGCAGATTCAAATTTACGAAAAATGAGAAAGAAAAATATGTGTAGGAACCGGTTCCGAACCGGATCCAGCCTCCGGATTTTTCGACCCGAAGTCATCCCTACTTATGTGTGTACCTATGTATGTATAACTTACTGTATGTATCGTCTGTATTGTGTGTGTATTGTATTGTACTGGTATGACGAAGCCCAAATCAATGTAAGTTTGATAATGGCAAATAAAATGATTTGATTTGATTTGATTTGAAACATGGCAGCCCTATTTTACTTTAGCATTTAGCCTATTGGGACTTTTAAACACTGGGTCCAGGGAGTAGTTAATATTACAAGGTTTGTATGTATTAATAGTCATTCACCAAACACTGCATAACTTTTGTGCAGGCTTATTTCTAATGTAGAAATCAATCAGGGCCAGTTTATCTAGTTAGATAACTAAGGCAAGCCGTCCACTCCCTGCTCATCCACTGGGTGCTAGATTAGTGAGACTTTAGAGGTGCCCGAGAACAAATCCGAGATTTGCCGAGTGAGGGTCAGTGCCTTGCCTACCTCACCATTTACATTCATACATGCTTTCATTTATCAGGTTTTACCAATGATGCTTTGCAAAAACATCATATCCATAGCACATATTATATTTGGATGAGCGTAGCGAGCGAAGCGAAGATTCCATTCCACTACACTGGAGAAAAAAATCCGGAATGTTTTTTCTTTTCTTTCTGTTTGTATTATTGTGTGTCTGTGAGCACGATTCCGGCTCAACCGATACTCCAATTGCGATGAAATTTTATGGAGGCCTTCGAAATCTCTGAACCAAGAACTGCCACGTTTTTGAGCGCAATCAAAAAATTATTTCTCATTAAAATCGCAATTTTACGATTTTTTTCGATTAAAAAAAAATTCTTCAGCTTATAACACCTACATGCTTTATCCGATTTTAATGATTTTTTCACAGAACCTTAATTTTATGAATTTAGATATTCGTGTGAAATTTGAGCGCAATCGAAAAACCATTTCTCATGAAAATCGAAATTTTACGTTTTTTTTCTTTTTTAAAACATTCTTTGACTTACAAAACCTACATGCTTTGTCCTATTGTAATGATTTTTTCACACAACCTTAATTTTATGAATTAACATATTCGTGTAAAATTTGTGCGCAATCATATAATTATTTCTTATGAAAATTTCAATATTACGATTTTTTTATTTTTTTTAAATTAGGATTAATTAAAAAAAAATTTAAGTTAAGTTTTTATTAAATTTTATTTAATTTTAAAAAAATCTTCAATTTAGTAATGATTTTTTCACAGAACACCTGAAAATCCGCATAACACATGGCAGCTCAATGCACCAATTACGCTCATCCAACAACGCGGCGGGACTTAAGCGTTTTCCTAGTGAACAGTAAATATTAAAGTTAAACTACCGTTACATACTCGCATGACGCAGGCCTACTTACCGACTGTGAGATGTGCATGTCCTCCATTCGTTCCTCTAGCGTGTCTAGCTTGTCTCCGGGACCGATCGACATCTGACTGATCCCGGAGTCCTGGGAGGTCGTGTCTCGTTCCACCAGGAGACGGCCGGATCCGGGAGGCTCGTAGCTGTAGGCCTGGATCTCTGCGGTCGTGCGGCGTAGGGACCTAAACACAGAGACGGAACCGTTGAGCTAACTGTACGGGGCTCTGCATTCCTTCATCACAAGTCTTCTATGGTTGAAAGAATACTATACACAAGTCAAATCTTTACCCAAATAATTGTAAACAAACAATATTTGGTCCCTAGAATGTTTTTATTATGTTATAAACTCTGCAACAAGGTAGTAGTTGAGAATAAAACTAAATTTAGATTACTATTTACTAGCCACAGAGTGGGTACCCAACTTATTTTGAGTGAGGAACTTTAAATAAAGCTGGTCCAAGGAACCCTGTCAATGCAGATTCCGTGGATAAGTTAATAATGGCAAAACACCCGTAGGTATTTGAAATAAGGGACCACTGGCTGGCCACAATTAATCCGCAGAGAAGTCAGCTTTGGGTCAAGGCTGGGTTTTGAAAAAACATTAAAGATGGATTAATTACTATTTCAGATGTAAAAGAACGACTTAAAATGTACGATAGGAAGAGCCCAAAGGCTAGTTACACTAGTTTTAGTAACGGTCAATCTTTGATATCCCACATCACAAGCAAGTGGGGCTGTTTGATTCCTACCCATACTTCTGTAAGCATCAGACGTTAAAAACGTCTGCCTACACCAAGAATCAAATCATGGAGCTTCTGCAGTGAAAGCAGAATAAACTCCTACTACTTGTGACTTCATCCGGACTGCAGCCGAGTCTGTGTGCATTGTGTGATGTGGAAGTGGAGGGGGGTCGAGAAACGGGGTCGGTTGGGGGGGAGAGGGGAGGGGCGAGGGGGGAGGCTCCCGTTACGACTCCGCTCGAAGTGATGGTGGACAAAAGTAGCTGCCGCCTCCTGCAATAAAAAACAAAAATATGTAGTATCAAGTAAATATCTCCTTCATGTGTGTGAATAGGGATGAGAGGGGTACCCTTTGGTAGCGACGATAAGGGTGACGTTGCATGTTATGGAATGGTAAGACTTCTTTGCAGTTAGATAAACAATGTCGTCACACAATACGTCTATTATTTAGAAACACAACCTACTCCATCATATCATAGTGTCGATAATTTTCAGTTAGCCAGATTTTAGTACTATAATGCTTCATTTGGAAAACTTCAACATAAAAAAGATTTTGTACAAAGAACTTCCAAGAAATGTATTGAACAGTACAGTGGATAACAATGAGTCAAAGTAAGATTTAAATCATTTGGACACTACTCAGTGTTAACAATACTGCACTGAGTGTAAACTAGACACTGCCGAGTGAACTAGAGACCTTCACACTATAGCAGAACGAACAAGAAGTGAAAGGTATGTTTACCTGATATTCCTTGGGCAGAGACGCCAGCACCATAGTTATCTGAGGGGTGTTGAGATTGAAGAGAGCCATGACGGCGGCTTTCGATGCCTTGCGTAGCTCGTTGACTTCTGGTCACCTGACCACGCGATTATCTAACGGAGATAACAGAAAAAAAATTAACAAAACCACACGTAAAGAGACCATTTTGCTTTTTATAATAGGGGTCACAGAGTTTGTGGTTAATGTCTAAAAGTGCAATTGTATTATTCAAGATCCAACGAGCAGCGTTAAATGAGGATGAAATTCATACATACATCCATTTCTACCCCCATCCTTTAGCCTCATAAATTTCAAGCCTGCGTAGTGCTTTCAAATCATATAGGCACCTATGGTACGAGTCATGAAGGCAGCCGAATAGAGTATTTTTCGGCAAGTACCCAGTGGTAGAGGATCGGTTACTGGGTTGAATCACAAACTACTAGGGCCTACACCGAATAGTATTTATGAACTGGATAATCGTTTAAGAAACCGGTTGAAAACCGGGTTTTTTCTCCGCAAGATTTTGTGTGTATATCCCCCCCCCCCCCCGCCACTGCACTTAACAGCTCTTAAGACAAGCACTCATCAATTATCGTAATCCCAAGACGTAATGCTGTCCCATAAACAATGACGTGTTTTATGAAGTAGTATTTCATAATCACGAAAAAGGAACAGCCGCAGGCCATTAAGATAACACTCGAGATTCCTTGCATCTGCTTTATATATCTTGTCACAGTCTAGTCAAGGTCACGATGCGTTTTGGGGCGGGGGCGGGGCTGGGGCCCGAATACTGGAGAGTAAACAAGATAAGGAAAGGCTAGTCTATGCAGTATCTCTATTCCCATGTGATTAATTTCAGTTATTACCACTGGGGACAGCTTTAATTGACATCTAGCAGATTGAAAAAATAAGAATTGTTATGGTTATTATTTACGCAGTATAATCTCTGGAAGATCGCGAGTGGTTAAGACAAATGGGTAGGGGTGGGGGGGGGGGGGGGGAGGGGGCATACTCAACACAATGCCACAAGTCGGCGGCATGAACAAAGGACATTATAATTCGAAAGAAAAACGCCGCCAAGCACAAAAGATATGAGAAAGCGCATTTTTACATTAACCTTCAGCATAAAATGTGACAACTGTGTTGCATGAAAAAACGCGGCGAAATGAAAAAAACGTGATTTTTAAATTTTCGAAAAACCGGTTTACGAAATGAAAACCGGTTTCCCACAAAACCGGTTTCCGATTATTCGATGTAGGCCCTACAAACTACATGCTTAGTTCTCTAAAGTAGCTTATACAATCGACATTAGTTAATTCAAGCAATCAATCAAATAGAACAAAATATCAAAATGTTTCGTAGTAGATACAAAGTTTCACTTACCGGTATTTGTTAACAAATAACAACTCAACTCCTCCTCAGCACCGACATTCTATATGGATAGCGTGGATGTCGCTATCATCCGCGATATCAATGTGGGTTAAAAACAGAATAATTTGTTTTGATAATTTCCTATAAGTAGAGACCCGGGAAATTCGCGTTATTTTTTTACGCGAATTGTTAAAATGTCGTATTTTTTTGCAATATGTGGACGAATTGTGTGGTTAGGAACCCAAAAATATGTATATTGAATCACGAAATAACACCTACTTTGCCGTTTACTGAGCAATAACACCGAAATCTATATTGAAACGCGAAATAACCACTATAAATGGCAATAGGCCTACTGTCCTTTAAATACATTGTTATTGTCAAAAAATGAGTTAAATCACGCTCCCTCCGTCTCAAGTCAATTCCCAGTTGGCCGGCTTGCGATATCAGAAGAATTCCTTTGTCGCTGGCTGTTCCGCTGTTCGCGCGCACCCCCCCATAGACCACCAAGCGGCCGCCTCGTCCGGTGCAGACTCCCGGCTGCCCGGCCCGTCGAGAGAGGCTGGCCGGCCGGCGACCCCCCTCCCCCTCCCACCCACCCGCCACTACTGAGGTAGGCTGGGCTGGCGACCCGTCAGACGAAGATGCGATATAAATCTCACTGCTGTGTTTGCGTCATTGTTCAAGCAACTTCCAAGTTGCGGTGACGTCACGGAAGAGGACGTGACGGAATGGGTGGCCGCCGAACGCTAGGTTTTGTCTCACAACAGTAAGCTTATCGCTGCCGGGTATCTTCTTGTAGACGCTTCCGAACGACCTTCAACCGCTCGGGGGGAGGGGGGGGTACGACGATAAAATGACGTAATTTAGGCTTTCAGGATTCGGGTAACCCAATCCCTGGAAGGTCAGGAACCGAATCCTAATTTTACTTCCCTATGACATCCCTAGTAGATACCACCCAGTTGTGGTTTATCTGTCGAATAATAGAAACTCCGAAGATGCTCAGCAACAATGGTGGCATTCTAAAAATGTACCTAGGCCTGTTGAAAATACATTTCCAAACTTGTGTAGTAGTAAAAAAAAAAAAAAATTGTCAAATCCGATTTTTGTGATTACTGACACCCTTAAAATAAAACCATAATAACACCGAATTTTAGATTTTTTAAAAACACATAACACCTAATTTTCAATTTTTAAAAACGAAATTTGCAAATAAATAAAACCATAAAATCGGGTCTCTACCTATTAGTGTACATTTTAGCTACGTCAATCATATCAAAAGTCATAACGAAGTCAAGTAGGCAACATCGACATGGCTGCAAACCGGTAACTTAACAAGTATTTATAACAACACCTTTTGAATCCTCGTTAAATCAATTATTGCTAGCAAACAAATCACAAACAACATACACATACATTATGAATTATGATGCTTATAAGAAATGTGTACTCTATTCGGATTCCATTACGACGAGTTATATCATTGGCAAAGCCAAAATTTACAATAGGCCTAATAGAAATTAGAAAATGAGCAAAACAAATGATTTTGTTTTCAGCCCAAATGATATTGCAGATGATAGCAACATTCACGTTATCCTTAAAGAATCACGGTGTAGACACACTGCTGGTCTGGTATCCATATTTCATAATTCAGCCTTTAGCAACCCTTTTCAAACCATTCCTGTGCTAATGGTGAACTTGCCTTGGCCAGGACGGTAGCCGTCGAGTCCTTGTGTTCTAAGATGGCCGGATCCATGTACTGAGTGAGTTGCGTTAGGAAGGTCAAGGTCGCGACCTTCACCTTGGCGTTGGGTGTCTGCGTAGGGTCGAGGATGAAGCGCATCACAGCTGCCAGGATGAGATCGTGAGCGAACGAGTCTCTGCGGAAAACAAGAGATTTGTTCACAGAGTTAGATGAAAGAGATGTGTGGCACTAAATCTTTTTTTTCCAGTTTTAGATTTACACAACTGGTAGAAACTGCTTGCCTTTTGGACACATCAGTATATTTTTCAAATCACTCTCCATCTCACTTAAAAGTTTAACTATCTAATATTACGTTTTACCTATTGACTAAAATAATGAGCAGATTTAAAATGCAAAAAGAGAACAAAAGTAATTTCTTTAAAACAATTTAATGAGAATATAACTTAAATTGCTTGGGTTACTCGCTCAACTCCGACGGGTGAACAAGACTGTTCATGCCGAAACGTTTCGTTGTAATGTTATTTATTTGTGTAGCCTATTTATTTATGTGACCTTCAACTCTACACAGCCGCCAAACTCTTTCAAGGTGAGCTGTTGGCTCCTAGCCTCCTATCAATCTTTCCCCACCCAACACTAACTTGCTAAATTGTTATTTAAATTCAACTATTATTGACTAGTTGATTACTTTACTTTGAAATAGAAGTGGTTTTTGATGTGCCTGATGTATCTGTTTATCTTATTAATCCTGGAATTACAAAGTAAACAAAAGAAACAAGATACGTTTTCTGTTTTCATACATACTTTTAGAAAGACTATACCACTTTGAAACACATAATGTAACGGTACGCACCTTACGACACAGAGAGACTTGTGAATCTTGTTCTGGATGGATCCCAGCAGGTCCGCGCCGAGCTTGTTTAACAGTCTAGTAAGCAGGATGTAGAGCCAGTCCTGTAGGTCGGCTTTGTGGGTGAGAATCAACTCGTTGAGGGTGTCGAGGAATAGGCTGAACACCTGGACAACACAACAAGGGTCTCAACACAAACACATTTATTTCTACGTCCTAGTGGACTATAGTGGACTGTAACCAAAGTTGCTCTGATTTAACTCAGCCACAAAATTTAATCTAAGAGAATGGGTTGTCATCGGTCGGTAATTTGATCAAAATAATTCTACAAAATGTATATTTTTAAATCTACATAATAAATCAAATATATTTAAAGGTGTTGAAAACTGAATAGTTGAACGTGAAGTGCCCATTTAACATTCCCGATGTTACATTGTGACAAGAATGTTCTAAAATGGTAATTTTTTATTGGAATGATGCTCAAGTATTTATGTGAAACATAGGTTACAGTCAATTTAAGAAATTCACCGAAACACCAATATTTGTGAGTTTCAGGATCAAAAATCTTTTAAATAAATTGTGTAAAATCACAATAACATGATCAAAATAATTTTTGTGGTAGTAGTCCCTTTAAAAATACACTAGGCCTACTCGTTTAACGTACAATTGAGACCATACTACGAGTTAATACATGAAGAACATTATTGGTAGTGAACACTTATTCTATGGCCACCACTAGTATTTTAGTAAAATACGTTCAGTTCTGGTGGCTTTTACGACAACACAGACACAATGATTGTTAAGGATAATATAGAAAGTGTGTGTCGTCAAGTCAGCATTTGAGATGGGCTTGACTGAATCACACTCTCACCGCCAAGACAAGGGATTAATTTAATACAATCACATTTAGGTAATTAAACTCACTCAAGTATCAAGATGGGTACGGTATATCATACCATCGGTCCGAAAAAGAATAAATCAACAAGATCGGTAAGAAACCGAACAAGAAAAACACTACAACTCTTGTCTTGCCACATAGAGATTACTGTAACACCAAGAAAACACAGATTATCTAGACAATGATGTTTAGATAGCTAGCTAGGAATACTAACTTAGTAACCAGCAGAAGGCTACATAGTAACTAGCAATTGCTGTAAAATCTAGAAACATTTAGCCATTATATTTATATTGGTCATTGCATATTGACTGTTAAAAATAGGTAGAGAAAGACAAAGAGAAAGATACTGTCAAAAGATAGAGGTCCAACTTTATTTAAACTATGTGGGCCTGTTTGAAAACTTGAGGGATTATAAAACGTCACAAACAAACACCAATTTAATTAGGGATGTCAAACGCTATTAAAATTTATATCGATAATCGCGCCAAAATGAGAATAATAACGCGATAATATCGGGCCAAAAAAATATCGCGCCAATACGGTTACTTTGTAATCATATCATGATCATGATATTTCAGCATAAAACTCGCTTTTTTCTTCTTCTTGCATTTGCGTCAATTTGAATTGCACGCCATGTCATCGCTGGTCGGCGGATTGGCCGCCGCCAACGACGGGCCCCTCCCATGAGCGAGAGTGCGAGACGGAGTGGTGAAGTGAGAGAGAGAGAGAGCGCGAGCGGCGAGTGTTGTTCCTCGATCAGTGCGGCGGGAGTGGTTGGGGGGGGGGAGTGGAACCATAAAATAGATTGCAGGCAGAAAACACGTTTTGAGAAGCTGGGAATTCCATGAAATCTAGAATTCAGGAGAAAAACATAGTATAGTTGTAGCAGCGTTGATTAGTCATATAAACGTGTATACGCTACTGAATAAATAATTATCGCGATATCACTATTCACTTGCAATATTAATTAATATGGTACGATTATCGATATAGGATTATCGTTGACATCCCTAAATTTAAGTGTACCTCTTAGAGTAACTACTGGAGAGACAACAGTACGTGAGGGAAAACAGTAGATAATGAATGATGGATAAGGGTTTCACTGCAACTATTCACAAAGAACACAATATTTTACACAGATTAACAAAATGTAACTTCCATTTGCACCGCCGTAATTTAATAAGTGGATTAAATGTTGCAACATTCAATTACTGGTTCCCTTCTTCAAAGTAATAAACTTTGTTGCCAATGAGCTAAAAAATCTCTCATTCGTTAATTTAGAGGTAATATTTTAAAATTTTGACTATTTCATCATACGCAGATCTTGGCCTATGCTCACGGTAGTCACATTATTTGTATTTGTAAGACTTCAATTGACCACTGCAAACAAATTGTAGACGTCTTGTTACTACACATTGTACATACGTATATAGACTGATGACAAGATTTAGTATGTCAAACCAAATAAACACATACAGAAAACTAGTACACAAATACACTACACACAGATATTAGTTTATTTCCACAGGAAAGGAGTTAAGAAGTTAAGAAAGGATGCATCCTGGACTCACTGTGTGATACTTTCTTGCACTCTTTCGGTTGCTGCGAGGGATGGACTGGAAAAGGAAGGAAACACATGAGGCTCGTGAACAAATCATAAGAGCAAACTAAACGTGAAGTGCGTTTACTTCCTTCTACACTCGAGAACAAATAAAACCTGTTTGGTTGTGGTTGGATGACTAACGAAGCGGTTAATATCAATGTCACAACCCTCTAATCTAAATTAAGCAATGAAGCACAACAACATTGCAAACAGTAATCTAAAGATCGGATCAGTTTGGAAAATACTAGGGGTCTGCGGGTACCCGAAATTTCGGGTAATTTCGGGTTTTGAAGCATACCCGAAATTCGGGCTTTTATAAATGTAAATCGTTTTTTTTTCGGGTAGGCCTAGGCCTAAATTGCTAACCTCTTTGGACCCTTAAATCGTAAAAAAAACGTTCGCAAAATGGAACAAAATAAGACCAGTTTTACTTTCAAGGCGAAATACAGCCAGTTCTATTGTTTTTCACGAAATTTGGTCGAAATCAGCAGTTTTTTCCCCATTTTCCAAGTATGTACTATATTCTCGCGAGAAAATAGGCCACTACAATAATAGGCCACACAAGTACAACAGCTGTTGAGCTGCTGCTGGTGACGTCACACCTCACAGGGTTGGCAACACAACAAATACAAACTATAGAAACTTTGTTTCTTATCTACGAAGTACCAACATTTGAAACTTAACGGCGGGAAAAACGGCGGGAAGTTTGAAAATACGCAAAATTTGAAAAAATAGTTTGAAATAATAGAATTTTTATGCGAAATGGATCCCTTATTTTGAGTTTTTATAATGGAATTAAAGATTTTTATAACGAAATGAAGACATTTTATTTGCTTTTTTTCAGGGTCCCTAAAAGAATTTAAATATGTATTTTATTTAATTGTTAATTTTTTTTTAAAGATTGGCATTGCCCTATTGAAATTGCAGTTATTTTCTTTACCCGAACCAAAACCCGAAGTTATTATGATTACCCAACAACCCGACCCGAACTTAAAAAGTACTACCCCCAGACCCCTAGAAAATACCGATTGCTACCTCCTCATGAACAAGATTCACGATATCAGACTTATCCTATATCAATTATAGTCCTCTTATCCATTGATATGACGGGCACCTCGTATTAAGTGAAAACACAGGTCAATCGATCATTGTTTATTCTCTCACTAGCAACTAATGTATGATATTACAGATTAATGATAAAGATCTAACTCTAAACTAATTACTTATGGATCTTATTATTTAAGGAACTTCAAATCTACTACGCCCAAACATATACAATTTCAATGTCGTAAAAAAACATGTCCGAGGCTCTGCCGAATATAACACCTTTATTGTTACAATGCAAACATCGCCTGCCCAACCTTTATGGGGAATCGCTTTACATGCCTATTCACCCAATCACACGCAAAGATAGATTGGAAAGAAATAAGTAAGCCCAGGAATAACAATTCAATGCGCGTGATTACGAATTTCGTGACGGGAAGTTGATCAGTCACAACGACCATCTAAGCTGTGTGTGAGATGGCTGGATCGTATGCGCACGCGCAGGCGCGCGACGCACACTGACCTCTATATGCTCAGTGGGTGGCACTGACGCTTACCGGCGATGCGCCCGACGCACACTGACCACTGAACTCTATATGCTCAGTAGACTGATGCACACTGCTCGAAAGTCGAGATATATCGCCGATCTATCTTCTTTGCACTCACTCGTAAGGCATGCCTACAAATGTATGCGAGTACATTTAAAAAAGTGCGGCGCGGCGTCTGTAATATTTTTATGTTTATTCAAACTTTTTTTTTTTATTTTTCAGCTCCGTTAATCACGGAACATCGATATGAGAATCTACTGTATTTACAAATATTTATTCCGTCATTAGTCATGTATGTTCCTTCATATAAGAAGTATCAAGTATCAAGCATGTAGTAATCAGTACATGATGTCTACTTAAAGATTTATCTATTATTTTTTCTTCTCTATAAGTATACCAACATACTACGCTAAATTTTTTTTAAGATTCAAGATTAGCCCAAAATATAAATTGTACGTTTGTCACAATAAAAGTGTACCTTTTGTACATTTATTAGAAAGTCCCTTTTCATTTAATCCTATAAAGCATCGGCATTTATGAAGCATCACATTTTCAAACCAAATTACAGCACGATTACAAGTGAAGGAGTTAGCACTGCTTCTGTCTGGCACTGCGCCAACAATACGGCAGGCACGGAGGACGCGTATCAATCTTCAGGCCTACTGATAAGTGAAGTGTGATGCAGAACAGACGACTAGGCGATAAGAACCGGTCCATGTAGAGATTGCGCTACGTCATCATGTGCTCCGCGTAAATAGGCCGCGGGACAAAACACCGCAGGAATAACGGCGCGTAAAATAAAAACATTTCGTTAAATAATCCTTTTTCTAAATTTCGAAGACCAAAGTTAGGGGGTCGGCCTATATTCGGCACAATACAGTAATTTAAAATGGGAATCAAAGTTAAGTAAACTAATTGTTTTAAATGCTTTATACTTGATTAGGTACTGGACCTCGAACATTGCTTGTTTTCACGTAAAGGATCGACAACATATTACAAGACTACGAACGACGAGACGATACCTTAGTGTGTGCGTCCATGAACATCTTGGTGAATATCTCAGTGATCTTCTTGAGTTCCGAGCCGGTCAGCGCGTTGCCGTTCTGGAAGTAGTTCTGGAGGCCGACCAGCCCCTCCTTGCGGTCCGACCAGTGGGTGCTCGCGCACTGACTGATGATCTCCACGATATCCTGCGCAAACACCAAGGTCGAGTTGTGATCGATTGATTTTATTTGCGTGAAGTAGACTCTTCACATGCGTTAGCACGATCAGAGTTTGTTACCATCGCATTCGTTACTCGATCTATTGTACACCTTATTCGTTAAAAACTAACATACATTTTATTATTCTTTATTTCTCTAATATCATGTTTACTTTTTATTTTTATTGTTGACGAATTGATATTTTACCAGGCAGTTAATAAAAAAGGTACCCACAGAAAAGCAAATAGTATTTGACACTTAACTTCTTCTTTTCATACACTCACAATTGGCGTATTTCATACCATCACGTGTTTTGTAGTTAACCAGTAGATAGGACTCCTGTTCCTTACGATCCAGGCCCTTTGGAATATTTTCCCGTTGAACATTGAAAACTATGTTTCCTGCCGTGTTCTCAGACTCCACATGTTCTACATCTAAACATTGTAACACCAGTTTTGATAGTGTTTGTCTATTATATTTTATTATCATACGTAGACTATAGTAGTCATTGTGTAATGTAAATAATAATAACTCATGATTGTAGAATAAAGTGTATGGGCAGGCAACAATAGAAAGAAAATAAACTACAGAATAAGTATCGGTATTTAACTTTAAACCCTGTGTTGCTGGAGACATAGATATGTGAAGAATATAATAAATGACAGTGGAAGTAAAGTAAGCTAACATAGATGCAGGATAAAGCAATCAATGAACAAAGTCAGTTGCTGAATGTATTTATTTACTAAGTTAGTGGTGAATTCTAAGTATTTACTACCAATTTAAATATGATATTTTCAGCTCGTGGTGCTGAAAAATATCAATTAATATCCACGCAAAACTACTATTCATTCTGAAATTGAAAATATAAAACATTTAAAACAAATCATAGCAATAAAACAACCTTTATTTCTGAAACTTGTACTATTATGAACAACACAATCACTTAGTAAATTAAATTACGGAAAGAAAGATAAAAGAATTTGTAAATGTGCTGAAAGTTTGTTATGTAGGTAGTTTGTGACAGGCTGGTTAGTGACATTAATTACTATTAGTTATTATTCTAAGGCAATAGAGGGCAAAAGAGAAAGGATGGAAATATTAGAATAGAAGAACAAAAAACCGGGATATAAAATTTATGAAGAAAAAATAGACCCGACAAAAAGAAATGGACAAAGAGTTGTCACAAGTCACAACGTATTAAAAGGGTTAAAACATACTACCCACTACCGGTATACATATATTAAAAATCAAACCTGTTTTAGTGTCTTACAAATAATTCGTAATTACTAATTAATGTTATGACTTCTACAGGATTTCTACATCTAGGGCCAACTCTCTACTTGATTAACGACAATCTTGTGCACCTCTGTTATTTCTTATTAATGTTAAGTTAATAAGAACGAATAAAAAGAACCCTATGCACAATAATCACAATCTTATTTTATGTACTAATTAGTAATTAATTAACTAACTATCATAATTGTATTGGGATCGTACATAACTAATCCCCCTTGGTAATGGTCACAGCCTACAATATTTACATAGAGGGAAAATTAATATCTCTCAAGTCTTCCAAACTATTATCAAATCAACATTAATAGGATCATCAGGATCATGATGGCAGAAACATAATATCCAGCTCTACTGATTACAATGTTAATAACAACAATTTTATAATCTCTATGGTTGAATTGTGAATATTTAATACAAAGCAGGGTAAACGGGGAATTTGTATATTCTTTCATTTTACAATTTAATGACAGATTGCGACAACTGTGCATGGGTTCTAAAAGTCTACTATTGAGTGCGATTGTTTGGCCGTACCTTGGTAGTTGGTTCCAACAGGTCCCTGTATAGACGTTGTTGTGACCCGCTCCACGAATATGTCTGTAGACCACACGAGGACAGCACAAGCAATTAGCCACAACACACATACAGGACAACACGGGGTCACAGAACTACAGGGTGACAAAGCTACACTTCAGGCTTGCAAAGCTACTCGTCATTCTTCTGTTGTGTTACACTGACTTGTCACTGCAACCTAACATCTATTCTTATACTAAATAGTAACGAAACAGCAAGATTTTCTATCGTATATCAAAAGGTGTGGTTTTACTTTATGCCGAGTGTCACCCTTGCCTCAACCAAAACTTATGCAACAGTATATATACCATATTGTGCCGAATATAAGCCGACCCCCTAACTTTTCTTATTGAAAAAAAATGCATAAGCATGCATATAAGCTGGTAAGGGACTTTTTTAATGAAAAAAGGTAGGGTAGGCTTATATTCAGGACAATACATAATTATATTTTATGGTCATTAATCAATCAAAATAGGTATATAATTACTTTATGTTATTCCCTTTACAATTTTATGCTCTTTCTACCAAAAATATATTTTGATGAACAACAGATTCTTTTCGTTTAGAAACAATTTTGAAGTTGCATTGTTATTAATTTAAGACAAAACACCTTCAAAGAATAGCATTTGTTGTTGTTGTTGTTTTGTTTTTTCTAGCGGTGGTATGACAATAAACTTACCTGTTTTACACAACAAAAAAAATTGTTGATGAGTTATATAGCATAAAATTCTATAGGGAAATACCAAATGTCATCGTAAACATGTAGCACTATATCAATTGATAAATGGCCAGTTAAATATAATAGGTAGGCTACTGTACCGTGGCATGTATTTTGGTTGAGGAACGGGCAAATTAACACAGAAAACAATCTCTGCTAATAATCGTACGTTGTGAAAAACCAAGCTTTGTCTTTGATACAGGACGTAGGAAAATCTTTGAGTGAGATATGTGTACGTCCCATAGATGGGGAAATACCAATATGCACTTGAAGCCATAGCCTTAATGCAGTGAACCAAAGAAGCAAGAACATAATATGTTAAGTTGAAGTATGATGTTTTGTTGTATTATAGATTTGAAGAGACAAGTAGTAAAGCAAGGCAACAGTTTCACATTGCAACAGAAGAACTATAGACTAGAGCATATCTTGGAAACAGGAATTACATATAGTTTGCTTGCAGGATATTTATTTACTCATGCATGCCATCCATATCTGTCAAATAAATTACTATAATATGGCAGCAATAGTACCATACTGAAATAAGGAGTACTCATATTTTGCCAAACTCTTAAATTATTCATGATGTAGGTATCTGACAAAATCAGCTACAAGTGTTGTGGATGAAGTAGGCCTATCTCAATTTAGACAAACTGATTACCAAATTATGTGGGCTTGTTATGTTTCTCATCCCATCTTTGAAAGTGTTTTTAAACTCAAACAAAAATATGCACTACTCAAATTAAGTAGTTACAACATACGAAGATTTACCGGGTTATTTTTGTAGGTACTCTTGAATTTACATTTTTTTAAATGGAATCATAAATTACCATAATAATATTCTAAAGTTAAAATTTGCATGACACACTTGAACTAAAAATAATTAAGACATGTATAATGGAAAATAAATATCTATTTTAGGTATAATGTTATAAAAACAAATGTTGTGTGGAAATCATTCACATTTTTGTTTTAATTCCAGCAATGTTCTAGCACTAGCTAGTATATTTACTGAAGAAGATAAAACAAAAGCTAAGCATAGGTATTACAATCAGATAGATTGGCAAGAAAGCACTAGAGTAATACCTAGAATTCTAGAAAATATAGTATGTAGTAGAGTGAAGCAAATGTAGGCTTACTCGTTAAAATAAATAGCATACGTCCCAAGGTGGTAGGGACAGGTAGGTAGTTCATGAAAGTGTTAACATTGTCAACTTAGTTTTATTACTTTCATACTACATACTATCTTGAGTTTGACCCCTTGCCCCCTAAGTGTACCCCTGTAAGAAGGTATATTACATCAGATGGGGATTGACACCAAATGTGTTATGAAGACTTAAAAGGCTACCAGAAAGATTTCTTTAAAAAAATACTTTGGGACAAAATGATTGGCAAGCAACATATAATACATGGTGTCAACAAATATTGAATGCACCAGTTTGAGTCTATTCATTACCTTATTATTTCTACATATTAGCATGGATTTCAAATTACGTACTCAAATGACCTCTAGGCCTATACCAAACTACGAAATTTATACCATGTCATTCATTACATTACATGTGAATAAACTAATAATGGCATACCTTCATTACTTGTAGACACCATGATTAACAGGATAAGCCGTTATTATTGACTTAACTTAATATTTCTTGGATAGCCTGTTCAGATATCCAACCATCGATCTTAGCAACACATCACGCTGACACCAAAGCAAGACTCGGAAGTGGCTACTAGAGTTGTGACTTACGTCTGACGGCCTCCTGAACGAGTCGAACGACCGTTCCGAGCAGACAGACGAAGTCTCGCTCTCGTCAGAGTGGTCCTCAAAAGTTCCGCCGCGGAATGAAGAGTTGGAAGTCTTGCGAGGGGTCATGTTTCGGCTCAGATCCACAACACCGTCCACTCCGTCAAAAGTCTGGAAAAAGAATAAGTAGTAAAGTAATAGTTGCTGCTAAGAGTTAAGGGAATTAGCAAAATCCCCAAAAAACTACTTGTTTGTAAAAAGTGTAGTTTGGTACCAACTCATCTACTGTATCACGTGCAACAAAATACTACGTTTGCATTTTTCAACAATAAAGCTTTAAATAAGCCATTTATATTTCTGTTTTACTCTACACTTATTCTGGGGAATTTACTTTACTACTGTACTATTTCACATACGTAAGCTCTACAATTTTTCTTTACCTTGAAAAGTGTAAAATATTAGTACTAATATATTCTAATGGATTTATAAATCAACCAGTCACAACATTATGTTATTGCATTATGAACGAAAACCAAGGGGCAGGTATTGGATTATTTGTGAAAAGTTAAATTTACATTTTTGTTACACAAAAGTTGATAAAGTCAATACTTACGAGTGCGTCCGCCAGGGCTGACTCCGCTTCCCGGCTTTGTTGCAAAATCTTCTGAGCCATGACTGTGACTGGCCTCGCAGACTACAGGGAACACAACATTACATTAGCGGCGGGATGCGCGAGTACTTAGCACCAAAGAGTTCCTAGAGTAAAGCTAGAGCGGTACAGAGCATATCTATCATACGCAGTACTGCTGTAACAATACTAGTGTCTAGAGTGAAGCTAGAGTGGTATAGAGCTACTGGAAGCTTACTATCATCACGCAGTACTGCTGTAACAATACGCACTAGTGGGCCAGCATATTTGCGGCGGTACAAGCATAAAATAGTAAAATACATAATACATAACACAACCAATTGGAGCAAAGTTTTTCGCAGGTCGCGCCACCGCAGTACCGGCCCTAACTGCTATGAATCATCAACATAGTAGGCCGTGACTGAATGACGAACTCCGCCTAGTTCTTATGGCACGGCAGCCTGGATCATCTAGACTAGGCTTGTAGTACTACGGTGGTGCTTCGAGTGTTAGAAAAAGGTAGTGCAAAGCCCAATTGTCTGAGAAGTACCGGTAAGAACAACTAAAAATATAGGCTACTGTATTAATGCACATATCGGCCACACGTACATTTTAAAATTCAAGAAGATCAGCTGGAAACTTACAGGTGAGAGAAGAGAGCTGGGAGGATGTTGAGTAAATACGTCCTTTAAATTTGTGTGGGTATACTCCTAATTAGGATTGTGGCTGTTACTAAATGGTGGCATATCGTCGCCTAAATGTGGTTGTCTGAGAAGTACGATTGATTTGAAATATCTAAATCTCACATATTAGAATGTAGGGTACACATTTAGCAATTGGAACAAACTGTTACACTTACAAAATTATAAAACAGCCTCCTACACGTTGAGATTTTGACAAGTCTTACCTGTGTGGGTGGCCTGGCGCCTCTCATCTTGGAGGTGAATGACTGGTGGCCCCGACTAGGACTCGTCTCTCGGCTAGCGTCGCGGCTCGCGTTGTTGGACCGCGGTATGCCCGACGACAGGCGGCGCGGCCGGTGGAGGGAGGAGGGACTGTTGTCCGTGGTATCCCGACTGGCGGCGTACGTTGCGTAACTCAGACGGGAGGAAGGGGAACCAGAGCGGCTAGACGCTGGAAGAGATACACGTTTCATTAGTTACATGGTGTACATTCATTCAGGATTTTGTATATGCCATGCTACTTAAGCTTCTTTAATTCAAATATTTGTTAAATTCACAGTGGTACTGTAATTTAGTCTCACAGAAGTTATGGGAATCTAGAATTTATTACAATTGTTGTATTTTTTATTTTTTAAATTCAAAATTGGTTTTAGGATCCTTTGGGATTGAAAGTAAAGTGGAATTACAAATTACTATGAAACAAAAGTTTTTAAAATTAGTATACTATTAGTAGATATGTAAATCATAATTTATAACAACTATTACAAACCTGAGTTATAAAATATAAAACCTATTGTCAAAAATACGGTAGAACAGTTTTATTGTCAAATTACCACACATGACCCTAATGTGTAGGGCCTACTAATATTGTCGACCGGCATAAATATTGTATTTGGTTGAGTTTAAAGTATGTACAAACAAAATTATAACAAAACTGTATAGGCCTAGGCATTATTGGTTGTATTTTAATGTGTAAAAAAATGTCCACACATGTATCGATAAATAATAGAAATGCAAGTTTTTATTTTAGGCGGAAATTAACAGTGTTGGAATGATGCTTTAAAGTTGGGCTGAAGGATATAGGCCTAAAGTAAAGTTGAAAACCATGCCTTTTGCGAGGTTCGAACCCACATCATTTGGTCTCCGCATCCATATACCTTGGACTTGGACTCATCCACATGAGCCACTATAGTACTCACAGGGTGGTATGAAAAATCTGGTTTTTGAGAAGAACTCACTGCATTTACTATGGACAATTTTGCTTACCTACACTATGGTAGTTCATTCTACATGTATGAAATCAAACTCAACACTAGTACGCTTTGCATGTACGAAGAAAAAAATGCCAAAAGGCTGGATCATGATAGTGACATGAAGAGAAAGGACGCACAGCTTAACTGAAGGCACACCACAATAGAAGACACAAAATAAAGTACAAAACAACTTAACTTAAGTTAAGCTCAGTCTATCTCTTGACTTGCTATCGAAGGTCACGTGGACCAAAATGTTTTGTAAAGTTGTGATGGTTGTATTGTATCTTTCATTGTGGCACGCTTATCCCACTTCAGGTAAACTATTGGTGTCCCATCTCATTGAATATATAATCAAAAAGGGTACACACCCAATAAAAACATATTTTACTATACAGCTGGGTTATTCTATGTGCATCTATTATGCATACAAAAAATAGGTACACTTTATGCAGGCATTTCAAATTATGTACCAGATAATAAAGAGGCAGTAGGTACTAGATGGGGTTCATCATCTCTAGGTGTGGTGGAAAGTAATGGGTATTAATGCTTTACCGTAAAATGGCAATGATTAAAAATGCATGTACTAAGAAGTAAGTTCCAAGTATGCTAGAAAGTAATATAAAATGAAGGATTAATATTATCCATATGGTGACTAGCATTTAAATACGCGAGATAAAATACACAAGCGACTACATAGGTTAATAATATGTGGAATAATAAATATGTGGAAGTGATACAAGATACATAGCTAATCTATGTATGTATTTTCAAAATACTACTAGTATTATATTATTTTTAAGTAGAAGATGAATGGAAGAAAGAAAGTGAATGCAATGCAAGTTGAAAGTGTCTGTGACGACGAGGTTAGTTGAGACCGCAAATCAGTTTTGTGACCGAGTGGGTTGGAAATAGGCCTACAAATTTATATATATATATTAAAAAAAAAGATATTTAAGGTTATGAATGCTCTCTTATACACCTACGTACCTATTTTAAATTTTAAAAAAAAATGATAGAAACATTTGAAACTTCAAACAAAAGTTTGCTAAATATGTTATGTTCTTGAGAATACAATTTTTTTTTTTAATGTACAGTATAACCTCTCCAAGTACAAACTATTAGGTACAGTACTATTTTGTTGGCACGAGGTTGTAAAAGAAACGAGTGAAGACTGAACGGTGTTTTCAAATGATCAAATCATGAATGGTGAAACACTGAAACTAGAAAATTCTCACCAACATTACAAATAGAAGGCTAAGAAAAACAGAAGAAAGCACAGTATGACTGAAGAAGAACTTAAGACTGTTGGCTAAGCTCGAGAAAACAGGCTTTGACGCAGAACACAGAGGTAAAGTCAGGATCACTTGGAAGTAGGGGTGTGCGAGTACCCGAAATTTCGAGTCGAGTCGGGTATTTGGGATTCGACTCGAACTCGAGTATTTGGGATTTGAAATCGAGTCTCAATTTTTTTTTTTTTACGATTTTGGTAGAGGTGCCGGGTCGTGGCCCCGCGGGCGAGTGTAGAAACGTAAAAATCGTTATCTATTTTTGGCACTACCTTACCAACTCTGATTAGTCATAATAGTAACCTCAGTCTTTTGATACAAATTTGTATTCTTCTTGGAAGTTTTGACCTTTTTTGGCACAAATAATAAAAATATGTCAATTTAATGTTTGTATCAACATTTGCGGAAGGTACTGTGTACGCCTACTTAAGACTCGGACTCGAATTGGACTCGAAATCGAGTAATTTTTAGGACTCGGACTCGACTCGAATTCAAAAATCAGGAATCGCACACCCCTACTTGGAAGCTCTATTATTTGTCCTATCGGGTTGTGATTTGCACCAAAATGTTAAGTAAGAATGTGTAATAGTTGGTATCAAGGCACATTTTCCAAATACTGCTCACTTTTCTTATTAACTGACCGTAAATATGACACCAAACTGTTAATTTGTAGTAATTTCCCAATTTTGTGCAAGAGGCAATTATTTGAAATTTCGCAATCGGCTTGATTAGACACGCACTCATCCTTTGTGAACAGCCTCCCAAAAAAGCGTATTTTTTATGAAAATTAAAGGTAAAAAATTGGTACGTTCTGTATGTGAAATTAGCTGGCTTTGACAATCGAGTGTATTTTTAAATAGCATTTAACAATGTAAAAAAAGTTGGCCCGAGCTTGGCAAACAGCATCTAGTAGGATATTGGAACCTTATCTACAGGGAACAATCATGAACAATGATTTTAAACACTAATGAAAAATGATGATAAAGCAACAGAAACTTCATTCCTCTTGAAATTAGGAGAATTAAAAAATACTGAGATTGGTATCAAGAGATGTAAGATAAGATAATACTAGTAACAACCTGTTGATTGACCTGATGTTGAGCCGATAAACATTCCGATTGGTGTTGCAATGTCACTTGCGGCAGACAAGGGTGTACTAGCCTACATCTCAAGTACCAACAATGGCAAATACTAAATACGAGAGGAAGAGGGAAATGCTACCAACATTGGTAAGAGCAAAACATTTGATAGGATACCTACATTTATTAACTTGTTTACAAAAATATGTTTAAACTAAGTAGACCTACTATATACCAACTAAACAGCAATACAGATTCACAAACTAGAAATGGTAACATAACAATGTCTAGTAATAAAAAAATAGTACTTAAAACTTCAAGATTTACATAGTTTGACAGTTAAGTAATTAAGTTCCCTAAAAAAATCATGTACAGTAACGTAAGTATCTCGATAGGCCTACACAAGTAGTTGGTTAAGTATCCAATGATTTTATTAGTGAAGCAAGAACTACTACACTATATTAATAATACTATAGCAATTCTTTAGACAGTGTACGCACTATACGTGAACAGAGAACCCTATAGATTAATCAAGAGAGTTATTGCAATGTATGATTGTAAACTTCAGATGAAACACGATAGACAATTTGAAAAATCACAAGTGCCCTCTCTCTATATATTGCATGCAAAGCAATATTGGGAAAGGGAGTTTGACAAGCTAAGCTAAATGCTGGATGCTCGTGTGTGTGACGTACTGCGTTTCTTCTTGCACAATCATTGCAGTTCGCCACACACCCAAGCACATACATTTAGATTGTTAAACTCACTTTCACCACGATATCACGCTGGCGATTGCTAAAATCATCTATATTCACATAACATTTGCACTTCCAAGATTAAAACTACTTGTTTCTATTTAAAAGTTAAAACTATTTCCAGATTTAGACGTTAACTACAGTTCAACTGAGCATCAACATTGTCTGTTATTATTATGTCAACGAATGCAAGAAATAACATTTCAATGAGACTGATTGTAAATATTTACTAGTAATGGAACGTTCATAATCAATAAATTTACCAACCAAAAGAGATAAAAGGGTTAACAGAAGCTGCATGCCAATATCCAGTGACTGACTTCACCCATTGTTAGTGAACTGTCTCGAAATTTATCTGCCTTTTGCCTGGGCGTAAGAGAATTGCTCGCAAGCAAAGTCAGCGGATATTTTATCGCTGACTCCGTTTGGAAGCAATTGCACCTAGGTCTACTTAGTTGCTGAATATTGTCATGCACGACTGGTAACAAACTGATAGAAAAAACTTGAGGCAATGGTTCATCACATTCATTCAAAAAGTGAAAGAGAGAGGTGCTCTTGACACTCTCTTCAACAAACATTCATTCATCATATTCATAACATAAAGCGGATTTGAAACACATATTATCTTTAAAGGGGTAATAGTATTTCTTCAACTTTGAATAAAAGCCGTAAAATCCGAGTTTAAAATCTTTAAAGTGGTGTTTTCTTAAAAATAATACAGTAATACTACACAAAAATGTAGGGCCTATCCCTAAAGATAATGTGTCCGTCCTTGCAAAGGTTTGATACTGAATATTTTACTCAAATAGCAAGCTGGTTGAATGAACATCTACAGTAGTTTAGTATTTATTTCTGCATTAGGCTTTTTGATATTGAACAAGAGAATGTAAAATGTACATGTTTGGTGATATGACACGACCATATACCCCCAACCCCAATACACTACTATATTACCAGTTACCACCATAAAGCAGAAGCAACAGCTGACAAAGTGAAATTACTTGATACACTTACATATTCACCAACATATTTATGAGTTTATTTACTTGTAAAGGCAGGTACCACTAGGTACAGACTGACCAAATAAAGTTAAGTTCTATAGGTTGAACTGGACCAGCATTAAGATACTTTTAAATTCGTACTATCAACTTTAATGAAATAAGCTGTTATTTTGTGATTGAGCTACTCAATTCCATCTATGAATCAGAGTTATACTATCATTATGTAAGTGTGAACGGGAATCTAACTGCACACTATGACAGAACAGTGTCAATCGATTAAATTTTAAGCGATCAAATAAAAAGTATCAACTTCCCAAGACAACATCTATCAAGAAGGAATTAGAATAAAAAGCTGCAACCATCTGTTTTTTATCGTAAACTCACATTATTAGGGACAGAAAAAGTGGAATGTATCCTTGGACGTAAATCAATGTACATTAGACACTAGCACTACAACTTATATATAATGAAAAAGTAGGGCTGGGCTATGACATATTATTCAATTATCGATATCACACGAAAAATTTTGATATGATATCGAAATGTAATTGTTTGTAATTACTAATTACCGTATTGTTCCGAATATAGCGCGATGTTTTTTTCCGAAAATACAATCTCAAAAACAGCACTCGCGTTATTTCCGCGCGCTTGCATTTGAAATAGCGCCTGAACATAGGCCACGCCTCTATACACTCCCGCGCATAGTCTGCTGCGCTTCGCCCCGCCCACCCACTCGAAGCCACTGAACTCGGCCGAACCTTGGGCGAAACTGTCTGCTAGTCGTCAGAATCCTTAGCCGTGATCACATCGTGACCTAGCTTGACCTACATAGATTTTGTTTGTCGGGGTTGTCTATCTACGTTGCTAAGAGTCTACGTAACGTAATAATGAGTGATGAAGGAGAACATGAAATGGCTCAAGATGAACAAATGAAGACTGCTGATCGCGTGGAAAAGAAAGGTTCCTCTGCCTTACAAATCAGCAAGGGATTGCGAAGGAGCTAGGCCTAGGCCTACGACCATAGATACTAGGGCCTAGTATAACCCCCACCCCCCCCACGACGTAAACATTGAAGACCAGGAATCAGACTGGTGAACTGTGGTTGACATGTGAGCTTGTGCTTGGCCCTACCCTGTAAAAAACCATAGGCCTAGGCCCTAACATTGTTCAAAATGTTTTGTTGTAAGTGTTTCATGTACATTTTAATTTTCTTTGATTTTTTTCTTTTTTCTTGAAATGATTCTGAAAAATTGGGGGTCGTGTTATATTCGAGGTCGTGCTTTATTCGGAACAATACGGTATTTATAAATAAAACGTCAAAAAGTTATTAAAAGAGTGTGGCTAGGATTAATTTAATTTCGACTACCCGGCACCTCCACCAAAATTAGGAAATTTATATTTAGCATTTTTTGTGTAAATTTCAATATTTCGATATGAAGCCAAATATTGATATCGGAAACATTCCCGCTTATCGATATTGAATTGAAAGATCGATTTTTTTACCCAGCCCTATGAAAATGTTATATTCAAGCTGCTACACATAGCAGAAAGTAGAATTATCTACAGAGTAGTGATATAAAGAAATAACTTTACCAGATAAGTAGGATTAATTATTATAATTTGATATACAAATATTGGTAAAACAGATAAGAATATACAAGTTTAAAAGATACATACGACTTGCAAGCCCCACCTACTTAACGTTAGTTTGGCAGATATGAATAGTTCATAAAATTAGGTATAGACTATGTACTACAAGTACAACTATCAGTGGATGGATAGTGCGATTGTGTATGCAAACATGCACAATTCTTTCATTCGCAAAGAAAACCAAGGGATTTCGTTCCGGGTCATCTAGGGTCTTGAACTTCGGCCCCGGGCGGCCGGTCTCGTATAAGGACCCAGATCTAGGCTGAGGCTCTCGATAACGGGCCCGGCCAGTGTCTCCCGGATGTCCTCCCAAGTCACCGCCACCTTGTTCAACACATAACACGCATGTAACTTACGCTGCGACTGCGACACGCCGGCCATGCGGCCCCTGGTCCGGCCCACGCGCTCCGGAGACGATGTCGCGTGGTTGTTGGACGCTTCCGGCGACTTGCGCGGACGCGCTGGAAACACACCCGTTGAACAGACATAAAAATACATCCCACGTGGGTGTGGGTTAGTTCGGCTCGGTACATGCACAGGGGTGGTGGTAAGCTGAAAGACATGCAAGAGAAAGCCGGAACGGCTGCAATACCAAGGATTCTTTGGGAGCTTTTCCTGCAGCACATAAGCACCTAATTGATATGGAACTTTGAATAGATGTCTTGGTCTTTTAAA
Organism: Sweltsa coloradensis; assembly: GCA_024449915.1. Classification (NCBI taxonomy): domain Eukaryota; kingdom Metazoa; phylum Arthropoda; class Insecta; order Plecoptera; family Chloroperlidae; genus Sweltsa; species Sweltsa coloradensis. The sequence continues at coordinate 38,666 of JAMZAV010001106.1, forward strand.
AAGACTTTCTTTTTAATACTTTAAAAAAAGTTACAGAAAATAATAACATTATTTTTTTATAATTTTGGAGTTAAATTTTCATTGCTTTTTCCTGGCTACTATCAACTTCAACTTTTAATAACAATCATATTTAAGATAACTATATAGGCGAGTGCACATATTTTAACTTCACATAATCCATCAGCAATCAGTATCATGTCAATAAGATACTCACTGGCAGCAGGAAAGAATCCCAAAAAGTGACAATAGGTATTGCCCACTCACAATAATCATGGTAAAAATCAGTGCAAATATGTAGTTGTGCCTACTGCAACAACGTTAATATGTCACAATATAACTTGTGAAATGTGATAGAAGATGATAAATTGTTCTTATGCCTATATAATGTTATGCTGCCCATATTTTCAATGAACCTAGTGAAAATAGGCTATAGGACATGCGTTTCAGCAAATTCCCGTTCGCTCGACTGACTGACACCACGTTTAAATTTTGAACAGCTGTAACGGAAGCGAAAATCAAGGGCTCTCCTTTATTAATTGATTTTCACGAATATTGATAATCTACGACTGTATTGCGGCCAATATGTATGCTAAATTGACAATTCTGCGAAGTTTCATATACTACTTCTTGGCCGAACGGATAGCTATTTGCCAACTACCAAATGTGTCCTATACCCTCATAAGTGACTCGTATGATAAAATTAGAATGCAGAACTCTACAGTAGGGACCGGTACTACCCTTTGGTCCTTCTTAACCGCCCCTTTGAACTGTAAACAATGGACACAAATGTATAAAAATGTGCATAAATGTACGACTAAAATAAATCCTGTGTTATGGTGCATATAAAACTGGAAGCTTGTTTAAACACATAACTGTCAATGAATAGATTAGAAGTGCAGGTAGAAGTGTAAAACAAAAATGTCATGCATTATTTTTAAATCTTGCATTTGGTTGATTATTTTTTAGTAAAATGATACGAATTGAATTTGTACCCGCAGATATAAATGTTGTTGTGCTACTACTAGGGATGTGCGGGTAGTGGTTTTTGAACTCGGGTCGGGCTCGGGTCGGGTAATTGAAAGTACCCTCGGGCTCGGGTAATTGAAGTACCCTCGGGTCGGGCTCGGGTAGTGAATTTTTTTTAATTTGCGAATTTATTTTTTTAAAAAAATTTCCTACAAAACAGTTTTGCATTGGTTGCAGGTAGCCACTCTGGGCTGTGTTGACACAAAGTACTTCCAAATCGGCGTCTTATGAACTTTTGCTTGAGTAGGCCTAGGCCTAGTACAGTGAAACCCTGCTATTATCGTTTTCCTGCATCAATCGTTCGTTATTCTCGGAAATAATATCGTAACAATCGTTTTCTAATATTTCCGATACGAAAACCCCAAGAAAAAGAGGTCCGTACCTTCCCCAGAAAATTTTTGGAAGCCTGATTAGAAAAAGGGGGACCCCCTTTCGGTCTAAATGAACCCTTGCTCCCCACTCCAAAAAGGGTTTTAAAAAGAATTTTTGGTGCCCCTGTTAGGCAAAAGGTTTTTTATTTTTTTTCTTTCGCCACGTAAATAATCTTTCCGTTAAAAAGGGAAAAAAAAGGTAAAGGTATTCTCCCAACCGGGGCAAGCGAAAGACCGGACAACAGTCTGCTTGGCCCTCCAATCGTACGATCCTGCCGCTTACATGGCTGGGTTGAGCTTGCGAATCAAGGTTTGAGATGGGGGTTTTTTTAAAATTTACTAACCCCAAAAACAAAATTAACCCAACCCCGGTGGGATTAACCTATTTGAAAATATTTTATAAGGGACCCATCCCAGCTCTACCAGAAGGCAATTATAAATCTTATTGTAAAAGTTTATTTGCTTCCTTGAGAGAAAAGAAATGGAAAATAGCCCAAAAATTGGTTTTGCTTGTTTCGCTTGCTCCTTTAAATTGGGCTCTCCTATGAAAAAACAAACGAATTCCAAAATTTATTCCGATGTTGAAAGCATTTGGGATTCTACATAAAAATAAAGTTATTTTTACCCCAAAAAAGGGCCTTATATTTTCAATTTTTTTTTAAACAGTTTACCTTTATTTGATTTTAAAATTTTTTTGAACATTATGAAGTATTACTTTTGTACCTGTTATTTGGATTCGAACTCAGGAAGTTAACCCTTAAAACAAGAAAAGCCAATTTAATACAAAATGTCTTGAATTTGCAAAAGTCTTGTTTTGAGGAATACTTAATCTGTGAGGGTAAAGGAATAAGAAATTTGATTTAAAAGTAACTTTAAAGAATTTCTGATGAATTACTTTAGAGTGCAAAATTTAACTGGAAACGTTTGAAGGGGTTGCAATTTTTCCCAGCCCAATAGAATTGTATCTAAACTTTTTAAAAGCATTAATGTGAAATTGATTTTGTCAAAATTTTGGATATTTTTGTTTGGTCCTAATTTTGGGAAGTGGGCCCAAGGTCCAAAATTATGTAGCACTTTTTCACCCTATACGCCGTTCAAATAAAAAACCTTTAAAACCGAATGTCAAAAATGTATACCAAAAAATAAAAGGAATAAAATGTTAATATTTGATTTTTGTATTTTGCAATTTTTTGAAACGAAAATTTTCAAAAGCCCTGGTTTTTAAAACATTTGGGTTTTATTCACATTTTTATTAACCAGGAATTATGTAAATGTTGGGGAAATGACACGACATATACAACCCAATAATCTTATTAAGTAAAAAAAAACCAAAGTAAAATAAAACTTATACATTCCCTTTTAAAAACTATTTTAAATTTTTTTAGGAAGGTAATGAAACTACCAAAAAAAGAATTTTGTTAAAGGACCCATTAAAAACTTTAAACGACCAACTTTTGGGTGCTGTTATTTTGTGATTGAGCTACTCAATTCCATCTATGAATCAGAGTTATACTATCATTATGTAAGTGTGAACGGGAATCTAACTGCACACTATGACAGAACAGTGTCAATCGATTAAATTTTAAGCGATCAAATAAAAAGTAGCAACTTCCCAAGACAACATCTATCAACAAGGGCATTAGAATAAAAAGCTGCAACCATCTGTTTTTTCTCACATTATTAGGGACAGAAAAAGTGGAATGTATCCTTAGACGTAAATCAATGTACATAAGACACTAGCACTACAACTTAATAATGAAAAAGTAGGGCTGGGTTATGACATATTATTCGATTATCGATATCACACGAAAAATTTCGATATGATATCGAAATGTAATTGATTGTTATAATAAATAAATAAAACGTCAAAAAGTTATTGAAAGAGTGGGCCTATTTTTAATAATTTGTGGCCAAATAGGGTTGATAAGGTATCACCAAAAATGCACTTAATGATTTTTACGATCTCACAATCGTGTTTTATGACCCGGCACCTCCACCATATGTACCGGCCAGGATTAATTTAGTTTCGCCTTGTAAAATGTAAATTTCAATATTTGGATATGAAGCCAAATATTAATGTCGGAAACATTCCCGCTTATCGATGTTGAATTGGAAGATCGATTTTTTAACCCAGCCCTATGAAAATGTTATATTCAAGCTGCTATGCATAGCAGAAAGAAGAATTATCTATAGAGTAGTGATATAAAGAAATAACTTTACCAGATAAGTAGAATTAATTATTATAATTTGATATACAAATATTGGTAAAACAGATAAGAATATACAAGTTTAAAAGATACATACGACTTGCAAGCCCCACCTACTTAACGTTAGTTTGGCAGATATGAATAGTTCATAAAATTAGGTATAGGCTATGTACTACAAGTACAACTATCAGTGGATGGATAGTGCGATTGTGTATGCAAACATGCACAATTCTTTCATTCGCAAAGAAAACCAAGGGATTTCGTTCCGGGTCATCTAGGGTCTTGAACTTCGGCCCCGGGCGGCCGGTCTCGTATAAGGACCCAGATCTAGGCTGAGGCTCTCGATAACGGGCCCGGCCAGTGTCTCCCGGATGTCCTCCAAGTCACCGCCACCTTGTTCAACACATAACACGCATGTAACTTACGCTGCGACTGCGACACGCCGGCCATGCGGCCCCTGGTCCGGCCCACGCGCTCCGGAGACGATGTCGCGTGGTTGTTGGACGCTTCCGGCGACTTGCGCGGACGCGCTGGAAACACACCCGTTGAACAGACATAAAAATACATCCCACGTGGGTGTGGGTTAGTTCGGCTCGGTACATGCACAGGGGTGGTGGTAAGCTGAAAGACATGCAAGAGAAAGCCGGAACGGCTGCAATACCAAGGATTCTTTGGGAGCTTTTCCTGCAGCACATAAGCACCTAATTGATATGGAACTTTGAATAGATGTCTTGGTCTTTTAAAAAGACTTTCTTTTTAATACTTTAAAAAAAAGTTACAGAAAATAATAACATTATTTTTTTATAATTTTGGAGTTAAATTTTCATTTTTTTTCCCTGGCTACTATCAACTTCAACTTTTAATAACAATCATATTTAAGATAACTATACAGGCGAGTGCACATATTTTAACTTCACATAATCCAACAGTAATCAGTATCATGTCAATGAGATACTCACTGGCAGCAGGAAAGAATCCCAAAAAGTGACAACAGGTATTGCTCACTTAAAATGATCATGGTAAAAATCAGTGCAAATATGTAGTTGTGCCTACTGCAACAACGTTAATATGTCCCAATATAACTTGTGAAATGTGATAGAAGATGGTAAATTGTTCTTATGCCTATATAATGTTATGCTGCCCATATTTTCAATGAACCAAGTGAAAATAGGATATAGGACATACGTTTTAGTTTAGGCAAATTCCCGTTTGCTCGACTGACTGACACCAAGTTTAAATTTTGAACAGCTGTAACGGAAGCGAAAATCAAGGGCTCTCCTTTATTAATTGATTTTCACGAATATTGATAATCTACGACTGTATTGCGGCCAATATGTATGCTAAATTGACAATTCTGCGAAGTTTCATATACTACTTCTTGGCGGAACGGATAGCCATTTGCCAACTACCATGTGTCCTTTACCCTCATAAGTGACTCGTATGATAAAATTAGAATGCAGAACTCTACAGTAGGGACCGGTACTACCCTTTGGTCCTTCTTAACCGGCCATTTGAACTGTAAAAAATGGACATAAATGTATAAAATGTGCATAAATGTACGACTAAAATAAACCCTGTGTTATGGTGCATATAAAACTGGAAGCTTGTTTAAACACATAACTGTCAATGAATAGATTAGAAGTGCAGGTAGAAGTGTAAAACAAAAATGTCATGCATTATTTTTAAATCTTGCATTTGGTTGGTTATTATTGTAGTAAAATGATACGAATTTGTACCCGCAGATATAAATGTTGTTGTGCTACTACTCAATGCTAGAACTTAAGCACTACAATATAATTGATTGCATGTACTATTGGTATTTGAAAATTCCAATGTGCTGTTCACAAGAAGTGCACGTGAGGCAAGTATAATGTGGTTATTCAGTACTTCAGCATCGTCATAGACTCACCAATTGGTTGTTCATCTCCTAACACATCCAAAGCAGCAGAAACACAAACCAGCCATTCAGAGAAGTGTGAACTTCCGAGTGAACATTTGCATTTGCACTTACTTTCCAGTGACTACGGTTGTGAAATTTATTAGTTAGTCCCTATGTAGGCCTACTATATTTTTACAATTTTATTAATTTTCCACACAAGATTTACGGTGTTATTCTCTTGTATTTATTGAATTTATTTATGTGAATTATGATATGTTCACTTATGTACTGTTATTCTTGTGTAGTCTCTTTGAACATAGGAAGTTAGTAAAAAGCTATGATCAACTTAGGCCTACAATAATGCTTGGTTCAAATTGAAATAAAAAGTATTGATACTTCTAAGCAATAGTGTAAACTGAATTGAAAAATGCTACAACAAAGATATAGTTCACAACAGATCATTCTTACTTATTTATGTAACTCACAAATTATTTCTTTCCATGCATTAAAATCCACACTTACATACATTTTTACATGTAGTTTAGAGCTAGTAGCACACAATTAAATCAGTATAGTTACTATAGTATGAGAACTCACGTAATGAGGCGCCTGCTCCGACCTTCATCCTGGCGAGCGCTGCGTACTGCGCCCTGGCCTTGGCGCGCTGCGCTGCTTGCAGGTCGATGGCACTGTTGGAGCGCAGTGACGTACCGGCGGGCGTGCCTCGGCGGGCAGAGCCGTAGCCGTCTGACAACAAAATAAAACTCTTACTCGGTGCTCAAACAAGGACATACACCTTGCATCAATTGAAGAATTTCTCTTCAAATTTCAGGCAAAAAGAACAGTAACAGTAACTCTATCGACACATTGCAATCTAAGTACAGCTCATTTGGGAGATTGAGGGACTGAAATAAACTGTTAATCAAGTATGATACAAGACCAAATGGAAATTAATTGGGTAAGAAAAACAATTAAACCAGACAATACTTGTAAAACTATGATATGAAATTGTGTCCTTATTAAGATATTCTACCTATTTATGCGATTACGAGCCGCCATCGAGCTATGGTAACAAGTAACCCTATTTTTAAGTATTGGTGCATGTGAAATTGTAAGGGATGTGCGAAACCACTATTTTTACTTCGAATTTGAACTCGGACTTTCCCAGTTAAAAAAATGAACTTCGAACTCTACAAAAATTTCAAACTGTATCGAACTCGAACCCAACTTAAAGGTATATCAAACCGTCATAATAGGCTAAATAGTGATAATTTTGGACCGGCACCTCCACCAAGAAAATATGTAACTTCTGAACCGGCACCTCCACCATCCATTTTTTAAAAATCATTTTTTGACTTGTCCAATAATATATGTGACCGCACATCACCACAAATTAGTAAAAAAAAAAAAATCTGAACTCAAACCGAATTTGCAACTTAAAAAAGTTTGAGTTCGAGTTTGAATTTCGAACGTTCGCACATCCCTAGATATTATGATACACATATGAACTTATGGTTTTACTAATATGAAACATTTACAAAATATGTAGACTGCAAAGTTTGACTCCTATAACAGACCAAAATAGAATTTTTATTTAAACTAAATAAAATAAGTTAAACTATTGACTATTGAGATATTGGGTAACTATAGAAGGCCAACAGAGAAACATACATCTGAATTCTAAAAGCATTTTGCAATAATTTTTTATAATTTATGAAATTATGAAAGAACAAAAACAGGTAAAAATTCAGACACATGAATACTAATCTCAAATCAATATGGATAGAAAAAAACCAAATTCCTGTTATCAAAACAAGAACACATAAAACTCAAATAATATTGAAGTGTAAGTAAGTGTAGTTAGCAGAGGCTATGTGAGGGATGGTTGACAGAAGATATCAACAAATAGCATAAAAAAAATTTGTTGGATCTTTAAATCAAATCAAATCGATATGAAATCAAACATTTCATATCAAAGCACTAACTAACAAATAACACACACAACCTACAAATAACAACACATTAAGCGGCATTACGAATGGTGCGAGAAGTGACACATATAGCGGGACAATAGCCACACTACCTGCGTCCATGGACTTTGGCCCAGAGGCGAGCACCGGAATGCCCGATCGCTGCCGTGGCAACGACGGGGTCCGTTGGAGCCCCTGGTGGAGGTTCTCGGTACTTCCTGAGAGTGACAGCGTTAAGAGAGGAGAGACACACGCTTTGTTAGACTACACATACCTACAAGTATGCACACTCGCAATGCAATAGAATACGATGTTAGTGAATGTTTTCATGGTTCAAGATCGACATTGTACTTGTCTCCAATGCACATTCGAACAAATCAAGCATTACTAATACAATAGGGAGTAATACTCTCAAAAAGTGATAAGCTACCAATTTGGAGTTTTTGCTTGAAAGGTAAGTTTGAGATCCTATAGATCCTATAGATCCACTCCAGATCAACAACCCATACAGTATTGTAATTATAAAATTGTATTTTATTTATTATTTATACATTTGTAAATGGTTGATTTGAATGTCTTGTGGTTGGCATGTCAATGAAGCACAAGCATTAGGATTATTGCATTTGATAGACCTGGGGGCCTAAGAGTTTGGGGGATCCTCCCACCACTACCAGACTAGTGTTATGGTTGGATATTAGTATTATTATTATTCATATTTTTAGAAGGGTGTCTGTATTGTGATTTGTAATTTTTATTTATTTAAAGAATTAAACTTATTTTTTTCACAGCACTGCAGAAAGTTAATTACTTTATTATTATTATTTCCACATTCTGCCGAAGTACTTCAGGCTCTATTTATCTACGTTTTCAAAAACGTACACCCACAAGACATAAATATCCGGTAACACTCTGTATTATAATAAATACTTTTATAAATTAATTAATTTACAACTCATCCCAATAACGGTACACCTAATTGTACTTCAATAGCAGCGAGGAGGCTAGGGAACACACCTTGCGCGCTGCTGACTTGTCTGAGCACCCTGGGTGTGGTCGCTCCGCTGCCGTAGCGACCGGTCGAGGATTGCTGGTTGAGGCTGTTGGTCGAGCTGGAGTTGGAGAGAGCGAGATCTCCGTTGAGCGCTCGCTTGTAAGACGGGTCTAACGAGTTGAGCAGGGCCTCGGCCTGGTCCCGGAAGTGACTGCTAAAGCTCCAGTACGCCCTGGAAGAAAGTGCAAGAGATTAGAGGTGGAATACCCATGGACGTGGCTGCTCGTGGAGAATTAAATATTTTTAAAAACTTTGATTTTCGTGTCTGCAATCTATCGTTTGAATACTCTGCAGCAATCTGCCAGTGAAAGTGAATCATTTGGTATTAATGTTTTGTGTTTTTGTTTTGTTATTATTGATTTCATTACAATGATCAGGAATATTAAAATGAGCATAGGCCTAGCCCTTAAATATAGAATTGTGTGACACTGACATCACTTAAAAAAAGCATAAACCTACATAACTACATAATACATACTCGAAGCCCATAAATATATAACTACATAATACATACTCGAAGCCCATAAATATTTGCACAATAAATCCCTCAGTAAATCATATGATTTTGATTTTAATACTGTATATATTTTGTTTGGAACAGTAGGCCTCAACAAATGTGAAGGTTGTGTAGAAGACACGTTGAAATGTGTATCCTGGGTTTAGTTATAAGTAACTTATAAGGTAATCCAAATGTATGTATCCCAATCCAGCAAACACAATTAGTCACATAGCTCCTGGCCGTGCTTACTTGCGAGCCATGAGCCGCGTGTCGACGTCTGCGTCGGCCACCCCCTTCTTGATCGCCTCCTGTAGTAACGCGATGTGTCGTTCTAGCGTGTGCGTCGGCCAGGAGGTCAGCAGTTGTTCTAGGAACTCGCAGCACGCCCGGCGGATCTCCTTGCTCTTGGAGCCCATGTTGGTGGTGATGATGGGGATGAGGCGCGGCGAGTGGGTGTAGCGGATGATGAAGCGAACAGTCACCACGCCCGCACTGGCCATCACCTGTACGCAACACACACGAGGTTAACATGGGAATAGGCAGCCTCTACAAATTAAAATACTAGTATACATCGGTCCTACAAAAATCTAGAATACAAATTTGAAGGATTATCACAACATTATGGAAAATAGTTTAGCCCTAAAACCTGACTGTAAAATAGCCGATAATTAATTAATATGGTCAAAATTTAATGTCATCATAAGAACTTGCAAGGGACCAAAACAATGCATTACTTTATTAACGAGATAATTGCATTGTACTGTTTCGGTACTATCATGTGTAAGCAACTTTTTGGACGTCTACAATGTTTTATTCTCTCATTACTGTAATATGGCACAATAATGAGCTTTTTAAGCTGAGTAAGAAACTAGAAACATCAAGCATGAAAGAATCACAGTCGCAAACTACTGACCTTTGCCGAGTTTTGTATAAGGAAGATGAGGTTGGGTAGAAGCGACTCGGCGAAGTGGTCCATCTTAGCTCCGAGCTGTTCGCACAGGAACGCGATCGTCAGACACGCCTCCCGTACGACTTGCGATCGCAGGTCCTTCACCGTGGTTTGAAATGGTACTTCTAGAAGGCGTAGGTGGGTAAATAGTTCGTCAAACCCTGACGCTCCCGCTATGAGAAGTGATCTGACTTTTTTAAGCTGTGGGAGAAACATGAAACATCAAGGATAAGATTTAAAGATACTAATGAAAATGGATACATTTAAGCTTCCTGTACTGCCAGCCATTATGTACACCCTTGACCAGCTGGGTGAAGCAGATACAACTCTAGATCCCTTGGTTGATGGTGTACATTAAGAACAAAACAAGCAAAATCTCTTCAATGCATTATGGGAACCTTTCTATGAAAGAAATGATTCCTAGAGGAAAGATAGAATGAGATTTAACTAGAATAAAATAAATCCACTGCACATAGGGTTGGTTACATTGCCAAAGGAACACCTAAATTAAAAGCCCAGTCAAGTCGTCATAATAATTAGTTCGCTTCCATTTTTCACACGCCTCATAACTTTGTTTGTACACTAAAATGTGTTTACTCCACTTGGGACAAAAAACCTTAGGCCTACATATAGAATGACTGATTCAGTGATTCTAACTAGATCTTACCGACAGTCCGGTCGACTAAATCAACACATGTTATTTGGTGTGTTTTGAGTGAGTTTACTTTATTACTACGGAAATTTGATTATGTAACTGAATTAACTAAACGATCACTTGTAATAGGCTACAGAGGGCCACACATGCCCTGCATTCAATAAATTTATTATACCCTATGGTATATGGTAAAGCACCTAGAAAACTTGATCCCAACAATAAAAAAATAAGTTAGGTTATCATTTGTTTTTCATTCATTTTCAAACAAATGCTGGTCTTTGTAAAAGGGTTGTGCACATCAACTTCAGTGCTCAGCTCTGTAACTTTTAGACATGATTCAAGAACCAACTAGATGAATGTTATAAAGAGCAAAGCAAAGCATACTAACCGCATCGACCCGTTTCGACCAATCAGTGCTTGCGTCGGAGATGATGGTCCGGATGGTGTTCAACTGATCTTCCAGTTCCCTCGGAGAGAACAGTTGTAGGCTAGGAACATCTTCGAACGCCCGCGAGAACGTTTCTTCGTCCACAGCCCCCGCTTGGCCCCCTGTCAAGACACGGCAGAGGTTAACACACATGTTTCATCATATCCTTGCAGCTCACTACACCATATAACCTTTACTCTGAAGAAAATCGAATAAAAACCATATATTATCATGTCTCATATCCATATATTTACTGATCTGTTTCAAATATGGTCTCTATTTACTGGTGCAAGTTCCGAGTATCGTTCCCCTGATAAACATAAAAATACTATGGCTCATGTTTAACAGTAACAGGCAGGGAGAAAGCTGGGTCAAACATTGTTTTGGCAATTTCAAGTGATGGTAGATACTAGATAGACAGATTATATTACTACCAATCACAAATGGTGTACCTCTCTTTTGACATAGGTAAATATTTTGGGTTCTCACAAAACATCATAAATTATTTAGAACTTATATCTTGGGTTAGCCAGTGGCTGCCTTGTTATTCAAGGCAACAAACGGAGAATTGTCGTCTAATTTGAAACAACTAACAAGTTATGTTAGCAGGCAGCTTTTACAAACATTCTCTCACTACTAGATTGAAAAGGAAAAGAAATGTATTTGTTTGAGTGAAGTCTTTACATCTACTAAAACCCTATTAGGCGCTGTGTATATTAAATTGAAAGTTTATCCTGGAAATTTGTAATGTTTAAAATAAATTAAATGCCTTGTATCAACAAAAAATAATAAATTAGAACAGTAAACAGACATTCAACTATTGCCTTCCAATGTGTGGCAAGTGCACTCAAAAGAAATGCCAATAAGATGAGGAAATTATGAATAAGCTATATGCCTACCTCACCTATATTGCTGTAACTTAAGCTTGAGAACTAGAATAAGACAGGCCTGAGTAAGTTTTGGTATCGAGTTACGTCCAGTTGCGCTATGAGTCACTGCAATGCAAGCTTTACATATGCAGCCGAGTAGGAAGACTAAGTCACAATGCAGTTAATATACTAATCAATAATCATAGATCGTTTGAGAATGTAGCAGAAAAAACATATGGACAATCAGAACATAACAGAAGTCCAATCAAATAAGAATAATACTAAAAAGTACCAAAACAATTAGAATTTAGGGAGTTGTATATTATTTGAACATTTTTTTGACCCAACAATAATTATCTATGATACTTGCAGATTAGGGTATTATATGAACCATCAAGTGCATAATATATGCAAAAAGAACATTTGTATTTCTTACCTAAAAGTGATTTAATCCAACAATTAAAAGTATTGTTTGTTTATAGAAGCGTCAGTGAACTATATATAAAATTAAAATGATATAATGGGACATAATTCAATTAAACATTCATTTGGACTATCCAGCTATGTTTTTATAATGTCAAGATTCAATTTAACAGTGAATGGTGCAATTCTGGGTTATTTCCTAATGTTTATCTAATATAGCATACAGAAAACATTGCAAATTATTCATTATTATTATTATTATCATCATCATCTGATCACATAAATGCATGTACTTTGCAACCTTAAAGAATTATTACTACCTTGCAAACAACCTTGAGCATATTTATTATCATACGTGCTACGTACCATACAGTGCAAGTAACGAACTACTTTCTGTAATAGCGTGCACATGCAGTGCCTAAGTTTCACTCAATAACATGAAGTGCAATAGCTACGTGCTAGCGATCAATAGCTACACATGCTGAAAGACATGTTGGTTGTCTGTTGAGCTGGTTCTCTTCTGGGTGTCACCAATCTGTAGTATTGAAATCATTACACTGTCTTTACAAATACCAATACAACTTCTTAAATGTTTGTTTGGAGAGTTAAGTTAATTTCCAAACCAATACCATGGCTATTGTCCTCCACCTTTGTATGGATAATTCAGGGTTATTACATTAGTTTAGTAGTCAAGGTTATGTTTGATAAGTCTTAGTAATGATACCCCCACCAATATCCTAAAAGGATCCGAACTATTTTAAAACTTTTAATTATTGTTCATTATTACTCTTTAGGTTTACGACCAACTCCCTCGCTGATTTATTTCAACCGTTAGATTTTATATTGGCGAACAAAGTCAAATGAAAATAAGTGGGCAATGTTGTGGGCAAAGGCAATAAAAACATTGTAATTTTTAGAAATACAATCCGTTGCCTACACCATTTAGAAGGTACAGAGTGTAGGTTGGGCTGACCTTTCACCTGGCATTGAAATGTTTATGGTGGGCACTGCACAGGCGTGTTTTGCATATACTGTAGCCACTTTACACCTTGTCTAAATTCATGACGAAAATACATGGCATATAATTAAGTAATAATATGAATGTTACATGTACTGATGACATTATTTTTATGTGTAATGTTAAGACGTGAATGTACTGGTACTTTAGAATAAAACATTTAGGGACTTCCAAAAGTACTTATTGTTAATACGTAATGGCATATTTTTTCTGAAACATTATGTAAAATAATTATCTTCGAATATGAATGAATGAATGAATAGCATTATGATAATTTGTAATTAAAATCTTGGATTAAGTGATAACAAAATATAAAACTGTTGTTTTGCTATGGAACAGTTCCCATTCTTGGTAAAATGTACACCTGCATGTATTACTTGTGTATGACGGTACCAGTTGTTGTTTTTGTTTGAGATTTAATATTTTGTAATAGTGTTGTTCTAGTGAAACAAACAAGAGTGGAAGACAAATTGTACGGTAGGAACATGAAACTATCTATGCCCATTCCTGATGTCCCACAACAAATTTAAATTGTTTGTGTTTGAAACGTACAATAAATGATGGGCATTGACTGAGGAAGAAAAAAAACTTGCGATACGATTGCCGGCAACGGGATGCAAGCATCGAGGCTACTCTACTCCTACAATCCGGAGGAAAGTCTCATACCTGGAGTCGTGGTCGTTCTTCTCACAGGGTTGGCCCGCCATGTTTTCGCCGCAATCACAGGTACAACTGGGAAGCACATGCGGTAGCAAACACGTCAGTGCACAACATCGATTAGCGAGCATTAAGTTCAAGCGAGACGAGAACACACACTTAACACATGTACCGACAATTCCTTGCAACATCTAGTAGAGACAACATTGAAATAACATTTTTAATACAATCCGGAAATTATAAAATCTACACCGGTCGGGATAGATTTAGTAATTTCCGCGTTGTATTAAAAATGAACAAACACACCCACGGGATGGTTTCCCGATTAATGAAATTGAGAAATTGAAATAACAATCGGAAAGTATGGAACTTTATCGCAAACAGTGGTGTGGTAAATTGTTGGTTCTGATGACAACTGACAAGGTGATGTTAAACAAAGAAGATTGTTCAAAATATTAAATTGTCAATGGTGGAATAAAAAGGGCCCAGTAAATCGAGCGAAAAGCGATATCAATCCAGCGATTAATTGACAACATGCTCTGTGGACTTCATGGCTTCTGAGACTTGAAGTTTCAAGCACAAAATATCCCTCTGCAATGATGCAAATTACACACACTTGCCTTTCTAACAGTTGGAAAAAGGATTCCTTTACATGAACAAAAGCGCAGAACTGATAAGACGTTATAGGTGAACAGACTTTGAGCACTTGGGCCTACATATTTCTGTGTGGCCAAAGAAATGTAAGGGATATAGTTTATCTAGCTTCCATTCATAACAAGCATTGTAAAGTCCTACTTGTTTTGCTATTATGTCCTACTGTGATAATGTAGTCGGCCTTCAATTTCCATGTAATTGAACATTTTCTCTATTAAGGACACAAACATTATAAAAATTGATCTCAAGCAAAATTACTTGATAACATTGTTATACTGGTGCCCAAGGGATAGTCTACCACTGGCAATAAACACATTTCCGACCCCTAGAGAGAATCAATCATAATATTGTGTTGTGCAAGAAATTCTCGGTACATAAGTTAATAAAATAAATTGCAAATCATAAACAGTTAGATAAATTAAGAAGCATATTAATATCATTATAATTAAAACATTCTGTCAATACTACAAACGAGAACAGCACACCAACAAAAATAACACCGGAACAAATGCCGATATGCTGTTCCCGTAGGTAAAAAGCTTTAATATACTTGTTAAAATACATTTGGTTATATGTATTTCAAACTACAGTAGTTATGTTTTATAAAGTTATTTTAATATTAAAAGCAATCACTTGCTGAGAACGAAATAGTGCATCCACTTGCCACGTTATTTGATTTAATTAAATGTGAATGGATGGAATGAAAACTTTGACTGACCAACCTACAAAAACTACAACAATCAACCACTTTCTAAGGAAATCAACTTTGTACAAAATTCAACATTTTGGAACATTCAAAACATAATCAACATCAATGGGAACATAGAAAGTTTACATTTGGACAATGCACAATGTAAGCTACTTTTATGTACACACAAACAGACAAAACAGCTCATTTAGTGAGAGTTGTCAAGTCCTCTTAAAGTACATTAAGATTTAAGACCTATATACAGCAAATGTAACAAGTAGATGGTCAAGGTTTTTACTCTTTAATATCTAGGGCTACATAATTAAACTTTCTCAACAGTCAAAGACTCCAGTCACATCACCGTCAATGTGAAATTAGTGTGTTAGCATCAACCAATGAACGCGTGAGATGGGTTATGGTTGCAGGGTGACTGAGGCATACCTGGTGTCATGGGAACTTTCGAGGCGGAGAACGATCCCTTCCTTGGCACGCTGTTGGCGCGCTGTTTACTAGCGGTCCTCTGCAAAGACATTAGACATTGCACAATACAAAGGTATAATATGAAAGTCTGCATTATTGCAAAGGCTAGATCTGGTGTGGCAATTAGCATGGCAATTAGAGCACATAGAAATCAAAAAGACTACAACTATTGGTAAAATTAGGGATGCTGCTAATTATTAATTATTCTAGTGGATGATCCATAATATAAGTAATTAATCAAAATTTATTAATATGATTTTGTTCAACTTCCTTCTACATTTCAAATTATCTCAAAATATTAATATTGTAGCTAAAATCAAAGTTTTATGTTGATTCACGATTTTAAAATTACGTACTCATTTAATTAGGTAACTAAAGAATCTGCCTAATTCATGGGAACTTTCAAATGAAAAGAAAGAACATTATTATAGGGAAGTTATGCAATTGGGATTAATACATACGTAATTAGATTTCTAGATTTGGTAAGAAAATAATAATTTGATGTAGATCCACAGAGAATCAATAAACTAACCATATACATAACTTAGCATTCTAAGCTGTAGTAATTTTATGCTTCAAAGTGTGACCAATGGTGTGACACAAGGACCTCATTAAGTAAAACATGATTTTTGCATTGACTGTACGGTATTCATAATTAGGATGTTGCCATTATTTAGCTCTACCAAACCCTGGCCTTGAGGTATCTATGTTGCAAAATATTTATTACATTGTGTTAAAATATTATCCCTAAATTCAATTGCATGCAATTGGCAAATATTTTTTAATAGCTACTATATTATTTACCATATCTGTGTTTGCTAATAAAATACGAGATGACTCATGAAAGTTTTGAAATCCTGAAATTGGAATTTGAAAAGAAAATCCTTGACCTCTGGCCATAAAACAAATCAGTGATTTTTTTAATAGAATGACATAAAATTCCATCCTGAAAGTATTTAGGTAAAGGTGACAAAGTTTTTACTGGCAATTGAGCAGCATATCTGCACTAATAACTGGAGAGAGATCCCACTAGTGGAGGCCCAAGAGCAAGAGCCAGGGCACAACTAATAACAAAGAGAAGATTTGTATCAGTACTTACAAGAATATTTGCATCTGGTTCGTCATAGTTGTTGCGGTCGTTTCGAGACGCTGAAACAAAGAGAAAACCAAGTTGAATCAAGTGTCATTTATCAATCTACAAGATACCTGTGGACATGGCATAAGCAATTATCAAAAAACGTAGGATTGACCATTGTCACCTCATCCCAGTGGCATATCCAGGAATTCATAAAGGGGAGATTTAACCAATTAATTTATAGATGTACCAAAGGGTGAGTGGGGGGGGGGGGTGGTCGGGGGCAAGACTCAATTTTTTTTCTCCTTCAAGGTCATTTTGGTGAAGATCTTTGTGTTTTAAAGCATCACAATACAACTTTTGATCTACTAAAATCCTGTTTTTAATCTATAAGTTTTCTCTTTCAAGGTCATTTTGGTGAAAATCTGTGCATTTTAAAGCATCACCAACTTTGTATCTACTAAAATCCTCTTTTGGTCAGATAGTTATTTCCCTTTTGTATTGAGATGAACCAGTTTCTATATTCTTCACACTTTCACACACCATTTTTGTTTTTTGTTTTTTCAGCAAAAGGGGAGGCCCCTTGGATACGCTACTGCCTCATCCAATAAGGTGTAGATCATGGTAGTTTCCTTGGTATTTTACAATTACAGTGGGAAATAAGTCATTAACAGGTTCTGTATTGCCCTTTGAATCAACTTAGGTTAATCATCAATTAACCTTGTTACACAGCAAATATGTGGTGTAGAAATGAGAAGAATGTCGATAATGTACTTGATGCATTTGATGTACATGGTGTGATGACAATGAGCAAGATGCGTGGTCGACGGCGAATGGGGGGGGGGGGGGGGAAGCAGCAGAATGGGAAAGAGGGAAGGGACACTCATCTGTGACACAAGAGTGACATCTCCCACAACGTGAAGGTCCTTGATTTTCAAGGCCATCTGACATGTTTTGAATGTAGTTTTGTGGAGACTAAAAAATAAGTCATATCATCGAAGCTGTAGTCACATTGTAAAATGTTATAATACTGATGCATTTTAGTGTGCACGTAGCCATGAATTCACCTTTTTAAGTAGGTTACCTACACTACTGCATTCACCCATATTTCGAAATAACCACAAACTTATTTACAATGATTGCATACGTACAGTACAATTGTTCTGACACATGAAAACTTCTAAGAAAACAGTAGGGCCTCCATCTAGCTAATGCGAGCCGGCGGGAAACCCCGAGCGTCGTACCCGCGACCTTCCCCAACGTACGTCACAGTCACACGGTATGCACGCTCCCCGCCAGACAGCTCGATCAGACAAGTCCCATTCGTTGCATAACATCGATAAGACAGGAAACATTACACGATTACAGCTTGGAGGAGAAAGTGACAAATTACATCCTATTATAAGGTAGAACCGCGGTGGGAATTGGTACGAGTAATGTCAACAATGTCCAGTTAGTCAGAGGGGGTTAACACTAGGGCTGACCTCCACGTGCGTGCATACGTGGTAGGATAACATCATACATAGCGAGGCGAGGGTAATAAATAAATAAATAAATAAATAAATAAAATAAATTCGTATTATAAATAAATAAATAAATAAATAAATAAAATAAATTCGTATTTAGAGTCTACCCACTCATTCATATAATTGATTGTAGGTGGCAGTGGCAGACAGTAAACCAAAGCGACCAAGCCAACCCTGTAGGCCCCGACGCAATCGCCGAGTGAACGATAACCAACCAAAGAGAGTTTTTTAAATAGGAAATATAGCAATCAGTGGTATGGACAGTGCGAACACCAGCGGATCAAGGCCAGAATCAACAAGGCCGATTCAGAACAACTTAATTTATTATGTGCCGCGTTGCTAGGACGGCTCCAAAGTCCAAAGTCACCGTTTACAAATTATTAATACAAGAACTGATGGACTGTTAAAAAACTTCTGACTTTAGCAGGAATCAAACCCTGGACCTTCTGCATTGGAAGCAGAGACGTTAACCAGAAGACCAACATTCTACCTACATAGTAATTATTATATGTCATTGCCGATACTTGGGTTTTGCGACACCCCGAGGTTAACCCCCCCCCCCGGCGGCGTCCATACCACCCGCGAAGTCTTGCCAAGGCGAGTGACAGTCATTTCGAGAATATATAATAATTAATAACGACTTACGAGAAATATTAAACGACTTATTCTGCTTATTATTATATCGCACGCAATGTGCAATTACTTCTCGAGATACGAGAACAGGTGAAGGCGAGTGCACGTACACTCTTGAGAATGTTGCAGGGAACACGAGGTTCGTTTATAAAGCGTTGCACGAACAAGAAAGAAAGTTTACTTATTTCATACTTATACAATTTGATGTAAATATTTCATATTAAATATCGGCTGAGAGTATTAGCCAATGTTAAGCTTCGTCGTGACGAAGCAATGAAACATGTATAAAATAGTTTCATATTATGAAGTCCATCGACGACCCGTCAATATGTGACCAAAATCCAATTGTTTTGTAGAATTCACAATCACCTTTCAAGGTGTTCGCCGTATTTCAAACGAAACTATGACAATTCTGATCTAGATCGTGCCCCCGCCCCTCACCGACGTACACACAAAAACACCATAGACCTACTATTGGTGAAAGGTAAAAAATGTGTGACATGTGATCATTTGTGAACAGTATAGTACTAGTGTTCAAAAAACGATCATTGGATATGTGAGTCGGGATCAAAATGCATGGAGGAGATACTTTTTTATTAGTTTATAAAACTCAGACCACCTGGCTCCAAAATTAAATAGTTAATGTACGATATTGACATTTTACAATAATGATATGCTTCGATAGCATCCCACTACGACTCATATTAACAAAACGCAAACAGCAGTTGGAAAGGCATGAATGTTCCGAAAATGGATATGTTACGTTACAACGGCACCCAGGGATAAAAACAATCAAATGTAACACCTTAGAAATCAACACTTATAGTACTGCCGATACATATAATTTCGAATGCAAATTCAAACAATAACAAACAGCAATAAAACAGTCTCGGTTTCGCCTCGCACGTCCCACGTGGTGTGTGATGGTGGGGGGATTCCCCTGTCTAGTCACGTGGGCTCTAAGGGGGTTCCCCGGGGGAGGGACTGTGATTTATATAAGATAGACGCGATCTATTGTATTCTATTCGAGACCATTACGTAGGGGCTGCTGCAAGGTCGGGTGCGGGTGTAGGGGGCGAGACGGCCCGAGTCCTGACGCGTGGGGGAATTATACACAGCTGGACAGTGGACACAACATTGATATTTAAATAGTGTATTGATAGCCCGGCCCCCCGGGGCTTTGTATCCGCCTCAATTCTCTACTTTGTCGTCATCATCAACCAATCAATCAGACACGCCAATCTAGTAGGTATATAAATCAATCAGACACGCCAATCTAGTAGGTATATAAATTAAAACAAACATTTCATTAATCAATAAACAAATTTATTAAGATTTTAGTTTTCGTGACGGCAACAAAAAGAAAGTACGATATCAGAAATGAAAGAGAACCATTATATTTTTGATCGCTTACTGTGATTTTTAATGGTAAATTTGCATAACTAACCGAGACGATATAATATAACGCCGGTTTCCATGATATTTCATCCTAGTGCATTGAAGTCTCTCGATTTGCTACGCCCACCCAACAATGCCAGGGTATCATGTCAAACTTAATTTAAAAAAAAAAAAAATGCGTACATGGCGAACACCATAATTATTATAATGACAAATTTAAAAAAGCAATGGTACAGACGTTTACGAGTACGTATGTATAAATGACGAAAACACGAACCAAGCCTTTCATGTCTTACTCAAAATATATTATTAAAAGTTCAAGACAGAATATGTATGTAATGCCACCTACAACGTCAAATTCAAATAAAGTAATCAAGACGGACGTGTACAGCCTACAAGTAAGTATGACGAAACATAATGCCCGTCTTCCACGTAAAACATCTTCGCGCAGGTAAATGGTAAACGCTATCATGTTAAAATCCAATTACGTGATTAAAAGTCATTCTAAATCTTACTCTACGTTTACCCTCCAGGCTTACATGTCAGAGCTCACTTATAATCTAGAGTCGAGCACGCCCGCGCTGTCAGGTGTGTGTAGCACCCACGCATATCAGGGCCGCAGGAGGATGAGAGAGGTGTTTGTTGTGAAGCGAGGTAGGTGCGGTATGGACACGGCCTTCGCTAATATTAGAACACACGCAACACACGAATCTGGTTGTTGTTGTTGTTGTTGTTGTTTGTTTATCTGATTGGTATCACGTTGGGCAGCGAGGGGAGGCGAGACGACGAGCGGGAGGTTTGTGAACGAGGAAGGCAAAGATGGTGTTGTTATATATCAACGAAACAAAACATGTTAGTGCTGGAAGAAGTGGCCGATTTGGGTGACTCGGTGTCACAGCACGACGCTAAATTAGGAAAGTTTGGAGATCGATTCCAGAAGCAATTTAATCTAGATTGCAATACTTGTTCATACTATGCTGAGTAACCTGCATTTGGACAACCTTACACAAAAACAAATTTCTGGTGAAGGTAGCACGTGCAATTTTTTTTAAAGAGATATCGCCGATTTTAAAAGAAAATAAGTGGAAAGTTTCGGTATTTGCAGGAGGGAAGATCATGCTATCTTACTGATAGGATGTATAGGCCCCTACATGTTTCATACAAACTAGAAAAACGCTTAAGTCCCGCCGCGTTGTTGGATGAGCGTAATTGGTGCATTGAGCTGCCATGTGTTATGCGGATTTTCTGTTGTTCTGTGAAAAAATTATTACTAAACTAATTGAAGATTTAAAAAAAAATAATTAAATTAAATAAAAAATAAACTCTAATTTTTAATTTTTTTAATTAATCGTCGTTTAAAAAAGATTGTGAAATAATTTCTTGTGCTCAAATTTCACACGAATATATTAATTCATAAAATTAAGGTTCTGTGAAAAAATCATTACAATCGGATAAAGCATGTAGGTGTTATAAGTCGAAGAAATTTTCAAAAAATCGAAAAAAATCGTAAAATTGCGATTTTCATGAGAAATAATTTTCCGATTGCGCTCAAAAACATGGCAGTTCATCGTTCAGAGATTTCGAAGGGCGCCATAAAATTTCATTGCAATCGGATTAGCCGGAATCGTGCTACAGACAGACAAAAATACATTTTAAAAAAGAAAAAAAAAAAACATTCCGGATTTTTTTCTCCAGTGTAGTGAAATGGAATCTTTGCTACGCTCGCTACGCTCATCCAACAATGGCGCTTTGGTTAGCTTGTGGTGCGCTGTTGCAATGTGCTAATACAAATTATAAATTTTAAAACGAATAAAGTTACCAAAGAGAGACGTCAAATGTCACAAAGTACAAGTGTTTCCTATGGTAGAAAGCGTCATGTGTCCCTTGTGCCATCCATCCCACATTACATGCAAATCCCCGACCTTCAGTGAGCATCATAATATACACCCCGTTGTTTCTCGTCCATCTATCTAATTAACACGAGACCCCGCATCTGACAGAGAAGACATGTACATTGTACAAGTCACCTGCAGTGATTTACTGAAGCAGGAGACACTGGCGAAAACAAAACACGCATGAGGTTTATCGCGACGCGATCTACAGCTGCTTGTTTGTCACACTTTCTTTCATGCTGAAAACGCAAGTTTTCCTAATTTTCACATTAAACATTATATCGTGAGAATAAATGTTAAAAAACAGGCCTATATTGAATCACCAAAATAAAATTAGTTAGTGTCAAAAACATATAAATATAATTAATCGTCATCGCATCGAAGAAAAAACCAATGAACGAAGAACCACCGGCCCTCGTAAGAAAACAGCATGATTTCCAAAAATATCATCAACAGGCAGTGAAACATTTAATTTAAAAGTATAATAATTAACACTTTCAACGGAAATATTTTTACTAATGATTCAGTCATAATGTTATTTTAAAATGAATATTTAGGGTATTCTTAAAAAAATGTCATGAAATTGTAGAAAGTGTTGTTTTTTTCCACGCAGTTCCACATGGGCTGGGATATTTCACTTTTCCACATCACGACATCAAAATGATAATCTTGCAAGACAACACGTACAGAGCGAATGTATTGAGGTTATCTCCATACGCTAATAATGCCACCATTGAGTGTCGCGCATTACAATTCCCAGTCCCAAAGTACTTTCAGCTATTATTGACAACACAGCAGAACACAATCGAATCGTAAAAAAACATACGAAATAAACAGGACAAACAATGGGTATTGTTACCTCATGCACATTACAATACACGTACATGGATGTGGTTATATTAGTGTGATTGCGACGCGGGGGAAAAAAACAGCGTATTCTCAGTGACATTCATGATTGGTGGAAGGGAAAATTCACTTATTTTCATGTTCCTCAACGGGCAACAAGAAGCACTAATACATTTCACACGGTAAAATCAAGAATCGACATACGCAAATATACATGTTTAAATAGATTGCAAACTACTTATAACAAATTAACTGAACTGTAACTTCAACTTTTCCCCCCTCAACTTAACATTGTACAAAACAGAACTAAACAACACTGTCCTGTAGGCCAGTAACCGCACATACACGCCGCATACACCACACACACCCCCACACGCACATTGTATAAACACACAGTTATACTAACATGTATATATTTTAATCAATATGCTCTGTAATTTTTCTGTATAGTAGGCCTATTTTTGTGTTTATCTTTGTACTTTTATATTTGCACTGATGGAAATGTATGTTTTTGTTGTGAATATAAATTGTTGAATATGGTTTCTAGTTTATAATTTCTTAACCAAATGGTATAATAGGTTGTTTTAATTACGTGACGCTTTGTACACTTGACTGAATGCACTGTGTGCAAGGTTTTGAAACAGTAATGCGAACATACAAATAAGCTCCGCTATTAAATTTATAAAAGCAATTATAATAAATCGATAATAAAATGTAATAATATACTTATTTCAACCGCCGACTCTAACGGATTTGATGCCGCACAAACGTCACTTCTCTGGCTTTACGACAAGTAAAAACGGTGACGATTGGAGTTTCAGTGGTACAGAGAAACGTACGTCCCTTGTGAGGGATTCAAACCCACGTTCTCTAGAATCCACATCTAGGACTAAGATAGTCGAAGACAGACCGACCGTCACATCATGCTAGAGGCCACCCACCCACCCACCAAAAGCAGATCTCTCATGACAGTAGGCACGAAACAATCAGAGAACAAACAAAAACCTTCGTAAAACAATTACCCGTGAGACAGCTCGCACATACTAAACATCCCGATGTCAGACATCTGTCGGGGAGAATAAGGTAACACGTCAATTCAAATTAATGGATCGAAGAACAGAAAAACAATCACCAAACCTACAGTTCCCAATGATTGATTGATTAAGAGTCGTATTTGTAAATAATATGATGTAACAAGACGCTAATCGGGCAAATTATCTGCGAAACAGTCATCTATGCAGAATGGATATTCTCAATGACACATCTTCTAAATGCAACGGTACAATTTTGTAGACGTGACGTACCAGACTCTTGAACATGTTTTACTTTTTGCCGATGCGAGTTTGATGCTAAATCGTGCAAATTTTATTGAACATATTTAATACGACTATACCCTGAAACACTCTTGCAAAAAACAACTGTTGAATGCATGGACACAAGTAATCATTATTAGATAAGCAAAATGTTTTGAGGTAAATTGTTTACGACCCATATAGATATTTCTCGATTTGGATATTCTAGAAACACTTCCGTATAGGTAGAATTGTTACTATTTAAATACAATTCAAAAGTAAAAAATACAAAAATGGAATGTGGGAGACCGGGGTTCGAACCCCGGTCGGGATGGATTATTTAACTTCCATATATAGATATGCTCTATCACGACATTTCAAACTGTTTCAGGCCCAATCAGCTTTGACAGAAATTAACTAGTATTCTTCAAATAACTTGTGCGCTCAAATCAAACCAATTAAAATACTAGAAATAGCTTGAATATTAATTGCTGATTATAGTAACGGTACTTAGAATAGCCGCTGGTCAAGTTTTGAAATTAGCTGTAACTGAATTTTCGCTACAAAAGCTTTTGTAAGTCTATGTTTACAATCATAGGTAAAAATACTGTGTTCTGATAACGACAGATCACAATATTGAATTGAATCCTAATATATTTTGTGTTCTATCATCAACGGCAACTCTTCCTTCTAAGGAGTCTGCATGCCTGATGTGTGTGGACTGTAGAGCGAGCGAGCAAGTATTATAATTTAGAATAGGTATTTATACACTTTATTTTATACCAGCCAGACAAATTATAGTAAGTAAAATTTGACTAAATTGTTATAAAATTATATGCCAATTGTCGGTAATAGAAATAGTACGACTTTTAGTAATGATTTTTAATTTAGACTACGAAGATTGTACAATATGGTCTCGACGAAAACGTTTAAAGCGATTTTAAAATAGGACAATCGATTAATCAATTATTAAACGTGAGTGCCCATCCCTATAGCAGGTATATGGAATACATCCACCAGCTCTCGGCGCTGCAATCCTTGGCATTTCGCAGTCTCACCGCCACATCCTGGAGTAGTCGTGAGTGAGATGACTCTCGTGTCTTACAGCCTCCCATGGAACAATCTCGAGCACTTTCCGTTCCCCTGACAAGAGACCAGACCCCTCCCTGACCTCACTACAGTACAACACGATTCTAGTGTGCATGGCCATAAACTACATTTCCCAACAAGAACCCCTGTAAACTTTAGTTATGCGCCAATAAACATTACATCTCCCCTGAGTTTAGTGTAGCAATTAATTTGTATTGCCGGCAATTCGTGTTCTCGTACTAGTTACCTACGAATACGACGAAACATGGGCACATAGTTGACAATCCAGAACAATCATATTTTGTGTAGACATATGCCAGTACAGAGCTGTAAGATTCGGAAGCACGGTCTAAGTTGAGACGGTAGCAGTAAACAAGTTTATCTAAAGCATCGGGTAAACACGAGTATTTACGTGGAAATATTCGTCATGTTGTGTGGAACGTGGCACTAAACTATAGCACCTCCGCGGTAAACAAGTGAGATTATTGTGAAAGGAGCCGGAGCAAGATAAGAAGGAGCGGAGCTTTACTTTATGGTAGTACTTTGCTCTCTAATTATGACTTCAACCTAGATAGATCATATAGATCCTAGGAATAAAGAAATACTTTATATTATCTCCGAAGCTCATTTACATACGTTTTTAAAGGCTATTCCAGAGCACTCTTACCGATATTTTGAAAGTCAACGGAAAATGGCTAAAAGTTGGTTGGATGAAAGATGAACTTGAATAAAAAAGGAAAAAAAATAACTTTTTTTTTGACGGGACAAAAGCTTTATTTTGGCCATTATATGCAAATTTTGGGTCATTACGAAAAATAAATGTTTTGGATGCAATATTTAATTTTTAGCTATGATTTTTTTTATTGCTTCAAACACACCTTTGTCTCTCGAGAATGAGTATAAAGGAAAAGAATTTTCTGAAATAATGTTTAAAGTACGATTTTATTTGTCACATGGTACAAAAAAGAGTTTTGAACCAGAACACGAAAAAAATCGTCCATCAAAAGATATTTCATAAAATTAGTTTCCCTTGTACTCAGTTCAGAGACAAAGGTGTGTTGAAGCAATAAAAAAAAAATCATAGCTAAAAATTAAATATTGCATCTAAAACATTCATTTCCGTAATGACCCAAAATTTGCACATAATTGTCAAAATAGAGCTTTTGTCCCGTCCAAAAAAAAGTTTTTTTTCCCCTTTTTTATTCAAGTTCATCTTTCATCCAACCAACTTTTAGCCATTTTCCGTTGACTTTCAAAATATCGGTAAAAGTGCTCTGGAATAGCCTTAACAGTCTTCATAATTATTTTAAAGATAAAATTCAAGAATAAAATAAATTCGTGCTAACAATGGTACAATGTAATTGAAGTAAGAGTAAGTAGAAGCACCACACGTGATTAACATTGCGCGATCAACTTGTCTCGTCAATACGGTAACAGGCACCTCAAGACAATTACATTAATCTCTGATCAGAGCCTGATTTCATCGCCTTACCTAACACAAGCCGAAGAGGTTTCCTCCGCCAAAACGTGTAGATCCTAATGGACGTAGAGAGAATGTTAATATATTCTAAGGCGATAACGCTAAAACACTCTCGTACGATAATATGCCTGGGGCTACTGCACCGCGGGCGGGTACATAGCTGAAGGTGAGACGGCCAATAAGCTCGTAACTGAGTGAATATTAGTAGAAAGTAAGAGCCGGTTAGTGGCGAACATGGTCATTAGCCCAGGCTGATGAAAAGAGTATCCCTGATCTATTATTAGCTGGCCGCACCGCAGAGGATCGTACTATCGGAGCGCAGGATCATGTTTAGATATCACGTCTTGTACGTGGAAACGGATATCGAGACGATGAGTTAGAAGAACACCACATGAAATCCTTGCACACGACAGGATACAAACCTGGAGCACAGGGACCATCATTGAATGTTAGAGATGAGTGAAAGGGGTATTTTCAAAATAACCGTTTAGCAATAGCATTTCTCAACTCATTTAGAACGTTTTGAAATACTTTGTAGAGAATTGATAAATTCTTGTTTTTCTCTCATAAAAAGAACAATTCAAATTTATCCACAGTAAAAGCATAACATGGTTGAAGTAATTCTCATTAAAGTTTAGTAAAAATAAGCGTTTAGAGGCGTTTTCAAAAATCGCCAACTTGTTATTTAGCACATAGGAAAAAAAACGCGAACTTCACCCATCTTTACTCACTATATTGACGATTCTAAGTTAAACCTAATAAGCTGCACAGCACAAAGGAATACATTGAATTGATTGATTGGTTGGAGAACCGCGTCTCGGGCGTTCAAGTCTCCAAAATCCATGTAAATACGTTTATTCGGGATTAGAACCCAAGTCTATAGGTTCCACAAGACCGTACTGAACGTGTGTGGGCTGGCATAAGATAAGGATAATTATTGCTAGTGCCATTTATCTACCTGTTGACAATCGTCCAATACCATGATTGCAATAATAGAGACGTAAAAGTGACGCAAACATCGGAGTAAGTAAACAGAAGGAGTACAACATATTATATGAGCACCGTTGTTTGCATCGGCATGCCAGATGTATTACATAACAGTAAACAGAACAACTAGAGACAGGCCTAGATGTTGGCGGTAATTAGGTTAACACAAACCGTCTAATGACTGGCATGAAGAGACACATCTTAGTGAGACCTGGGTTTAGGAAATCAACCTGAAATATTGTCAACTTATGATTGGTTCAAGAGCACTCCAGGTAAGTGAGATGACATCGAATCAAGTGTCATCTCTGGTGACAGGCCTTCAGATTGAGCGTCGAGTTACGTCGTACGCGTGCCGTGTAGTACCATCGACTTGGCAAGAGGACAGCTCTTGAGGAGACTTTCGTTCCACACTGAAAACTAATTAATTATGTGTACAGACCTAACTGCCACTGATTTGTGTGTGAAAGATTTTTATTTTTAATATATCGATGTAGCATTTTATTAATATTTGGGATTTTGTAACTTGTAAATGTTCGGCATTGTTCCCATCTTTCCTAGTGCCTACAATTACACACACGAACTTTTTTTGCGATGGTGTCCTTTAGCCAGCCAGACTATCTCCTTCAATAATTAAATAATATTAACAAAAAAAGTATTTAGAGTCTACCCACTCAGTCATAACTGATTTTCATTGGGGGACATTAAACCAAAGCGACCAAGCCAATAGGCCCCGACGCAATCGACGAGTGAGCGATAATCAACCAAAGATCGATATTTGTTTTCAATAGGAAATATAGCAATCAGTGGTATTATGGACAGTGCGAACAAGGCCGATTCCTTGGGCTTGGGTATGTACAAAAAATAAAGTGTATGTATTTAACTTCAACGACGTTATAACTAGTAAATTCTCAATCGTCATTCGAATATGTACGTATGTAAAATAAGCTCCTTGTATTACAAATACTTTCCATTTATTTATAATAAATATATATAAATAAATACATGGAGAATATTTTGTAGTATTTCTACAAGGCTTCATTCCGCGTCCAGGGAGAACAGCACGAATACAATGATTTCAACATCCCCATGCGAAAGGTTAATTGGTTCTGTCCCGCGACGTAACATAATTCTCTAGTGTTTGCAACTTAAACGCATAAACAACTGCAGATAGTGCAGTTTCTTGTTTGCGCTTATCTTATTGTCTAGCGCAGGTAGTTTCTGGAAGACTGAGGATTTATTGCACATAGGGGAGGCTCAACGACCTTACAAATCCGCCGTGTTTAGTTTATGTTGCATTAAAATCCAGAAGAATATCTGCAGCCGCATTTCATAAGATGGAAGATTACCTCCGTGCACTTTGGGTAAAACTTAAAGATAGGTCGGTGCTATTGTTGTCCATACCACCTAGTGTTTTATGACAGTACATCAGGCAAGAACACAACTCACAAGTACAAGACATGTAAATACAAGTGAAAATACAAAAAAAAAATTGGATACAAAAACGATAAGTTGTGCAAAAACAAAAGCGACAAAGATTCTCGGAATTTGGTTTTGGAAGACAATGACGCTGTATAGAGACCGCATATTCCTGATGGTCCCAAGTTTGATTTGTAAATTCCACTATACATTTAATTTCGAAATATTTGAAATAAGTATATTTTGGCAACCTCCTTTCTTCGTAAATCCAAGAAGCTCAAACAAATGGGAGACTGTGGGCTCGTTTTTCAATACAGATACTCATCCGAAACAAAGCTCTTACGTCACAAGGTACGTCAGTGCAGGTGCAAATAACAAGGCGGTAATTAGTATCAAAGACACACACAGTGTTTGCAGACGACGTCACGGCACTTGGCTGACAGCACCGGTACCCACATCAACCTCGCTGGCGCCGACCTATTTGCATGTGGCTTACATCTTATTCTTGGGTTACGTTCACGACAGATCTTATCGCCTTATCGGAATATCAATGTCTGCACGCACTACGTTGCAAAACAACGTTGAACTCTTCACCTAGGCCAGGTAGACTCATCGAAACAAGATTAATCTAACTACAATCAAATTGCTGGAACGTGGAGGTGTGTGATATAAGGATGTTCATTAACGTTTTGAAAAGTCACACAATAATTCTTGTAGAAATACCCGTTCTATGGTGAACACTGGATAGGCTTTTAGGAGACTATTAATTTGATTTGAGGGCACGTCAACCGTTAGGTCATAATGCGCCACTCTTTAGGAGACCCAACTATGAACGTGTGATGGGATATGAGGAACTGAGGATTGTAAAGAAATGTTTACAGATGAGATCGCATTCGCTTTTTCTGACTGAGGAACCTTAGGGGAAAACCTTCTTTTCCGCGAAGGCTTTTCGTATATGAATTCTCCATCAAATATTTGAGGCAGTGTAATGTGGAGTGTAACTGTAACGCGAACTGGAAAAGTACTTGTATTTTCATATTTGCAGCTAGTCCACAAAATGATCCACATTCTGAATATATTTTGCTTCTATGGCAAACAGAAAATCCCTTTGTTTTTAGATCCACGAGTTCTAAAACCATCAGTTGTAAGAAACACGTAGACTCTGCCATTGTAACTATTATTGCGTCGTGCGTCTCACTGACACGTTACTTGATGTCATCAAACACACAGTATGATGCATTCTTAGCCTATGTGGATATTGGCAGAAAAATCTCCAAACCTCAAATGTAAATACTAAAAGGGTCAGCACAGTACACGATGAAAATAATAATTAACTTAACCACGGTTGAACTCTTTCTCCATACTCGTCATAATTAACTCGTTAACTATTGGCGTCATTCGCATTGGATGACACACAGCACATTCATATGTTAATAATACCCAAGAAACCAAACCTTTCACTAGAGATTAAGCTCGAATCAAAACGATTGTGATGACCAGTACAATAATAGATGTAAAATATAATAGGGCATAAATACAAAATTGGTTCTGACTGGGTCTTGAACCTCAAACATCCAACTCAACAAGGGCGACATGCCAAAAAACAGTATGTGCGTGAATACATACCGCAAAGTGAAGGCAATCATAGTACAGTAAAATACTATTAAATTGTTAGCAATTGGCGTGATTGGTTCGATGAAAACCTCGACATCAATCAAACCTTAAAATATTGTACCATAGATTAGAAGATTCGTAAGTTTATTATTACCACCGTATGGCCGGCCGTTTTAAATCGGTTAATCACCTTGCCGGACTTAATTTCCAATCCTGTTCTTCGCTCCATACTCTTGCGAACACATGGCTTTAAAAATAACTCCTCCAAAATCTGCACCAACCGCATTACGTAACCACCAATCTATCAACACAGACTTGCACAACTTACATACCACATTCACATCGCGAATACAAATCAATTAACACCGATCGTGATCGAAATTCTAAACGCTGGTAAGGTCAACGATGACGGTGGCAAACGCCCTTATTATTTTAGAATTCGCCCAATAAATCTTACTCGTACAATAATACAATCATACCAACCTTCCGCAGTCACGAAACCAGATACAAATCATTCGATAGTTCAATTAAACTCGGTATAGATAAGAATGGTGCAAATTTATGAACGAAACCACGAAGGCAGTCATGCAATTCAATTAGGTATGATTGTATGGGTGATGTAGTATGATTGTTGTTGGCTACGTACATGGACGCAGGTCGGTCAACCAAGGTAGGTCGAAGTCGAAGGACGGTGCGAGTTGAAGTAGTCACGAGGATGCCAATAATCGACAGTAAGGTGTCAATGATCATTGCGTCATTCGGCGCAAGGGGTCAACGGGGAGGTCAGGTCGATAATGGGAGGACTTGGAAACATTTGGCTTCAGTGTGGTGACTGGTGCGAGATTGAGAGACCTCTTATGGATGGTTTCCCGCCAAAACCCTTGCGGCTCTCTCAGATAGGTTATAACACCAAGGATCGTATATTGTCAGTTCCAGAAGTATGAACATAAACCTTGCTGGGGGAGGGGGAGGGGGTGATAAAATTATATAAACAACACGCAGTTAAAATATTCTCCATGTGTTTATGCAAATGTGGAAATTCTTTTAAATGAAAATGCTAGAAAACATGAAATGGCAAGGAAATTGTTCAGCCATGTTATTAACAATTTGCAGTGAATAAGAAAACTTTACAAATGCATGTAACTGCCTCTTATAATATAACATTGGAGCACTATTTCCACAAAACAACTGCGACACATTCTAATGTAATGAATGACCTGTGTTTAAACTTACTTTGAATAGCCTTATTAGATGGAATGATTTTGCAATTTCTTTGTTATTGTTGGTCATTGGTCCGTCTATAAGAAAATGACCAAATAATGACGAATTCCTTTAGGCCCATCCTAAAAAAAATTATGTTACCTCATGTTACCATCCGGGCCGCGGGAGTTAGCTGAACACTCAGATATCAGAAATTTGAAAATAAGAACAATACCGGAGGTGAAATCTACGACGGTTTCCTCTGTTCAAGTCGATAGAAATGGAAGTGATCATACGTATTTTACTTTAGCATAAATAGAAAATGATACAATTGCATAGCCTTATACGAATAACACTTTAGTTTATTTGTTGTAATGACAACTCAACGTGTGTGCTCAGTAGAATGCGTTACCATTAGTAGCAAACGAGTAAAAATCTACTTATTAGCTTCACAATAAAAAAAACAAATATGTTCCAAGTAAAATTAAATCTAACTCGATCAATCCCAAAAACTCAAAAAATTTCTCTCCGCAAGGCTATTTTGACAAACGGAAAGTTTCTTGAAACCCAACTGAGCTGGAAAAGAAAAGAGTTTGCATCCGGACAAGAACGGAAGTTCCCGAAGCACAAACGGAAGTACTCTGAAAGCTAAACGGTACTTTTAGTTTTATCAACACACAGTTATAGCCTAGAATGATAAGACCTAGCGACTTCTACTCGGTACGGGTACGGTGGGTACCCGCTGTTGGCCCAGACCTAGACGGATACCTCTGGGTAAGCAAGGAAGAAGATCGTTGGATAGAAGTAGAACCCCATTACACCGGCCGGCCACATTGCTCTTAGCACTATATACAGAGCACAGACTTAATTAAGAAACCATCACAAATTAATTGATTTTGAATATTTGACATTCGGTTACAAAGGCGTAAAACATCATAATTTCTGGATAATGAACAAAAATGGTAGAACATATAAAATGATATATGTGCGTCTTTTAAATATAATATATATAAATATCAAGGCTTCGGGAATATACGAAATACGAATAATATGAAGTATATGTATATACCGTATCAATTCCTTCATTGTAAATTAACTTCATATTCATTTCTTATCTTCTATTATCCAAAGTACTGACTACCGAGTACCGGTATGCAAACAACAAACATGATTTCTAAATAAATACATTACTAAATGCAAAATATGTAGCAATTCCTTTGTTGTAAATAATTAACGTAAATCATGATCTATCATCCAAAGTACTGAGTATTCAAACAAACAACAACCATGATATCTAAATAAATACATTGTAGAAAATTTTATTGCAAATGTAATATATTTTCGGTTTTTGTCACACCTCGATGTACTGAGGTATTGCAATTCGTAACTATCACACATAATATTATGATATAGTATAAACTCAACAATCGCCCATTGACAAACACAACATTACATCCATTTTAATAAGAAACTTATCAATAATCTTTATGAAACGTATATGAAAATAATCATTTACATAATATAATTATTATCTTTACACTCATGGACACAAACAATGCCCAACAACCATTATTAAGATTAACACAAGGCTATAGCTTTCTTGTAATATTACCTTCATTTTAAATGGTAATTGTGAGCATTGTCGTATATTGCAATCCAGATTTTGAAAATGATTTACCGAGACGTGACCCAACATAAACCACAGACAGACTGAGCCCGTGGCTGTAATCCTGTCACGCTCAACATACAAGGTCGGCGATACAAGATGGCAAACGTCAATCATCGACGAATCAAGTGCAGACAATAGCCATCAATACACAAGACAATCATGAAGTTGATGCACATCCCGTAATTTTCTGCAAGACATATTACTCAAAGATTGAAACCTGTCAACCCATAGATCAGGTAAATGTTATACGTTTCAGTGATCACAGGTGAACGTTAATAAACCCATTAAATTTACATAATTGCAGCACTAGATCAACAGGGATCTATAATTATTGTAAATTATTATCATATTAATCGGAATGATTATAAGGTTGTGTTTTGCCCCACTGACATCATCGAGAACATTGGATAAGCGACGCCAGTGGCGTAAGAGTTCAGGGTATTTGAGGGGCTGAGCCCCCCTCAAGACATAATCAAGCAATGCCCCTCACATTATACCATGTAGCATATAAGTTACATGTAAATTAATGTAGTGCCGTTAAAAAATTATCCATATTGAACCTATACAGACTATTCTAAAAAATTAGCGATTTGTTTCAAAGAATAGCCTACCAATTTGTTTCCTCAAATGTTCATACTGCCTGATATACCCTTCGTAAGCATAAATCAGTTTTATAACTGATAAGGATAAAGTAATGCAAGAATGATACGTCGATGAATAGGAATGGCCTTATGCCGTATATACCTAGCCACAGGCGACTCGCAAAACCGACCGCGCCCACATGATAAAATCAATCAAAATAAATCAGACACAGATCGCCGTTTTTAGTGAAGAGACAATGCTGACAAGACCCAGCCACAGGCGAGTGGACTCGCAAGACAGACCGCCCGCATCGAGGAAGCAGTTTATGAGCTTTCAGAAATCATGTCCGAGTATATTCTATACTAAGAAATGAATAAAATCAAACACAGCTAACAGCTATTAGGGAAGAGACAATGCCGACAAAATCCAGCCACAGGCGACTCTAGAAAACCCTATCATCCAGGGCAGTGGCGTGGGAACCGCGGGGGGGGGGGGGCACGGGGGCAAAACTAACGTGAGTTAAATATTAATCCCAGAATTTCCGTAGTAAATATGCACATAAACTTATAATTAGGTTGAAATTTGCTAAAAATTGGCCATTTCACGTTCAGTTTTTCAGTTTTTAGATCGCAGATAGTTGCTGTAAACCATCGTTTACAGAGTCCAAGTGCAGTTAAAACATGACGAAATAACTGTAGTACGGTGAAAATTTTTCGCCTTCAAGGGCCTCCGGAGGCTGGGGCTAGCTTCCACGTTCCACCCACAAAATCTGCTAATGGATTTGCCCCCTATCAAAACGTTCCTAGCGCCTGATCCAGGGTAATTACTAATCCAAGAGCCGCTAGCTATACAGACGTCAACTCACTACGTGGTTCAGGTCATGTAGCAACGTAGCACCCCACCCACGCATGATGTTATCATAACATTGCTAACCTGGACACACATGATGTTAGCATGCGGGGGCGAGGGCAGACTCCACACCTTGTGGCTCACGACAAGCGTGGAAATAATTTACATCTTAAATTAATTCGCGGTCAAGAGATGAATATTAAAATTATGCAACATAAAACTAGCATACATTTCTGAAGTACACAACATCTCGGCATCGTCTTGAAGATTACGTGCAAGACGATCGGTGGATAATTAAAAATTGAATTATTCTTATTGCAAAAAACAAATTTAAATACATAGGCTACAAACAATAAATTTTCAGTAGATCAAGAATAATCATAAAATTAACCTTTTTAAGCAGGCAAACAGCAAATTTAATATGACTTTTAGGCTCGCAAATGAAGAAAAGGTAAAACACAAAAGGATCAAGTTAAATAATATGGTATTTAAAAAAAATCAAGATGTGGTATAAATAAGTCGGAGACATAATAACAAGTCATTGGCCTACACCTGACTCCACCACCATAAATATGGCGCCATGAATGAATGAGAGGTGAGAGCCTACACCCAGAAACTACACCAATATACATCGACTCGAATCCCACTAGAGTCACGAACTTACAGTTCTCCTCTTGATCATTACCATATTATTATTAGAGTCCCAGTGATTGACGCCATATAATTACGTGATAACGACAACCTCTTCCTTGACGACCCGAGAACAATAGATCAAAGGAGCCGCTACAAACTGTTCTGTCGTCAAACTACAACCGGCGTGTGTAACTGTCGTCCGTACACAGAGGTGACAAACAAAGCAAGTCAACACCTCAAACCTGACGGATGGTTCGGACAAAGATACGCCAAATAAGCAGATTTACCATAGCTTTTAGAAAATATATGCCAACATAGAAGCTGACATAAATATTTTGTAGGACTAGGAAGAAAACGACATAATGATTTGGGTGCATATAAGCAAGGAAGCATTCATCATGGGAACAGGGTTAATCCTTTGTAGTTCGTGTTGACATTAATTATTTTAAATTTATCATTAGTCGTAGATAAAAAATGATGATAATTTATGTCGAAATCAGCAGAGGGGGGAGATAAGAATACTATATCAATTCGTTGAACGTATAAAATGGTGTTGAGAGAGCTAAAATAAATTTCAAACTGTTGACATACACGTCAGTTAATTTACACCACACAAAAATAATTTTCACTGTGGAAAAATCAAAATTAATCGCCATTAATACAAAATTACATGTTAGATAATTTCCAATTTTGTGGCAGATTTCCCTTAAACAAACGATAACACACTATGCATAATCTTGGTTTAATTGTCCTTATAGCTATTTTCTGAAACCTTTTATGTATTGCAAAAGAGCGGACTTATACCAAATACCAAAAAGTGGAATGAAATTGACATGAAATATCGATTTGCAGTAACATTTCAGACGAAAAATTTTCCCGCGATAAATAACTAATTTCGGGGAAATGTTTTAAGCCACTATTTCTATAGGTAAAAGATTCAAAGGTAACAATAAGTTGCAGAGATTTGCTACGACATAGTAGCTTTGAAGCGAAAGTGCGTAGCTCGCTGGGAACCGAACCTCGTCTCTACATCGCGGAGAACCGGGTTCAATTCCTCGTCCATATAAGCGACACACGATACCTGATCATCCCGGTCAGTTACCCAGCCCATTGCGACGTTGCCGTCACTTTCACTATATACCTCTTATCATCACTCACCTGGCAACAAGGCAATCAAACTATCACGGAGCGCACACTTTTCTTTTAGAGTTAAAAAATAGACAAAGTAATCACAAATGTATTTGCAACATTGCACAACAACGTAAACCTGTTTTAGAGTGGCCGTAATTTGTCAAGTCATTAAAGGTTTATTAATTACCTACTGTTAACAGTTGGTACTTAAATACGTCAGAAAGTTTAAGTGTTTGAAAGATACGAAGGTCGTTGTCAAAACGTGGGAATTTTAGGATTTTCTTTGACAGCTTTAGAAAGAGATATTGATAAAGACAAACTCATGTTTGAGTCAGCCTTGAAGAAGTTTGTAAAAACAGGAACACAATGTTTACCATAAAGTGACGTTTAGAATTTTTGTTTAGTTATGAAGAAGATAAGGTTTAAAGGGGGGGGGGGAGAAGTGAGAGAAGGAATTTCTAAAAATACACATGGAAATCAATGCAGAAATTAAAAAGTTCATTGCAGCCGGGAACAGAATGATAATATTTTATATCTTCAGCAAGTAATATGTGAATATATATACCAATAGACCGAATGACCAGTCATTAATTCGAAGTTGTTCAAGTGCACAAAAATCACTTTAAAATTACAAAAGTTTCTGATATTGAAACAGGAACAAATTCCTATAAAGTTCCCCAAACGGGAACGTGTTCCTGCTGAACACTGATTATACTAAAGTTCAAAGAAAATGCCATGATGTTGTTTCCGACGAAATCAGCAGGCAAAATGTAATTTATCGAAGAGCCTGCTATAAACCATTCCCCCGAAAACCGTTTCCCGTATTACATTGTGGTCTTTCAACTCCAGTCACGATCCTCTGTAGAATTCGATCTTGGTTTCGACTATTGCCACTGCATAACAACGAGACCGTCCAGCCACCCCTCGAACCCGAGTTGCAGGAAACCAACACCCATTCAGGATCCTACCACATAACGACGTACACACGGGATAGGACATAAGAAATTTACAATTAAGAGGTTAAAATGTACCCGTCCTGATGGTCTAGTGGTTAAGACGCCTGTCTGGAATGCGGGAGATCCGTGGTTCGATTCCCGGTTGGGGCGGACTTTTTTATTTCTGAATTGTAGTAAATAATAAAAACAAAACGTGTTTAAAATGAAAACGCAATGTTTTGCTATGTAACTCATGCATTTTTTCGCGCACATGTTATATTTTCTGAGTCCCTCCTATAGTATAGAGAACTAAAATATTCAATGCCAACAGTTCAATATTTTACAATCTATATAACGTAACAACAATTTGTATCTGGCCAAAATAGCATGTTATTCGACATCGAGCGCTGGGGGGGGGGGGGGGGTTCTCACGTCGCGGTCGACATCGTCTTTGTCGTCGTTCGTGTTGTCATTGTCGTCGTTCGTGTTGTCATTGTCGTCATCGGCATCGATGACAGCTAAGTCTTTAATCTTGAGTCGATTGTCTAAGTTAGCAAATGAGTGGCGATCAAAGACGTGTAGCATTTCTCGTTCATTGCCATCACTCTTGAATCAGACAATCACACCACACACCACGAGTCATAAGTCACGTATCTTGCGATCCACTCCATATGCAACAAGGTGAGTGTACTCGACTCACTAAATAAGCACTTTACCATGGACTAGGTAAACCCCGCAGCAAGGTTCCGACCGCCGTGTGAACTGGGCTAGGGGCAACACAGCCAGTCAGGGTTACCGTCATGTAAATCAGACGCGCGTGAGTTCGATACCAGGGACGTGCGGTCGTGAGGAATACGTCAAGAGTGAGGCAACCAACGATGCTAAGTGCCTTCAGGATGCAACACACTGGTGGAGAAGAGCACGGATCTAGCAACGAGGGCCATCGAGAGATCGAGGACACACTCATGCAAGTGGCATCACCCTCAAAGAAAAAAGTACAACAAAGTAATGTAATGAAGCTTGCACGTGCGGACGTCCCACAGTCGAAAAAGACTCCCACTCGCAAAAAATTACAAAATTTGGACAGATTGTAAATTTTAAGGATTATACTTTAGAGCAAATAATATTGAATGAACTGATAATACAATTTTTTAAATGTGGTAAAATTAAAAAAACAATAACATATAGGGCCCGACGATTTTTGTTTCAAGTTTTTCTTCTTTTATTTTCTGTATATTCGACTAAATATTACCTTCGTGCACAGTCTTCCTAGTGCATAACGAGTATGCATAGTCATACTTGTCAAAATATATTTTTACGATATTTCAATCTTAAAAGTGCGACCTTCCTTCCGTGAGGAGGGCCATTCTTTGTATACGGGGAAGATGCGCATCAGAATAGCAAAACGTTCTATGTTGTACTTGTAGGTGGCAGGAATAGTCCACCCACACAATCTGCCTCTCTCTACGAACAACATCTCAAACTCAATGTTAGAGGCGTGTTCGGCAACCTCCCGCCTGACACTCGACAGATAAAACACGCAAAGAAGACGAATGGCGGCAAGAACTTAGCAACGCAGGAATGTTGTCATGTCGCAAACAACGCGAATCTAGTAAACAATACTCGAAAGACTCCTACAAGGTCGCCACTAATTACCGATATCCTCCTCCTGCTGCCACAGGAAGACTCGCTTGGATCACCATAGGGCGGTGGCGCTTCCTTGCAACGCGGTGTGATCTCTTAGTTTGAGGCAAGGCGAGGGTGATCACAGTCTCAAACCCATGCATCAATAACAGATCCATACCAGAGTTCATAGTCGACACCTACAAAGTTCAGCAGCATCTTTGACGACAAACAATCGACAAATACTCCCTTCACTGTAATTTATAGATCATTAAAATTAGTTATAGTTAGTGCGTGTGGTTTTAGGGCACACAACAGTAAAGTCATCAGTCCTCATATAGATTATTAAAAGGACACCAATTGTTGAGATTGGGTCTTCAGTTAAGCCTGTATACACAAATTATCAAATTAAGCATTTAATTTCCTCTTTATCTCCGTTTATTGTCCATTTCCTTAGTCCATCAAGTTTGTCAAGTCACGTCCGTTTGTTTTATTGTGAAAAACCATATAGGCTAAAGTATAAACCCCTAGCCTATAGATATTCACTGGCTCAACCATTATGTGTATGAAGTATACCCATACATAGGGAATCTCGAAGTTCAAGTTTGAACGGAATTACGTGACCACAAATCATGAAAACATAAAAAGTACAACTTGGAACCGTTGCTGTCACATACAGTAGTTCACGGAAGTATAAGACAATGATGTGTAGGCCATGCGGGTAACAACAAACAACTCGTAGTCGTGCACACAAGTAATGAGAACGTGCAGATAGCCACGGCACAACTATAAAACAAGACGTCGTCGTCGTAAGTAGCATCACAATCAGAAGTCACGACTCCGTACATGGTCTTCATCCCCCCGTTGCATCAACTCCCCCAGTAACCCCGACATCCTCGGGCACTCCAATCAGCACCCTCGCCTCCACCAATAGCAACCAAGCCCTCGGGCGCATCGTGGCTAACCAAGACATATTCAGCCAACCGTGGAATAAAACGTTTACTGAAATTGGTGCTTTTTCATCACGAAAGTAACTCCCATAATGAGAGGGTAGCTAATTGGGTTCTAATAGTTTTATTAGTTCTATTAGTATAGTTAGTTGGTAGCATTGCCACAGGCTGGTGATCTAGCCAATTTTCGTGGGCGAAGACATATATAGCTAAAATGGTGAAAGTAATTGCATTTGAAGAAATATGTACGATGGTGATTACAATCAAGTTCAAGCCCATGTTTCGCTTTATCCAATATATAACGAACAAATCACGCGTTTATCATCACACATTGCACGGCAGCACAAGAGATATAATCTGGTCATAATTTATTTATCGTGAATTAAGATTCGCCCTGAAGGATCTTTGCCAAGCCAATAGCATCTCAGATTATGTCAGCTTTCCACGACCACCGTAAATATTGAAAGTTATAATTGGATATACATTTCTTCGAAGCTTCGATTATCAAGTGATTTATCTACATTCTGCTCATCGTTTTCCGCATTGCAACGCATCTCTAGCGTGAAATAACATAATTATTTACCTCTGAGCGCTCATGTACTTTGCACATGTAGTACTTTCAATTGTTCTGGCATAATATATAATTATTACTAGTCTCGGATTGATTACACTGGTATAATCGGTGTCACGCAATCTAGTGTGTGGTTTCTTCGAGCTATCGAACAATTTCTTAGTTACAAGTTGTGAGCCTGTGATCACATGTTTTCCGTGTGCTGTAATAACGATCGAGCCGTCCGTAAGCTAAGCTATACTGCTGATAACAATGACAACCAATAAACTGTCGGACGAGCGGTCAAATTTCTGTTCGCTCAGCTGACTCAAATCTCAGTTGTCCGAAACGTTGCTAAGTTGTCATGGAAATGGAAATTCCGGAGATGTGGTCACACTATGTCTAAATGAATTTTACGATTTTGGATTTTCACAATTCTCCATAAACTAATATTTTTTGGTTTATGTCCTTTCAACACTAAATATTGATAATAGACTATACTTCATAAGGTCTGTCAAAATGTCTATGATTTTGGATTTTTTCAATTCTCCGAAATCTAATATTGTTTGGTTTCTGTCCTTTTAACACTAAATATTGATAGCCTCCCAACTCTTGGACTATCTGTATCCATGCTTTACAACTATGCAAATAAGTTTCACATTCATCGGATTCGGATGCTTCCCAGCTAAACGAAAAGTTATTTGCTAAATTCCAAATGTGTCTTATTCCGCTGCCAGAAATATTTTGCAAGCACAAGTTTTTTTCTCGTGAAAACCACCACTTTACCTCGACGGACTTCACGCAATAGTTTTTTTTTAAATAACAAAGCAAAATGCGTTGTCGGTAAATTAGTGATTATCTTCACGTCACATCTGTATGCATGGTTCTCATGAGAGGGATCGACAATATTATAATTTATACAAATGTCTGTCCGTTATGCAAAAAATGTTAATTTCACGGATAACGCGAGGAAGTGCGCAGTCTAATTTCTCGGTACTGCCAAATAGTCACCTTGGCACTACACTCTTACTAATGCGTGACATAGACTAGTCACACACAACAGTGTATTTAATATATGGTCAACGAAAAATCAGTGTGGCTGAAATTGTGTATTTCCACATACACTTATGCATTTCTATCACGTAGTCAGCGTGGATCTTGCACAGAGAACTTTGATCTAGCACAGAAATTTTGTTGCCGTTTGGTAAAAGTAATTTCTCTTGATAGCACAAAGGCGACAGTCCATTTACCGACGCCAATCATTCTACCTGCCACGTACAAGCTCTACATCTGGTTCGTACTGATAGTACACAACAGTAATAGCAGCTATACAGTTATTATTAATCATGGCATGCTTGTATTTTTTTACGTTTTATTTTATTTAAGTATTAACTTTTTAGTATGAATAAATAATAAATTCGTATCTACCCACTACAGCCAGTTGGTTGGTCACCTTGGTGCATCTTATGAATATTGTGTTATGACATATCGTGTCGTAAATAACTCACATGGCACGACCGTGTAAACCACAAGTAGACATTTAGTTTGTTGGCCCCCTGAACAAAATAACAATATCTCTCTAAGACCCACAACGGAATGATTACAATTCGCAAGACTCCCATTAGAGAGGAGATAGAGTCTGATCTTTCCCGCATTAGCCCGCATTTCCGAGTGGTGTTTATCTCATCCATCAGGGGAGCCAACCCTTGCTTCCGCCCACAATAAGTCTAATGTAACTTCATCCCCATGGTGCCAACTAGAGAGTACAATACATGCAGAGAACAAAGTTCTATAATGTGGTCGTATTAAACTTCTCCTGGGGAATCCTCAGGAAAGCAGTCGTGACTTTAGGTGCAACTGCACAAACGAGATCTACCTACATTAGCACATCACTGTTCATTGATTGCACAAACATTTATCGAAAAGTTTACGCTGGAAGGTTTTTAAAAGAATTCCTCGAAGCTTTATGTTGCTACAAGCTTAGCATGACATCATCTTCATCAAACAAATCCTTACTTTCAATTCTATGAAGAATATGTTGTCGTTTTTCATTCATGGAGAACATCGATGGACTTATTGCCTCGTGAATCAATTTCTAACTTATTTTGAGTTGCGCTCCACATTATAAATTTATGGAAGAATACGAGCCACAACTTTTGAAATCTATAATAACACACATTAATAATAATTGAACGATTTTTGCAAAAAATACTTCAACTTTTGTAGGGCCAATGTGATGTGTTTTAGAACTATAATTTTAAAAAGTGATTAGTAATTGAAATGAGTCCACACATTGATCTAGCCGTCTGGTAGAAATTTACTCCTATTTATTATTTTAACAATACGTATAATAACTATTAAAAAATGAGTGGATTTTTTTATACAGTGAGTTGAGATGTGTTTCTATCTGTAGTAACAAAGGCAAGACCTTTGCGCGGAAGGAACCTGATAATCATTATCATCACAGCATCTACTTCATGGGTGTTTATATGCTTGAAAGAAGTGCAGCAGACTCGGCGCAATCAATAATATTATCCTACCCTAGCTCTGTCTGTATTAATTATACACGGCACAGCGAGTGATCACAGCGAGAACGACCCTAACCTAGACAACGTATCGAGAGTCTCCCCTCATCAAATGCTCCAGTGTTTGATGTGGTTGCTATGGTTACAAGGACACTCGGAGGGCGGCGGGAGGTAAACACTTCACTCTTCAGCACAACA
This sequence comes from Sweltsa coloradensis, assembly GCA_024449915.1. Lineage (NCBI taxonomy): Eukaryota > Metazoa > Arthropoda > Insecta > Plecoptera > Chloroperlidae > Sweltsa > Sweltsa coloradensis. The sequence goes on from JAMZAV010001106.1 coordinate 82,582, forward strand.
GTGCGATGCTTTGCGGCAGGCGACCCTTGATAGCATTTACAAAACAAATACATAATATAACCCATTCAAGGTGATGAAAAGTTGCATACATTCAGTATAAATGCAACATCCGAATATGTTTGTAAAAAGGGGTTAGCTTAATAATATGTAAGATTTTCCATAAGCATTCATTTAAAAAACTGATTACTGAACAAGAATATTTGACGTGAACTGCGACTTGGACAAATATTTATGGCGCGTTTGATAGATTTTATCTTGAATAATGTTATAGTCTCTTACACGCTTGAATGCTAAATGCTGCCCATAGGCAGTTATAGCAATGGGGCGCCCATATCCAATTTGTATAATATTCGTATATGTCGGTAATAAATATGGATGTTTAATGCATTCTCTGTTTAATTTCCGACGGGAATGTTATTTTAGCGTTTCGTGAATAGGTTGTAAACAAAACTCGTCACCTTTTTTTTAGATTCTAGCAAATAATTTCTCGAAGGTTACAAGTGGAGAGACACATTTTACTATCAAGCTGGGTAACGATAGTAACACGTCGTTGATAGGTATGGAGAGTTAAAGTGTGTGTAATAGTAATAGCTTTGCTTTTATCGCCAAACGTGTGATACGGCGTCGTCTCGTATAAACCATAGGTTTCTACATTCTAGGTTCGACCCCTGTCATGTGACATTCACGTTGCAACATATCGATTACCATAATTACCAATTGATACACTCTTGTCATTAAACTGTATTTAATGTCGACCTCATTGCAACAAATTATAATCTATATCCACACTAATAGTATTGATTAGTTTCAATGCACAATATCGTATCGCAAAAAGCTCCCTAACCGAACCACATGTATATACATCACAACTGATCTTATGATCTCTGTCGAATGAATTCCACTTGGTTACTTTTGTACATGCTAATAGATTCACACCGAGCCTATGGGTTCTTTTTGAAAGAATTGCATTATGACTTGGGGAGCTTTAGCTACACGGAACGCAGTTTAGTCCGTGCACACTTGTTAATATGGTGGGGTGTGCAATAACGTTTAGATCCCCCCAGTTCAGTCCCCCATCTGATGAATGGGTCGCGAATGAGGTTTAGATCCGCACAGACCACATGGCTGGAGTGAGGCTGATGCCGATCACGAGCCGATACCACAAGGAGCAAGTGTTGTTCAACCCTTCCTGCTGGCTGCCACGGGAGCTCCTGTCTCTCCCAGTCTTCCCTAGGGATATATGTACCGGGGGGGGGGGGGGTCAGGTCCAGGATGAACATGTGGAACTACACATTTCGTTGTTCGGATACATGAAATTGAGATATTTAAAAAAAGCTTGGCATTTGATATCATTTTGAAATTTAATTTCGATTCGATGTTTGGAAGATCGACCAATATATAATAGAATCGTTACGGCTGGCAGTGATAGCACCGTGAAATGGGGATCGATTAGGAGAGTTTTGGACATTTTTTTAATTGGAAGAATTAGAAAATTCCAGAAATACGAACTGTTTCTCAGACTTTTCCAGGTGTATTTATTTCACTGACTTTTCAGTATTCCAAACTTCACCCTGATAGCTGGTGACTTTCTCAGCAACGCGGGACGGGGCGGGATGGCTCACGCTACGATCATGTCCTCACTGGGATAAACAAAACCCACGTCCTATTGGTAACCACGAGCTAGCTCTAAATTGAACAGCTAAACGTTGACCATTCATTAAAATACAATTCTTTACTCGTATTCCCACTGAGTGAAAGACCAATCAAGTAAATGGTTTACGCAAGCGTTCTATATGTAAAACACATAGGCCCCGCTGTGACTTCAATGGTGACATCAGGAAATGTCGAAACCTTTTATAGAGGAACCCGACAGCCACTGATATTTCGACGATCTAACCGTCCCTCTTGGCTATGAACAGTCGTCAAAGAAATGCTTGTAATTGCATAATTACGTAGTATACAAAAGTGATTACACGACATATAATAATTCATCAAAGTAGTTTGTCCTTGCGAGATCGCATTATTGAGACAAAAATATATTAAATACACGCGATTGTTGTTTGTAAAAAGTCATACGAAATGGAATGACACTTTCATCGGGAGAAGACTACGTGCCGATCAGTGGCGGAACTTCGTTTCATGGGTCCGCCCGCAAAATTTCTATGGAGGCCCCCCTAACAGATACACATTCATAGGCCCAGTGTTGTATTCAGTTTTTTTATCCCGGGGGGGGGGGGGCGCTATGTAATAACCCTGTGGTATTATATAAGGATCAAGTACGGGGGGGGGGCAAGGCCCCCAACAATAGCGCCGCAGGCGAAAATTATGAAAATCAGGTTTTAAGAGTGCGTTTGGTGCGTTTTAGAAAAAAGTTGTGGGCTGAATGCAATACCAAAATAATGTATAGTTTTTGTGTTGTTGTGTTATGAACGCTAAAAGTTACTAAATATCCGCTAGATTTCACCTTCAAACCGCTAGATTCACAAAACGGTCATTTTAGCAACAAAAACAAATACAATATTTTCCAAACAGCGTGAAATACTGGTGTTTTTTTTTTACTAATTTTTTAACGGGGCCCCTAAACGAAGGCCCCGCGGGCGCCTATAGTTCCGCCACTGGTGCCGATACCCTTTAAATCACCATCGCGACGCCAACTCCTAGAAAAAATCTTGATCGCACGGCCGAGATGTTGGAAACTTTTTATTTGTCCTGAAACTAGCAATAAAAAAAAGAACACTTCGCACAAAATTATTTCAAATACAAAAAAGACCGAAACTTAATGATAATAATTTTGTCTGTCCAGTTAAAAGTAAAAAGGTGTGTTAAACCTTGCTTGACAACAATGCAAAGTTGCACGGCGCTCATAAGTTTCGATCCTGGCTTCAGGTGGGATAGGTTTTTGCCGAATGCTAAGTGTATACGCCGAGACTTTCGTGTACACTTTACAAGGTTAGAGAGCTCGTAAAAATATCAAATACATTCTTCGCATTAGTATGCTAAAACAGTAATGTTGATATGGGCTTAGAAGAAAGAGTGTGTTAAGTAAGTGCGGGCACCCTCCTTCGTTTTATCTGCAACCGATGTACACGTATTCAGAATGAGAGTACAGACAGGAACATAAGTCTTAGAAAAATTGACCGATGATGACATAAAAGCTAAGCTAACTTGACAGACATCCATTCCACTAAAGAATTGTAAGAGGGAGCTTCTAAACAGGACTCTGGGGGACTACCGGGACATGAGTTATCCCGGGACCTGCTTCATCCCTGCTCAAGACAGCCCCTCGTAAAACCAACAAGCAATAAGACTCGCCCCCCTTCACCCCGGGGCACCACTTTGATGTCGTGAGGGGTGCATGTTAGATACTCCCTCTTCTAGGGGACCTACGGTTCCCCTGGGAGACCACTGACCAGGAGTAATAGCATTACCCGAAGACCACCAAGAAATACCCTGAACGAAGATAGTTTTCTTATGAGCTTCGTTTCTTGCGCAAGTCTCTCTCTTATTTTCTAATCAAGACGATTGGACAGCGATCCGAGATTAAAATACAAGGGAATGAACGAAGCATGTAGCCCATACATGTGGTCAACGATTTGGATGAGACGTCAACGTCAATGACTAATGACTCGGACTTCAAAGATGACACAAAATTAAGGGTAAAGTAAAAATAAACAAAATCAAGTGAGTGTATGAATGGTCGGCGTACACGGTGTACTCATTGGCCAAATAAAAATTTTAAAAAACGTGGCGTACGGAGAAGTTAGGTTAAAATTTTAGGTTCCAACTGTACCAAAGTTTATTTTTAACGTTTGTGAATGAGACCCGTCGTCCCACCGTACTGGGCAGTCCCTGTCCGTAAACACCAAAAAGTGCGTACTGTTACACCATTACGCGAAATCAACACAAAATGTAGCCAACACCGGTGTACTTGAGTAACCCAGCCATCAGCCACCACCTTCTCGTGACGGTACATTCAAAGCGCCTCGTTAGTACATGAGCTTAGTCGCATTGTTCACTTACCGTAACACTGCACGTTGTAATTACCGGTGCTCACGTTTTAGCCCTCCCTCCCATAACAGTCAGCGTTCTCTGCAACGGTATCCGAACCAATTGCAATAAAATGTGTTCGGCAGTCGATACATCAAATAGACGAGCGAATATATTTATGTGGACGCTGAATATATCACGCTGAACAGCAAAGAAACGATAAAAAAATTGGTTTATGTGCGAGGGGAGACAGATGTTGCTCATATTTTCCGGAATAATCCCCCAAAGTCATATTTTAAAATCAAGATTTGTTAAGCGATGTTCTATCATGCACTTCGACTGCACTTCTCTATTCTGTTCCGACTCCCTACGATGTCAAACGCAAGTCTCGCCATCAGTCAATGGGAGCACCCCCCCCCCCCCCTCTCTTTAGTAATAGTCGACGTCCCGTCAACATTATACCAATTTCATTCCAATCTATGTCTCGCTAATGTATTTCTCCCGACTTCTCCCTGGTTCCCAATCCTATCCACCACTTGTCACTACCAGCTCCCGTACCGCATCAGTCAACGCCCACCTTCTACTTCCAGTGGTGGTGAAGACTTCTTTCATCCCACAGGGGAGAGTTGCACGAACAAGTCCCATTCTTCTTTCTAGGGCTATTCATTTGTCTTGCCTGGCGCCCTTTCCATTAACCTCCCACCCCTAAATCTAATGCTTCCCGGGAGAAAATAAATAAGAACTTATTTGTTGGTGAGATTTTTTTCCGATTCACAAACATCTTCGCGGCTTTACCTAAATTACAATCAACTATACATAAGTAGAACGTTTTTCAAACTAAAACAAACTTTTTTAAAACAATGTTTCGTTTGTCGCAAACGTATCCGTGCTACCATCCACAATCGAAAATCCTCCACGTTTGAAGTGAAGGGGATGTCGACGTCGTATTCACGCTCAACTGATCCAGGTATAAAACGAAGACCGACTAAATCCCGCCCGTGACACCCCAATGATTGCGTGTATCCCTCCCTCCAGTTCAATATCCCACAGGATTTCTACCAGATTTTTCGCTCGGTATCATCTCTGCTATCGTAAGCTCAGTTTTGAAATGTTGCCGTACATATATATATCTATTATATATATATATCTCAATTATAATCTGACTCCTGTTTCCAACTTAAGTTAGGTCAGGGGGTGGCTATAGCCACCAAAAAAAAAAATATTTTTATAGATAGCCTAACGTTGCGCCATTGCTGAGAGGTACTCACAAAACAATAATACTTCGTTCGGACTTCGTCAATATCGATGTGGCAAGAGTCGAAAATCAGGCTTGTATATCAGTATGTAATTCTGAACGGATTTTTCAATTATACGCCAGTATCACGTAGATGTACAAAATTAAAAAGTAGGCTAATAGTCTACAATTCACGTAAGGAAATTGGTAGTAATACCATACTGAATAGTAAAGTTTGGAAAGTTTGGAATCAAAGATAACCAACGATTGTACTAGGTACAGCGGCTTGGTAATTGAACAAGCCACACATACGCCGGAAGCGGAACAGAACTAGGTACTAGTATTTCGAGTACCGAGAGTTGATTGAGATCAGGTACGGACGGCACAGAGAACTTGAAAAGAGATTTTCGCAACCATCGCGCAAGAAGACAGCATAACAGCCCAACTGATCTCAGAACAGACAAAAACGTAATGTCGTGGCGCCCATATAAAGTGGGACAAGCCACGGATGAAACAATGCCGGGCGATATAAACACGAGGCTATGCACTAGGCGAGATAGCGCCGGTGTCACCTCGTCTTTCACGTGCCAGCGCACAGCGGGTGCAATGTTGGGGCGTATCCGCGCATTGCATCGCGTAGTCAGTCGAGCACACGATTAGTTCCGACACAAGGAGTCGAACCCAGGTCGGCCACATCTAGGGCAAACGTTTCATGCACAAGACAGAACCACATACCAACTTTAGTTTTCACTCAATAGATTATGATTTCATTCCCTTCGACGGCGTTTACATAAATTATTAAAATATGCGAACTTTCTATGAAGTTATAATTCTAAATTTAGACTATTAAATTTGTCCACATAAAAAAAAAAAAACAGGGTTATTTGAATGCGGTTGAGGCAGAAATCGGAAAGTTTTTTCGAAGGTCCCATTGGTTCGAACTTCAGAGTCCCGCACGGCATAATATATTTTGTGCTCTTGCATCTTCCATCTTGATCAACAGTTTCACCCCACAGAGTGTCATCGCCACTAATAGCAAATATAACAATTTCTGAAAAGCAATTCCTTCGTCAGTTAGTTGAGATTATTTCCCTACAACATGTAAGACGTGTATCTGCATACCACCCAAACTATTAGCACCATCTCCATAATTAAGAGGCTACGCCCATGAAGTTTGCACAAGAACATTTTTTTAAATGAGGAGTCGGGTTACAAGGTGATGTTCCGTACGATAGATGCACGCCCATCTACATAACAATAACAAGATGTCATGAATTTTAAACCTCCTGCTTGTTAAGTTTTGCCGACATGAATACAAATTGGCATTCATTTTTGTGCAGAAATCACCGTAGCTATACATGCATTTGTATTAGGTGTATCACTCTCTCTTCAACAAGGCTTGTAACACAAAATGTACGGCGCGAAAAAAATTACTTACAATAATTTAACATCATTACATAAATCTATACATACACAATAATTATGCACTTTCTCAAATTATGCAAAGCAGTAATAATTATAGTTTATAGTAAAAAATGTATTATCTATTCGTATTGCAGAAAATGCATAACAAAATATGCACGAATACAGTGTCTGCATTGCATATAATTTTGAATAATTGTTGTATGTAAATTAAGTATTTCGTAAGACTACCTCGCAGATGCTGTAAGAGCAACATGGACTCAAACCCCAGTATAGGGATCAGGGTTCAAACCCAGTGCAGCCGGAAATAAAAATGATACCACACATGCCCAGGTATCACAAAGACATCCATTAATTATCACGATGTTAATTACACAGCGGGACGTAGTGTATGTGTTTGCTTACGTCATGGGGATAATTATTAACCAATCAAAGACGAGAAAACACGAGGCGCAAGATCACGGTCGAAACCAGCAAGGCTATTGAACATTCAACACGCCGTTTAATACAATTAGCCAACACCTGCCCAAAGAACAAATATGCTAGGAAGTATTTCCATGAGGTGACTGTTATACGCACATTATACCGGTCCATACCAGAACTATTATACAGAGGAAGACGTAGGCATGCTATACCTAGGCGGTAAGAAAACACACAAGCATTGGGTATATGATACAGGTGTCAAGAAAAGTGAATGTATATTATTAGCGTCTTTGTGGAGTGACAAAAGAGACTTGAGTTGTAAACTGAGATGTAATATTACATTATAGAATGCTAATTATAGTCTATATCCTGGTCGTGAGGGAGATTTGTCCAATCATCGTAGCCGTGAAAAGAAATTGCAATATTATGGCACAGTATGTGTGGGTGGGTGGGTGCTATTATATTTAATTCACGTGCCCGAGGACAATTAGATTTAAAAGCCTTCACCAGGGTCGTTGTAGGAGATGGTGATTTTGGTAATGACGTATCATACTTTTTGTCAACGATGTTCGGAAGCAATATCTATGAAAAATGTCCAAAAGTGCAAGGCTTTCTCAACAATCGATGTATTATTATAATATTATCATCCATAATTTCACATCAAATTTGAGATCAATATACAGGACGAAGTCAACGCATTTCAAGCTCAGAAAAAGAACTGTATAAATAATTATTAAAAAACTTCATAAATACTCCTATCTAGTTTCAAAAATTCTACATGATTTAATTATTTAGATTGAAGACGAAAAAACAGAAATGTAAGATTGTCCATTGGTTTACGGTTACGATATATCTAATAAAATAAATAACCAATAAAGGCGGGGATGTTATGACTACGAGTGACGTCACTTGATCCCAAGCAAACACTGCCAAGGTAACGCCAACATATAATGGACGAGCAAATATTTGAGTTGTGTCTTTTAACTCTGAGGAGCGGCAGTTTGGCAGCAGAGTCGACCAGGTAAACATACCACAAGTGCAATGTTACTAATACTATTGTTGGGGGCAAGGTAGACAACGTTGACGGGTTCGTGACAGCGGAGCAACCATTGGGGGGGGGGGGGGGGGATTAAATCAACCCCAGACGATCTCAATGGTATATCGTAATATTATTACTATTGAAAGTTATCTATTGGACTGTTCTAATAATACAGAAACGATTGGGGAAAATATACGATATTTATTTATGGTCAGCCATCTTTGAAACGTTTATATTTTAACGGTTATAAAAAACAATTAAACACTATCATCTAATTAAATTATGACCATTGGCAATAGAACAACACTAAGAGCTGGTTAGTAACAAACACACAGTTTCCAAATGTAGAGGGAAAATCCATGCTGCGAGGACTTTTGCTTTACCTTTACAAATTCAAATACTTGCCACTTGTAAGCTTATGTAGAGTAGTAGTATGTAGAGGCAGTCTCCCCCCCCCCCCCCCCCCCCCCCTTATAATCAAACTCACCCAGACATGAACTTGGAACCTTATTTTGCAATCGAGACAACGGAAGATAAATCCGCTTTCATTAAAAAAATCCGTTCGATATAACAATGCGCAATTAATTATGCATACACACTCCCCATTCTTAAAAGCAAGTCCCAATACGTGATACGCCTTATCGCAAGTCCTTTGAGGGGACCTTGGGATGGCCTAGTCCAGCAATTATTAGCACCGGGTGTATCGAGGCATGCACGACTTATGATAAACCCGAACTACAGTGGATTTATTTGTCTTAGCTTAGATCACCGTGCAGATCTGAGCAAGCTTCGATTATACTTGAACACGTACATGATGTCATAGGTATTGTTGAAGTAATAAAATAAGTATCAGATAAGTCATTTTTAATGTGTTCCGCCCACACCTACAGCTAACTCCCCCCAGGCCATACTTCACATTCAGTTAGCATTGAAATAATTTATTACATTAACAATTTTTTGGTACAACAAAATAACCTTCAAAATTTATGCCTGAAACTTAATCGGTGTACATTTTATTATAAAACGTTCGAATAAAAACATGGTATCTATTACGACTGTATGAAAATAGACATGTGGTGCCAACATGATCAGAACATAAAATGTTCTATATTTTACATCGCTATCACATCCATATCACACTTCCAATGCCTAGTTATAGAATTCAGTGATGATGATCTCAAAATTGACTTCGACTTAAAATCGTTTCTGTTTTTGCCAGTGTGATAACGATACGCACTGGCTGGCATAGTTTCACCGCTAAGGGCGAGGAATTCAGTTACATAATGTGGTATAATTTAAATGGCATACCAAATAATCTACATATTATTATACTAGAAATAAATAGGGACATTGGTACAGTAATAGTTGGAACAGCGGCAACGAGTGTATGCAATTGATCTCCTTTACCAGCATCATATTCCTAACCCTTTCTGACGTTTACATACATATCTCTTGAGTTGACATAATATTTCCAGCTTTATTCTTTAGTACCTTACACTAGGAAGCCAAAGTACCTAGCTCATCTCAATTATGTCAAACATAATAGTGGACAAAACATTTTTTAGCACCAGGTAGGCCTATATATTTTCAATTTGGACGGAAGAATTATTTTGAACTTGTAATATTTGTTTGTAGTTGATACCTACATAAAAAAAAAACACAAGTTTTCTCAAATCTGTTCCCTATATGCAACGAAAGATTTTGTATCCCCCCCTCGAGCAATCGATCACGTATTAAATTAAATCAAATCCCTCCATTAACTTTTATATTATAATTTGATTAATTTCTGACGCCTGGTTATAGTCGGATGTGGACGCATTGCTACTCCCCATGGCTTCTCTCGCAGCTTATTATGCAAATGGCGACCCGATTCATCATTGTCAGTATGGTTTCATTGTAAGAAAACTACACACTCAGCATGTGTATTCTCTGAATTACATGCACGGCTTATGTCGGTATTATCGAAGCCTGCCGATTGCACGAAGTCTTACGTATTGCATTTTGTGCAACGATAGCATAGCAATAAAAGTGATGACAAACTATAACCAAAGCCGGGACTCGAACATGGAACGTCGGAACCATAAGTTGCCAACTCAAAGCTGAAAAATATAGTGTTTCGATACTTCGTGGGAAGATGGTCGGATAGTCCCGACATCGTGATTCGTGAGAAGTATTAACCTTTTAAGTTTTAACAACAACAATCCCAGTATAGAACATTTACATAGTACACAGCATTTACAATTTGAATTATCACAACAAGGAATCGAACCCAGGTCTTCTACGTGTAGGGTACACGTCATCCACTAGACGAGACCACATTTTAATTTTGGTTTTATTTCACTCAATTAGACATGCGTTCAGGTAAATTTCTGTTCGGTTGACTACTGACATCGCCGTTCGAAATTTTGCACATGAACTGTCAAGGAACCGGAAACGAAGTATTGCATAATAGTCACACTTTTCTAAAAACTAATTTAGGTAAACGGTATAATTTTGGATTTTGTTATATAAACAAGTCTAAAATCGTCCATTTTCATGAATTGTTTTTATGTGACTCAATTCAAAAATACTGATAATCTAAAAACTCTAAAGGATCCGACCGAACGACTGTAATGCGTAGTTTTAAAAGTCCGATGGCTTTCGCTGTCGTTTCCTCCCACACGTCTGCTGAAAACCATTAGGCCCCATGGCGGAAGCTCGTTTGTCGTAAACTTGTAGGCCTCCTAGGTTTTTAGACTTTGCCAAGTTTCAGATACATAATGTGCGGCACCGCCGGAAAATACGCAGTGCGTATTACATAAAATAGCGCTAGCAAGGCCGACAAAGAGGCCTCGGCCTGGCCATACTTCAAAGAACATTAGCGTTCGAAAAGGGGTTCATTTTGAGTTCTGATTTCAAATCAATGATGTTACTTTTACCCTGAATACCACAATTGCTACAATTATTCAACGAAAACAAACTCGCGTTTTATAATATTTGACTTTGGGTCATATATTTTAGGCTTTGAAGGGATCCATCTTTGTTCACTTAATGACTAAAGCAAGTAGTAACTGGCACAGGAACTAAATCAATTAATTTTTTTTCATACCTTTACCTCATAATACTACATCATATTATTGTATCATTGATTTTAGTGTAGTTAAATTGTGTAAATGTATTTGTTCATGTTTATGAAATATGACTGATATTCATGCTAGACCTATACACGCAATCTTGATTAAAAGCCAGAACTTTGTTTAAAAAATAAATTACGTTTTAGGACTTCTACTTTATTTACGAAAGAGAATGGATTTAGCCCACTAAACTAAAATACTGGTAAAACAAGTAAATCTCAAGAAAATGCGGTTCTAAAGCACGCAGTTTTTACACACGGTCCAGCTAACAAGCCTGACGAACATAGTGCGAGTAACCAAACGAGTTTATAATAATTGTATTCATCAAGAGATAAACTTCGTGAGAATGAACACTTTGTTGGTATTTTTTCATAACTTCAGCAACGCGATTCTCAGTGGAAGTCATGTTTTCATCAAATGAAGATCATTACAGATCATTACGGGAAGTGGGTGGAGGAATTTACCAAAATTGCATCGAGCTAGTCGAGAGCTAGTGTATTTTTTATTTATTTAACGTCTATCTATCCTATTCAGTAAAACAACTGATTTACAAAAGAGTTTCCATCGGGAGCATTATTGTAACTTTGGGTTCTACCACATATCACACCAAAGCTTCGAACTGTTTGCGAGTAAGACGAAAGAACAGATAGTAAACAACTATCCCAAGTCCCAACAGGAAAGCAAATTCGTCAACATCGTCGCAGAGGCAGACAATAAAAAAAATATACACAATCTGGACAAAATACAAATTTTTAAAACCGTCAGAATCGACCGTTTTCCACATGGATAATTTCGATAGACCCAGTCTAAACGATCTTATTACATAACCTTGATGACATTGCAAAATATTGGACACAAGAGCTGACACTTAACAATGACAAGTGGGTGTTTACTCTCGACAGCACCTCTAGAATCTAACTGCACCCCAAGCATACCTTCCATCGACCATGGAACGTACTATATTTAACTCCATGCATCGACTAAGGAGAGTCTGGGACCATGTTTGGCAAGAACCTACATCGGCCACCCCGTCCACTACGACAGGAGAACCACTATATTTATCACCCAAGCCGTCCTACCTGTGGAATGCCTGCGCGCGACCACCGGCCTCCCCCTGGCGTGCACGTCACACCGACACCCCCGACACTTGCCCCCGGGGTGCTTGATGACGTCATCGAACTGCTGGATCCAATGGGAGTCGAGATCCCAGGAGAAGTCCACGGGGCTCGAGACCCGGTCCACCTGACAGCTGTCAATCACCGGCATTGTTTACCTGTGCACGCGCACTCCCTCTGTCACTCACTCACTCTAACCCCTCCGGCTATCACGCACTTTCACATCACGGGACCACACTCGAAGAAAACAGTGGCGTACGTAGTCTCTTAAACACTTCCAAGTTACGAACTATTTGTTTACTTTATTATATCAAAATCAAACAAAATGTCAATATTGATCATGTGGGAGCTCATGTATCGAAGATAACCCACGAGAAAAAGTTCTCAATGAAAATTAATTTCTACTTATTTCCGTAAAAATAACAACGGGGTAACTTCTCATGTAGTGTGATGGTCGGAACAAATCGTACCACAGCAATGAGAAAACTTAACTTTTTGAATTGTCACTATGATTTCGAATTACGAAAATAAATCACATAAGTTTTGACTTTTGACGTTTTACTTGAACGTGGATGATAGATAATATGTCTATATCTTCAGTGTGTCACGAGGAGAAGCTGCTTCCCCGACAACCACCGCACGACTGACAGCTCCGCGCCGGAGACCCTCCCCCCGCCACCTTCACGATGAGGTAATACTTCAAGGTCACACTCGCCATATCTCACCGGCGATGACTTTCCTCCGCGAAACAACCATTTTCCTTCCTTCCGGCGACGCACACAAATAAATATATAAACACCTCGAATCAAACTTCTTCAATCACTCGCACTTATTTGGTCTCACACGTCCACTGGATTTCGCCACCACCTGGAATAATCCACTAATTCCCCCCGACTGCGGTTACATTACGCCATTAGGCCCGAGCGCGTCAATCAAACACAGATAGAATCGCACAATTACTTCGCGTAGATCACATTCGCACTCGTCGACCCCGACCCTGTCGCGTAGATCAAAGTCTGTTCGACCCCGCCAGGTTGTGTAACCCGATATCCTTGTCGCTACCGTAGCCACACTTCCATCAATCAATCAATCAATCAATCAATAAACAATCACGTCCCTGGTGGAGATACTCGCGCCGATTAGAGAGCAATGTGTCATACTTAACGGTCATCATCTTGGAATTACTTCATAGATAACCCCGAGAAGAATTACCCAATTTACTTTATGGGCACTTTCCCGCACAGACACTTTGATATATCTCTTAACATAATCTCACTTATAAATCAAAGTGTGTTATATTTACCAATGTTATTAACAATGGGATCCGGAATTAAGATAACAAACTGTCAAGGTTGAACAACATAATGTTTGCACGAGTATAAATGTGGTGTAGAGTGTAGCTCGCGACAGGTGTAACTGCACCGTCTCTGTCGCGCGTAACTGTAACAGTAGAAGAACAGGAGCAGAAAGCCGTCCGGTCGGCGCGACGCCCCTACAACGATTACGACGGCAACCCCACGACAAGTGTGTGAGTGTGAGAGAGAGGCCCCCTCCCGCGCTCTCGCTCTGGTGTTGTCGCCAAACAGCTGGCCCGCGCGCCTGCGCACAAGGCTCAGTGCGAGGAGCACGTGGAGTAGCTGTCAAAACATTCACCGTTGACGAGAGCACGTTGTTGTTCACGAGTATTATATTGGAGCAGGTGAAACTACTCGGGCTAAGAGTATGACGAACTCCATGACTAACTCCTTGAAAGTATCGACAATATGTTTCTTTACATCAGCTGTCAACGCAACGATGTGTTTAATTCTAATGTTTACGAATCTTATTACTGAAATAAGTTTTTAAATACAAAAGGTGGTAGGTTGGTACAAATTGTAAAATATGTCTCATCGGTTCGAACCCATGTCTTTACGTCAGATCTATGCGGTGCCCCATCCAAACGTCAACCGTATGAATGATACAGGAGGGAGGGAGGGAGGGAGGGCGATGATGAATATAGACATCTCCGGAGTCCGGACCCCCAAAGGTTGTGCCCGAAAGATGAGCAAATTCACGTGTCAGGGATGACATATACAAAGTATTTCCTAAAATCATATGAAGCCAATCATGTTGTCCTGCAATTCTACGCTTCTTTTTATAACATTCGCACACAAAAATCACAGTTTTACCTTTATATCTAGTAACAACATCTCTGTGGAAAGTTATTTTACCTCAATCTTTCGATAGAAACAGATTTTTGCACAACCTAACACATTATGTATGAGTGACATAAGCGTTCCATCACCAACCAGATGGCCCAGGTGTTGTCCACGGTACCAACAATGGACAATTAGTAAACACCGCTCTGCTCTCCGAAGAGAAGGGAAACTTGTTCAGAGATAGCACACTTGATTTTGCATCGGTTTGCTAATTCGTTAAGTTTTTTGTTTAATTTTAAGGAGAAGGGGATAATTGACAATACTTAAAGATAATACATTGCTAATTACTCCGTGCACAAAACAATTACTAGCGTATTTCTAGGTCCGAAATTATAAGTCATGGGAAGGTAACCTTCAGGTAATATGAACACTTCCTTCCTTAACGATAGACAATGCGTTCATCACACGATATTCTTCGGAATTGTTGTTCTATCGCTGAGAAACTTGGACGTTTCACTTTCTTCATTAGGCCTAACTAACTTCACACAGGCACCCGTTAACGTGGAGGAACAATTACCATGCAGAGGTCAACGTATTGCCGTACAGACTACATTGCAAACCCCGCTATCACCATAGTTTTAGCCACTTTTTCGTGAGGATGTCCGCAATAGGGTATAGGTATTGGGGTGTCACACTCACAATAAATGTAAAGGAAATGTCTGGGCTGGAACGAGGACTCTATCCCAGTAGAAAAAGAGACTTTCAGTCAAGATCGCCGGTAGAGGAATTCGAATCCATGATCTAATCAGAGTGAGTAACACATGGCAAGACCAAGAGCTTAATATACAGTGTGACGGGCCATTAAAGGAAAATATATGCACAAATTTAAAACTAGTAAATAGTAATTGTTGAAATCAGTCTATGGATCTGCGACTAGAAGTTATGAACATAAAAATGAAGGCTATCACTATTGGTAGTGGTGGTAATGGCGGAATACTGATCGGTAAGAAACGAAACAAGTCGATAGAAACTCGACTCGACATAATTATGGTATTTCATCAATTTGTCTCGATTAGCCAGTCTGTGGGGCTTTTAGTAGCGCTTTCATGGTCTGTATAGTACAGATGGAACAGTTTGACGTTTTGCATTCGTTTATTTGATTAATTTACGTATACACATTTCAAGGAAAGGGTATAGGTAAGTTCAAGTGAATAAGTCTACTGCAGACTATTTAACAATATGTCCATATTTTCATATTCAAACAAGAAGCTTCATTAATGTGCCTGCCACGAACTGTTGCAAATTCGAGAACATCTGGAGTGAATCAATCAATCAACAAACACTCGTCCTAGTGGAACCCCACTTTCTCTTGCGTACACGTAGCCTCCAGGCGAGATCAACGCACGCACATAATAGATCCATATCTCCGCAATATTTAACACATCCATTCGCGGTTTTCCAAGGCAAGAGTACGCACGACAAAGCTAGCATCGTGATTTTTGAAACCTATGTATTTTTTTTTTATTATGGATTAAATGCAAAGTTAGAAAGAAAAGAACTAGGCATTTTTAAACGATGTTAAATTCCACGCATTAAAAAAAAAATGAGGTTTTTTAAAACTTATCCAGGATTTCAAGGTTCTATTATTTCGATGAAAGTGAATTTACGGCTACAGTTTGAAAACAATGTTTTGAATACATTATTTTTTCGCGCGATTCACGTTTTCCCACGAAGACGTAAATCTATAAAACGCAATTTTCGCATTTTATTTAACTACTTTCATCAACGTTTTTACAAAGTATTTTCCTGCAACCATATATAGAAGGAATTAGGAAACAACCATAACACCGTCAGCACTCAGCCGTCACCCTCTACAAAAGTTCCATACAACATTGATCAACATCCAATATCCAAGGACACGAATCGCTGTCTTCACCTTCTTACTATGAAAACCTTGCGACAAACACGCATCAGACGAGAGTCGAACCCAACGCTCCAGCTACGAGCCACATCGATCGGCATTTCCACAAAAGCATATTCGTGTCAATCAGCCAGCACTCCCACAACATGCGTCCATGCTAGATGCCCGGGAGCAGTCTTGAGTAAGACTTCTGCACACGTGACACACATTCATTCCTCAACAATCACACAATTAGATGGCATAATGGATAATAGCAGCTTTGAACAGATAAATGCCAGGTAGAGTAGGAATGTAACAACTCGGTAAGTCAACATTATTTGAATAAACTGGGATGGGCATTACAGGTGGGACTTAAGACAATGTCGACCACATGCGATTTATAGCTTCATATAAACAGTCTGTAAAACATCACAATCTGAGCTAAAAATCATGGTATTAGTACACATGATTAGAAAGAGAAGACACCCTATTATGCAGATTCATTGATATTATTTTTCTAATGGAAGGCAAAGTAGGTCTATCGATATAATTGTAATTTTGCAGTATTCTTTGGTTGTTCATGATTAAAAGTATTGCTACAGATTTAAGGCTGTGTTCACCAAAAACCAAAATATGCATAAAACAGTAGTTATAGAGTATTAATCACAGTCTTTTGAAAAGATCAAAAAAAAAATATATATATATTATTATTATATATATTTTTATACATTTTTCTGCTATTGCTACCTTTTTGAACGACGATTTTTGGTGCTAAGTTTTGCCAAAAGTATACCATTTGGATGGCTGATATTTTTATTGTAGCTTAGGCCTACACTCTTCTTTGACTATAGAATGAGGTATTTTGAAATGTATAGCTTTCGTATCGTAAGATCTTCCTTTTTTCATTTGAGAGTACAAATACCACAAAAGTACCGAAAAATGTAAAACACTGTAAAATGTAAGGTATTGAAGATACACATTTCAAAATACCTCATTATTAAGTCAAAGATAAGTGAAAGCTACAATAAAAATATCAGCCATCCAAATAGTATACTTTTTGCAAAACTTTGCACCAACCAAAAAAATTATTTTGGGTCTTTTCAAAATACTGTGATTAATGATCCTACTCTATAACTAATGTTTCATGCATAATATGGATTTTAGTTTTTGGTGAACAGCAAGCCTTAGGTTTGAGATAAACAAAAATTTACATTATAGGGTTATTTGCAAAATTCAAATCTATTGGATTTAATAATTTTAATAATGTTCTGTATTTCCAGTTTTTTAATGTCTCACAAGTGAATTCTATTAATTTATTCGAGGATACTTTAATTACTTTTACGACAAATGAGCAAAACGCCACTAACATCTGTGATGTCTGTTGGTCAAAGTCAATGCAAATTGTTGGCTTTTGACATGGAAAAATTATTTAAAACTTTATGAAACAAAAAAAATCAATATCTGAATATACTATTTTTATCGGCACTTTGTTAAGTAGGGCATATTTTATTTTTGCTCCATAAATGAACTTGTTTAAACAAGTAGACTTGAAATCAATTTGAGTAAACTAGAGAATAACACTTTGCGCATAAATATCAAGAATGTGGAACTCGTTCATGAATGGTGCTAACTTCTGACAGTCCAAGGCCAAACCTCTTAGTGCTATTTTTTCTAATTGCAAAGTGATTACGTGAATACCAACTTCTTCACAATTTAGGCACCTGCTAAGGCAAATGAGCTAAACTGTCATAACTACGCTCTCTTTCTCATTAATCATAAGCCGGATTTAATATAATTCTATACACAACTACAGAGAAACACGACTTGCAAACAAGAAAACTTCTTAAACCACGTAACACAGTTTACCACCGGCATCATTACATATTATTGTGTGTGTTGTGCTTGCATATGAATGAAACACAGTCATTAAACTGACAAGTGAGGGTCCAACATCAATCAATCAGAAATAAGGAGTTATGCTACTTCAACACTACGACAAGGTGAAAACAGTTTAGTAAAAAAATAATTTGTATAGTCTACCCACTCAGTTGCAGAACTGAATAACAATAGTACTGCCACTGTCAAGGGGATACTCTAAAGGCTACGGCAACAGAAAAAAGTCAAGTTAGCATTGTGATTAAGAGGAAGCCGGCGATGATTTGATGTTCGGCGCGTTCCTTGTCCTGCTGCCACAAATCATTACAACTGAAAACGACTTGGCATACTTGAAAATGAAGGACTGTACGCGCCTATCATATCAGATTTTCAATATTTATCATAGATCAATCATAAAATGCGTAGTTATTTGGGTATTTTTGACAATTTTGACAGATTCTAAATTCAAAAAATTGAATTTATTTTTTGTTTATTTTCTACAATTGATACACCCCTTCATAATTAATTTTTACACAATCCAAAAGATGCAACTAAAATTGGTTGAGACATTCGCACCAAACTGTTTATCTTACGATAAAACCAAATAATTAATTAATCAACGCGTTCACATTGATTTAAACGTTGATATCCAGTATGCAAATTTGAGTTTAAAAAATCTGTACACTTGGAATAAATTCCCGAAGTTGACCAAAATGAAGTAAATTTCGGTGATTCCACTAATTTTTAATTCCAACTCAATGAATTAATTTAGGAATACGCATACTGGATAGCATAGATTTATTCTTTATTAACGTTAGTGTGAAATTTGAAAACGGTGTTATAAACCGTTTACCCAGAAAAAACAGAAAGCTGAGCGCATAAACTCGTCTCCGCACCAGCCTCAGCGACTCCTTTTAAAGGGGTTTTTAACCGCTAGACTCAAAAAATATATTGCATTCAGGCTAATTAGTAATGAATTTAGCAATTAACAGAAAAATTATTGGGGCCACCATGACCTCCCAAAAAATTGTCAAACATGATATTTTTAGAGCTAGGTCCCATCGGCAAAAATCTCCCATAAGAAATAACATGGGGACGATCTTTATGCCCCGTGACCTTGGAGGATTTAGATCAAACAAAATATTGGCCATTATTGACGTTCTCTACAGCCTTTTCTGTAAATTCTCTATATTTTGTTTTGTAATTTAGGCAAGTAATTCGGTCAAAATATGCTGATTACCAAGATGGGGGGTGATTTTGGAATGCATATTTTTGCGTGTTTGAGGGTATATTTGGGCACAGTTCAAGAACGAATTATAAAGGGGATTTAGATTTGGTTCTATGTTTAGTATCTATGTGAACCAAAAAAGAAGCAGGTTAAGCCGATTTAAGAAATTTCCAAAACACGAATTTTTGCAAATTTCGATCAAAAAATTTCAGAAATTCGTGTTAAATTATATAGTCCTATTTGCAACAGGCAATGTGCCCACTAGTGCAAATTTAATTTAGAGAAGTGAGGAGGGAAACCCGGGGACCGCACAATAGCAAACTTCTACCGAAAGTACCAAGGGGAACAACGCTTACTCGACGTCTTAATCCCGTGACCAGTGTAAACTTTGGCCATATGGTCTCATAAGGTTTTCGTAAATCTCACTATGCATTAGCGCAGAACGGCAGAAGGAACCAGAGGCTGTCACAGAAGCTTACACCCTGTTGCTCTGGCCAGCGTTAATACGTGTGTTTCAGGGCAGAGCGGCGACCCACTCAACCCGTGACCAAAAACAAGCCCAGTTAGCTTAACTTAGTTTCGCAGGGGAACTGTTTCACAAACCGGCAATAAAATCGTGGCAGTTCAAGAAAGATTTTTTAAACGGTCATTTAAGTGTAGTATTGTGCTATAGATCACGTGGAAAAAATTATTTTTGGGGTTTTTAGTCCCTTTAATACACATAGGAAAGCCTGGACTATAATAAAAATATTTTGAAACATTTTGTAACAAAAGCTTTGTATGTTTTATTTAGTACCAGTTCTATCTCCAAAACTTGAATGTGCTTTTAAAGCTTGCTGCTCTGTAGAAACATGACCTTAAAATTTCCTAGACCTGAATCGAATATTATTTCATACTGACCAAAATAAATAAATACTGGATGCCAGTAGGGCTATTTGACTCACGAGTTTTATTGATTCCCAAACTTCAAAGATGCGAGATTGAAGACACAAAAAATTATTGAGTGTTGGATATTTGAAATTGTGGAGCAAAAATGCTGTTTGATTTAATTAATGTTAGATGTACTAAAGATTGCATTAGAAGTTTTTTTAATACACAATAGCTTTATGTCAGTGTGAAGACTTTCTAGCTATCATAGCCACAAGGGAACAAAAAAGTCAGAAAAATATTGTATTACAAGTGGTTTAACCGATGAGATTGTAATGTGTTTTGCAACGGTCCATTCTTATTTTTAGAAAACACATAGTTAGGTTATATTTTAGATTTAGCCGTTTTGTTTAATGTAATTTTTTTAATTTCAATATATTATTATCGATTGAGTGTTATTCTGCGTAAGGCAACAGCGTTGCTGCAGAGACAAATAAAAGTTTATTATTATAGACGGCAAGTCAACCTATGGGTGGGAGATGATCAACAATAAAAGCATCTATATTTTTCACCCTCTCAAGGTGTTAGAATGTATTTATGATTTATCCTGTTTTGTTGGTTTAAATCCATAATTTATAGGCCTATACGAGAATTGTATTAGGTAGTTAATTCTTTATATTCATAATTGTTGTTTATTTGTATTTGTGTATCTATTGAAACTGTTTTTCTGTATAACCATCCTGTTCGAATAAATCAAATCAAATCAATATTGCATTTTTCGAAGTTATTAACTTATAGAAATAGTATATTATATCAGGGGTGGATACAAGGGAGGGAGGGTGACTGCCCTCCCATTATGTTTTCTATTTTCATTTCATAGCCAATTATCACTGACTTGACATCTTCACCTAATTTCAGATTTTAAAACGTGTTTTTAGGCCTTTCACAGTTGAAAATTGGCAAAAAAATTTGCCTTTGGTGATGGGGGCCTTACCACCTTAGCATTGAATGAGAATTATGATCGCCTAGTAACAGCATATCACTGCACAATATCACCGTCATCTATAACTAAAACCTTTTATGTAATTTTAGATTTTAACAGCTTTTAGGCAAAAAATCGCCTCTGGCGATAAGGCTAGATTTACCAGCGAATGGTTAGACTAAAGTTTTGCAAGACTAACCTCTCCCCGCCGCCTACACTTCTCTATATCAATTCCTTACTAACTATTGACAGTCGAAGAAGCCGCCCAAAAATCACATCCCTAAAAAAAGCCCCCTGTACCAGGCATAAATGGAGGGGAGGAGCTAGTCTTCTATGAACCCGTGGGGGAGTATACCCTTCCAGATATACACCACTATGCAGTTATTTAATTATACATACCTACATAGGCTTCCCAAGTAATTTTTAAAATGGTTTATAAAGCTTTCCTTTAACCATCTACAATAATTGATCTCTACTCTGACTGACAGGGCATTTATTACGTACTCTTCTTGTTTTGAATTTGAATCATATTTTTATTCTGAGTCTAGGCTTGGAACTACAAGAGAGATTCAAATTTGAGATATGTAAGTGAGGGTGTCTTGATAGCTCAATAAGATGACAAAGCAGTCGAGACAATATTCTTAATAATTGAACCATCTAAAAAGGAGCACCTCCGTCATTTCTGGGTCCCACTTCCTCCGCCCACATGGTAATCATTGTGATTAAGGGGGTGTGACATGCTGTTCTTTGTAGGTACCATTAAGTTGATAGATTTCAATGGTTTTATGGCCTTCAAATGTCTATTATGTCATTATAAACAATAGCTAATTGTACAGACAATGATAAATGTTCATATGAGGAGCTATAAACATGTAATTGGATTGAAAATGGCAGGTTCAATACAAATAACAAGGCAAGAAACCCACACCCTATTTAGACAGACAAGGAGAACTTGATAAAATACGCTTTAAGATGTATTCCATGCATTGCGAGTGACTCATATGTCTATGCGTGTTAGTAAATATTCAGAACATAATAAGCACATATGAGTAATACGAATAAGTTAGGCGGTTGTTTGCAGTGCAATATTTGCACAGAGAATCTGTTTAATCTTTGGGCATGTCTATTAAAAACACTAGTCTAAACCATTTAATGCAATATGACACAGGATAATGCAATAGTAGGCTGTGTTAGTTCTTAATTTAATTTTGTATTCTTTACAAACGGTAGCGGAGGAAGTGTTTGAGGAAGAAGTGGAAGATATAATTGTGTCAGGCCTGGCTAATCAGCATCTAAGATGTTAGCCCAAGAAATGGAGTAGTGCGCTGATCCCCCAACCAGATAAAATGTGGACACGGGATCAAGATATATTATTTAATATATATATATATATATATATGCAGACATTGTATTTTCGGGTAGTCCGTGTGGTTTTATTATTAGTTCCAACGTTTCGGGCAGTTCTCCCTGCCCATCTTCAAGGAAATTTAAAACATAAAAAAACTGACTGTGTTTTTTTATGTTTTAAATTTCCAATTGAAGATGGGCAGGGAGAACTGCCCGAAACGTTGGAACTAATAATAAAACCACACGGACTACCCGAAAATACAATGTCTGCATATTCAATCCGTGAAAGTCTGCGATATAACATATATATATATATATATATATATAGGCCTAGTTTAGTTGGTAAGAGCAGGACCGGACTGTCATGGTCCTGGGTTCATTCATTCCCCAGTGGAGGCACTTTTTCAATTTCTGTCTATGATACCAACATAATAGCATCATAGTCTCCTACTATAAAACCAAGGTTAAACACAATATATATTCTTTTCTATAAATGTGTACGGACAAATTTACGATTTCTTCTTACAATGTTTGGTTTCCACACCTTATGCCCACCTTTTTGTAAGACGAGAAAAAATGCAATGATCAAGCCCTATGGATGGCCTATTGCCTGAGGGTAGTAAAAATTTATCAGGCAAGATTTTAGTAGTTTCTAGTGAAGGAGACTACTAGTACATTTTTTTCTTGGGTTGCCATCCAATATGAATTTCCGTATTGATAATCAAGCATGTATAATTAAAACTAGGTATCCTTTTAAATTATCAATCTAAAATTGCCCTCCTATAATTTTGATGCCGAGCATTCACAGTGGAAGCAAAAACTTCAGTCCACCGCCGTAATCAGGGGCTGGTAACCCAGGAAAATACCCAAGTAAAAAATCTGAAGTACATCATTTTGAATATACAATTTTCAAAATCCCCAGCTCTATATCGCGCGCGCAAAGCATTGTGGTAGAAAGGGCATTTACATGTTAAATGCCATATGCTCGGTTGTGTGGAGTACTGCGTTTCCAACAATGGCAGTGCAGTCCGACACAATCCCAATCATATGGCATTTAGCATGTAAAGGCCCTTTCTCCCATAATGCTTTGCAACGGAGCGCGCATGCGCAGTTAATTCTGAAAATGGTCTATTGCTAAAAGTCCAGATACCCGTCACCACTAACAAATGACACTGAAAAAAATATGCCAAACACTCGTTAAAATACTACAATCACACTCTAAGAATAAAAAAAAATCTGGGGCTATGCGCCCTGGACCCACTTTAGCTGGGGGGCCTCCACCCCCTCCCCCCCATTGTAGGTCCTACAAGGTCATGTACTTTTCCCAATCATACCCGGGTAATTTTTGTACTCTAGTTACGGCCCTGCTACAGTCCCCCCCCCCCCCCCCGCCCCTCCCATTATAAGACTTTTACAGCAAAGGTCACACAGCATTGCATACAAGAAAGAATAGCACACCATATGATAAATTTTAAGCCATTTCCACCTCAATAGTATTTGTGTCTTGTGTGAATGATGACATTTTGTGATCACAGCGCAGGCTAAAAGATTTCAAACTTTTCTGCCCAAAACTATTTGGTGTTGCAGTTGACTTTTTCAGACATCTTGATCACGCCTCTCTGTGACAAACCACACCGACATTATCGTTTGATATTATCAAAGTCACCTCTTTTAAACGTTGTGCATCCCTAAATAACACCAGTAAATAAACATCGCAGGAAAACTATCTCCCTTTTTAAACACAGTTGTGAGCTCTGCTGGGTTTACTCAACTGAGTATGTAAAATAAAGAAATACACTACTGTACGTACCAACTTTACTAGAAAAAATCATTGTGAAGTTGTCATCAAAAACCTGTCATGTCAAGTCAGCTATTATGGTGTACAGAGACTGAAGATAGTTACAACTCACAAGACTTGGTGCGTAACGAGTGGTAAATTTTAATTTTCAGGCAAATCGACAATTAGTATTATCAACAGTTTTGGGATATCGGCATACATCGAGCGATGTACTGACTATGCCCCCAACTTATTTTCTCCGTACAAATTGCTTCTGACCGTTGGAAATCTATCAATGTCATTGCAACGCTAACAAGGGTTTATCAGTAGTAGTAACAAACATGTCACCGACATAATATTGTAAATGGCCCCCACTGAATACATCCAGAGAATTAAACAATTTATTGACCATTGGGTCCATTGATTTTCATTATTTATTTTCTCTCTTCACAGCTATTTACAGTCATCATAAATTCATTGACAATCTCAATGGTCCATGGAGTTCGGATATCAATGGAATGGTTCTTTTAAAATATCATACCGATAACGGTAATGATATTACTATGTAGTTACTGTTCAGCTGCAATCATCAAAAACCCAAGAGCGGGCACTATTCCTCAAGCTCAAAAGTGACACTAAGGAGGGGCGATGGGGGGCGATGGGGGGCGACGCCCCCCCCCCCCCCAACCAACCAAGAATCATCTTCAACCCCCCCACCAACGTGTACTACTGTTTTTTTTAACTGTAGCTTTAATTATGCAAACGCAATAGCGCAAGTATAATTCACAAATATTTTCTTTCTATATTTTAGTCAATCTGTTCATTTCTTTATTTGACGTACACGCACAATTTTGGTTTGTCTTTGTCCACTCCTTGGTTTTCTGCAGACTTATTGGCTTGGGTTTCATTGCCAATGAGGTGGTTTGATGCTGCGAGGATTAGTCTTTATCGGTCAATATGATTTTATAAAATATTATTTGCGGGTGCGAGTCATGGCAATTGTATCCGGAACCCAAGATCACGATGTTGGGGGCGGGGGGATTGAAATTCAGATTTCCCCCCCAAATCAATGTACTTGCCCCCCAGACGCCCATACTCATGTAAGATCCTAGCGTCACCCCTGCAAGCTAGTCTCATTGCCTACGTTTTTTGTCTTAAAGGCATTAAATTAGATTGGATGAAGTATTTTTTAATACAAGATGTACAAAAAATAAGAATGTCGCAATTTGTGGCAACCTTGGATGAGGCCTACCTACATCCTATACAATGGTTTGTTTTAACACGCGCCTGGGGGCATGTGACGTTGGTGGAAGACTGCTGAGCTGACCGAGCCGGCCGGGCGAGGCTAGACACTCAGTTAGAATACATGTTGAATTAGTAAGGGGTTGACATTCTGTGTGGATGGAGCATTTGCAGATTTGTTCTAGCACAGTGACAGCTCAACAAGTGTTTATGTACTAATTTAACTTATGTGATATGTGAATAGCGTTACAAGGTTTGTCAAGATATGTGAAGAGTACGGATGGCTCAGTGACTACAGTTTACAAACATACCTAGTTGAAGTGTGGATTTTGTCTTCTTTTAGGTTCTAGCTGTTTTTTTAAAGTTGGTGATAAGTGTGTCAAAAAGAGAAGGGAGCTAATCCTAACATCCTGTACATAGATCAAACACTTTTAAACTGACCCGTCACGTGCCCGATGGTATTGAATGGGCGGGCGGTGAAGCGGCCGCATTCAGTCTAGTCGATCGGTAGCGAAGCTCACTAGGCAATAGGCATCCAACTATGTCACGAGTGGTGACGTAACGCACTGTACAATTTCCACAATATTGGTCGTACCATGTTTAAATACTGACCCATTTCTTTCATTTTATTTTTCTAAATTCCTAAAATAAATTTAGGTTTAACATAAGTAAGCAACATCTCAATGTGCAAATATGGCTTTAAAACATACTCACAAAAAAGATCTGGTTGATGAACGATTAAAGATAGAGCGTTTAGGTTCTTATTAAGCTTGGATCTACGCTAGTATGTCCTTAAGAAGTTGATTAATAAACAATTTAATTTCTAAAAAATACACCAAACATGTATGCAAAGTATTGTCAAAACTGCCATTTTGTAAAAATCCACATAAAAACGCATTCAAGAGCACTGAAAAAGGAATAGCATAGCATTGAAGTAGCTTTCCTTCACAACCCAGTGTTTACTTGAGTCTTCTGGCTCTATAAGTTTGTCAAATCAGACCTCCCAATTTTTTTGTGGCCAATTCTGGCTGGGAAGTGCCCTCTTAAATACTTGGAAGACTGTGGACAAATGCTCACAAGTTCGTCCGATTCTGTTCATAAGTTCCTTTTTCTGGATCAGTAGAGGGTAGAGAGAACGAGCTTTCTTAGCTTCACCACCACAAAAATACTCTTAAAAGGGTGTCTTTAACGGACAAGTATGACACGCTTTACGTTTACTTTACAACAGCTCAATCACCACACTGATTGTAACTAAACAAAGTCGTGTTATTGTAAATCGACCAAACACAGAACCCGTAACTTATCCTAGAATGTAAAGATTTTCAAACTCACCATCGCCCGTGCCATTTATAGCAGTTGGCAGTAGTTCACCGTTCTCTCTGATCTCATCGAACCGGGACATCAGGGCGGGCAATCTAGAAGAGAAACAAACAGAAAACAAATACATGTTAGAATCATTTTTATTCCAAATTATTTAGGCAAAAGCATAATAGATCAAGTAGGTACACAATTATTGGCATTGGGCTTTACACCATATCTTTAAGAACTGGGCTAATTTGTATCATGGCTTGAAATGTACAAGTAGGCCTATTGGAGATTAGTAAATCATTGCATTCACAAAATAAGTAGATATTGTGTTAAATTGGAAGAATTGGGGGGGGGGGGGGGTTAGAATTTGAGTAGCTTTGTCAAAATTTTGCACCTAAAATTTTAATGTTAATAGAAAAATGAAAAGAGACATTCTGCACTACACTAATGCGTAGTACGATACATGCAAAAAGCAAACTCTACCATCTCATTGATATTCAATGTTTCTGTTCTTTGCACATACAAAGACATTAACAGTAATGTGAAATTGAATCTTGCTTTTTATTGCTAATTGCCACAAAACATACTAGTTCAGTTGCAAGTACATAAAATACATTTATTGGTTATTATACACACATCTTCATAACAATATGTATCTAGAAATGAAACGTAAGTAAAATACAGTTTCAGTTACAGTACTGGCGTCTTTATGTGTGGCACAAAGAAACATTGAATATCGATGAGAAATCAGAGGTTACGTCTTGCGTGTAACGCACTACACAGTAGATACCACATGCAGATGCAAGTGCAGTGCCGATGTTTGTCTTGAAAATTTTGAAAGATTCATGAAAAGCTGACCCCTGCCCCTGCCCAAATTCTCAATCCGACACAATAACATAAGAGTAAGACATAAGAGACAACATTAATTTTGTGAACTTAACTCTCATGCAACATTTTGACAATAACTAGGAATCAAGCGCTGAAATGTACCGACCGGTATTTGTATCTGGCATAAAGATAGTGCTCCATTGTGGATGCTGCACAGAAGGATGTAGTCTGCAACTTGTGCCACCTTTCATGAAACTAAGCTCGGCTGAGTGAGCTTCCAACATCTGGGTGTTGGCGAAGATTGCTCGACAGACCGGAAAATCAGATCGTCTCTATCCTACATAATGAGTGCTACTGAGTTGAGTATTGCATCGAATATAGGATGCTGTACACTAGAGATTAAATTCTTGATTAAATAAATTTGTAATTTGAGTCTAACCACTCAGTTACATGAAATGATAATTAGGAGACGAGGTAGGATATTGTATTCTTTACCTTTCAAGTTTTAAGGGCTAGGTTTCTGGCCCCTTAACACTCTGTGCCGTTCTTTTTTTAAATACGTACTGTTACACATTAAAATTCCCATATCCTGTGTTTCAATGTTGATGGATCTAATTATAGCCAAGTTTGTTATTTATTAGCATTCTTGTCTACATCAGATTCAAGCACCATGCCCAGTCGTAGCCATAGGTCCAGAAAGACTGTGAATGCCGCACGATGGCAACAGGCGCCGATGTAAAACTAGAGATATTTACATTGTCACTATTACCAACACCTTTATTATAATTAATTTGACACTCAAATTTACCATCTGAATAAGTCCTGCTGTATCATCTGTCAATATTACTTTTTTGGCGTGAAAGTAAGGTTGGTTTATGCATGTTTACTTGAAGCGAGTGCCGTTGACGATGTAATCATCTTCATGACCTCATAAATTCAAGTACCAGACAAAAATGACTGGTTGAATTGTTGCCTTGTAGTTCGAACACTTGGCCGATTGATGTTGCTGATATAACTAATTTACTTTATGTCAATATCTACAATAATATCAATGCAAACAATTCAAATTAAACAAACAGCATGAAAACGTGTAAACTCGGGCGGCGTAGCATAGCAGAGAGCTCGCCTGATCCAATACATATGTGGGCAAAGCACTTAAAAAGGTAATTGCTGGATGAGCGTAGCGAGCGAAGCGAAAATTCCATTTCACTACACTGGAGAAAAAAATCCTGAATGTTTTTTTTTTTTCTTTCTTTCTTTCTGTATTTTTGTCTGTCTGTTAACACAATTCCCGCTAAACCCATACTCCCATTGCGATGAAATTTTTTGGGGCCCTCCAAATCTCTGAACTAAGAACCGCCCCGTTTTTGAGCGCAATCGAAAAATTATTTCTCATGAAATCGCAATTTTACGATTTTTTCGATTTTTAAAAAATTTCTTCGACTTATAACTCCTACATTTTTATCCGATTGTAATGATTTTTTCACAGAACCTTAATTTTATGAATTGATATATTCGTGTGAAATTTGAGCGTAATCAAATAATTATTTCTCATGAAAATCGCAATTTTACGATTTTTTCCTTTTTTAAAATTACGATTAATTAAAAAAAAAAAAAGTTAATTTTTTATTTAATTTGATTTAATTTAAAAAAAATTTCAACAAAGTTCTGATTTTTTCACAGAACAACAGAAAATCCGCAAAACACATGGCAGCTCAATTCACCAATTACGCTCATCCAACAACGCGGCGGGACTTAAGCGTTTTCCTAGTTTAAAAATTGTGTCATAGTTGGATGAGCGTAGCAAAGATTCCATTTCACTACACTGGAGAAAAAAATCCTTTTTTTCTTTCTTTTTTTTGTATTTTTGTGTGTCTGTTAACACGATTCCGGCTAAACCGATACTCCGATTGCGATGAAATTTTATGGAGGCCTTTGAAATCTCTGAACTTAGAACTGCCACGTTTTTGAGCGCAATCGGGAAATTTTTTCTCATAAAAAACGCAATTTTACGATTTTTTTTCGATTTTTAAAAAAATTCTTCGACTTATAACACCTACATGCTTTATCCGAATTGAATGATTTTTTCACAGAACCTTAGTTTTATGAATTTATATATTTGTGTGAAATTTGAGCGCAATCAAAAAAATTATTTATAATTTATTTATATAATATATAATATTTATAAAAAGGGTGACAGGAAGGAAGTAAAAAACTACAGAGGCATCACCCTAATGAGCCAAGGAGCTAAGATATATGAAAGAATAATACAAGCAAGATTAAATGAAATAATAGAAACCACAGCTAAGGGAAGAGCAGTATGGGTTTCGGAGTGGAAGGTCAACCACTGATTTGATATTCGCAGTTAGACAAATCATGGAAACTAGATGGGAGGCAGGACAAACGGTGCACCTAGTATTTTTAGACCTAGAAAAAGCCTATGATCGCATGCCCCAAGGGAAAGTATGGGAGTGCCTAAAAAGAAGGGTGTTAACAACGGCATGATCGAAAGAATAAAAAGTATGTACCAACAATGCACATGTTGTGTTCAAACAAACCATGGAAATACTGAGTGGTTTAACACTAACTCTGGCCTAAGGCAAGGCAGTGTAATATCCCCATTACTATTCTCAATAGTAATGGACGAAATATTAAATAAGGTGGAACCAGAGACGGGAACTGGCACAAGGACAATGATTTATGCGGATGACATCCTAGTGTGGGGAGAGACAGCTGAAGAAGTGCAGACAAAAGTGAAGAAGTGGGATCTTGTAACAGAAGAATTTGGACTAAAGATCAGTGTAGGAAAGAGTAAAACTATTGTGATGGAAAAATCTAGAAAGAAAGGAACAAGTAAAGTAACTAGAGAGAAAATTAAAATTGGAGATGAGGAACTGGAAGAGGCAGAAGAGTTAGCGTACATAGGTAGCATTATCACAAAGGAGGCAAAGATGGGAAGTGAGATCAGTAAAAGGGTGGCCCAGGCAGAATCCTTTTATCAGCAAGTAAGGAAGTTACTTTGGAACGAGGATTTCCCTAATGAATGCAAGGTGTTATTGTACAAGGTATACTATCTACCCATCCTTACATATGCTTCAGTGACCTGGACACTAGGAGCCGTAGATGCAAGTAGGATTCAAGCAGCTGAAATGAAGTTTGTAAGAAGCATAGCCGGAATATCAAAGTTAGACAAAATAAGAAGCCAAGAAATCAGGACAAAAGTTGGAGTTGAGAAGCTATTATTCAAAATTGGACGAGAAAGGTTGAGATGGTATGGACATGTCAGAAGAATGGGAGAAGAAAGAATTCCAAGGACAGAATTTGAAAGTGGGGACAAAGTTAAAAGACGAGTCGGTAGACCAAGAGAGAAGTGGAAAGATCAAATAAGAAATGATATACAGGAAAGAGGTGAGAAGTGGGAAGAAGTCGAAGCAAGGAAACTGTGGGAAGACAGAAGAGGATGGCGTGAACTGGTGGGAAGAAGTGCGAGTGAACCTGAAGATGACATGACAGGCCTGGCAAGCCGGTGTTAACAACTCATATATTGCCCTAGAAAATTGGTGGCTATAGCCACCCCCTGACCTAACTTTAGTTGGAAACAGGAGTCAGATAGATATATATATATGAAAATCGCAATTTTACGATTTTTTTAAATTTTAAAAAATTCTTCGACTTATAACACCTACAAGCTTTATCCGATTGTAATTATTTTTTCACTGAACCTTAATGTTATGAATTTATATATTAATGTGAAATTTGAGCGCGATCGAAAAATAATTTCTCATGAAAATCGCAATTTTACCCGTTTTTTGTTTTAAAAAATATATGCTCATCCAACAACGCGCCTGAAAGTCCGTTTGCGAAGCTTCCTAGTATAAATCATCATCATTATCTCTTGCCACGACCAACTCTGTGTTGGGTCGGCATTGAAGACAGGCCTCTCCATCTTCTTGTGTCCTACCATCACTCCTCTCCTTCCACCACATTCCAGTCTCCTCCTTGCTGTTCCACATCTTTTCTCACACTATCTGCCACTGTTGTTGTTGACTGCCACTTGGTCTTCTACCTGGAATTTCCAATTCCATCATCCTTCTCGGTAATCTCACTCTTTTCATCCTTTGACAAGTCCGAACCACTTAAATCTTCTCTCTCCAATTCGTTCCACTAAATTCCTCACGCCTACTTGATCTCGGATATCCTCATTCCGTATTCGGAATGAGCTGAGCTGAGGAATAAATAGCTCATAGCTCGAGTAACAAGAAATACACTGATACGTGATACGTCATCCTCCGACCACACTCATGTTGGAACAATGCGTTTGATACTAGTTGTTATTACAAGTACTTGTAACTATTTCAATAAATTAATGTATGGGAAATATATCCTCCATCCATAAAAACTCTTAACTTTTTGAAATTGTATTGTTCATGTTCTAGACACATCATGACGTGCTGAGAAGCACCTACATTGAAAAGGAGTGTTGGAAACCAGTATCTGCAAGCTGTGCAAGATAGGTGTACACGGGAGGAAACACCTGTATACATGTACCAGACTGGTTAGGGAGAGCGACGCAATGTTAATAGCACGAAGGAGGAAACTAGAGAAGCACATCTCTACTGGTTGACTAGATTTAGCATGATGACATAGTGACTCAAATGCAGGCAAGAAACTACCATCGATACCAAACAACCGGCTGTGCACTGTCAGCCACACAAGCACAATAACTTTTTCTCATCTCCCGGTCTGTCTGTTGTCTCGCCCAGGGGCGAGTGCTCTTGTAAACTTACTAGTCCGAAAATAAAAACACTGTCCGTATTCCTACTCCAAACCACTACTAGTACTATTATAACTTAAATACGTAATTTCGTTATAATAATTAATTACCTAATATTTGGCTACCCTTTACAAATGGACCGTGTTTATCTTCTACGTTAGATATCTCACAAATAGAAGAAAACATTGAATTTAGTTGTTGGTCAAAAACGTAGCCACGTGTGTTCTGTTAGCCAGCGTTCTTGAAAAAGGCACACACGATTCTTCTCATATTTTGCATTGTCTGCAGTAGGATTAGGTTTCTGTTTCTTGTTTGGGTTATCAACTCCTTGTAAATACCGCCACATATTTGTTGACCGTGTAGTTTGAAACGTAATGTACGCAATTTACGTTACGGCTCACCAAAATATCACCCGCCGGGCGAGTGATTTCCAAAAGTTACTCGCCCGCACAACAATACACTCGCCTAGGGCGACCAGGCAAGCGTTAAATTCGAGCCCTGTACAGGTAGGTACATTGGTTTCGAATCGAGTTTGAACACTTGATGTGTTCATTCAAATTTGAATTTTAGAGTACTCGCAAACCTTTACTCGATACATTTTAATCAAAAGTTTCTAGTCTCTACTTTTGTTGCGTAGGCAATCATTAATCTACCTACTGAGCTTTTTACAAGATTTGAATTGAAAAAGTAACTAGGCTAGTTGAACTACTTTTGTTGCATCACTCGTTAATCTACTGAGCTTTTTACACAATTTGACTTCAATATTAGAATTCAATATTAGTTTTTTGAAAGTAACTAGGCTAGGCTAGGCTAGCTGAATTACGTGAACGAACATTACATCCGACGGTCAATAAAGTAACTCGTCTAACAACCAACGTGAACACATCAGCATTTGCCAATAGACTGAAGAGTGCTTGCGTCATCGCCCGTAACAAGTCGTAAATAAGTCGGTTGATTAGTGGGGAGTGTGTAAGCACGAGCATGATGCCCATTTCCCTCGCCGGGTGACAGTTGCAATAGGGAATGTGCACCAAGTCCAATATTGACGTTGATGTAAAAAATGAATAAAAACCAAGTTTAAAACACCATTACTGCAATTAAAACAAATTTAAAGTAAATATTTAAAATTCTATTGAGGTTCAAAGTTTGTAGTATTTTATTTCCCGCGCAAACAACATGAGACGTCAAGATTTGGATCTAGACTCTAGAGCATGCTAGAGCATTGTAGACCAAATGCGCAAAGCTGTTTAATGTCTTTGGATCAATGAATAAAATACCGCCTTCTAGATTACACAATTAATATTACTGTTTCGCATTACCTTAGCTAATAATGACGCAATGGCTCGTTTTTCCCGCTATTATTATTGATACGACTTGCAGCTTACTTTTTCAGAATGAAGTCCTTAATGTAGTAGTAAGTAGAGTAATAAAAAAAGTTAAGGAACATTCCTTATTCCAACTGTTCACTACCAGTTACCCCCCTCTCCCACTCCGTTCCTTGTCCAAGATGAAAACATAATCTCATCATCACAGTATTTCAATACTGACGATAACATTAACCCCTTCATGGCCGCAGTTAGTGGCCTTTGCCTTCGTACGTACAACGACAATCTGGTGGTTAATCAATGTTCTCTTTCAAGTCTAATATTGTGTAATAAATGCCTCAGCATGCTGTAAAGCCGAGTCTGTTAGCGCATCCCGTCATGACAATAACAATACAATAACATATGATGTGGTGTGATGAAAGGAATGCCAAAAGGCTGGATCATGTGAGAAACATGTAGAGATAGGATAGGAGACCAACAGCTTACCTGAAGTGGAGTAGGCGCGCCGTGATAGAAGACATTAACACAAATAAACAAATAACACTACATTTCAAACGTTTCGGTCTACGTGACCTTCCTCAGTGAGTAGAGAAGAGTGGCTCGTTGGTCTTGTTGTTAGCGTATCTGCTTCCAAGGCAGAAGGTCCAGGGTTCGATTCCCGCTTAAGTCAGAAGTTTTTTAACTTCTGATTTGGACTTTAGTCCATCAGTTCTAGTCTTAGGAGTTTGTAAACGGTGACTTTGGAGCCGTCCTAGCAACGAAGCACATAATAAATTTCAAAGTTGTTCTGAATTGGCCTTGTTGATTCTGGCGTTGATTCGCGGGTGTTGCACTGTCCATACCACTGATTGCTATATTTCCTATTAAAAATATTGATCTTTGGTTGGTTATCGCTCACTCGTCGATTGCGTCGGGGCCTGCAGGGTTGGCTTGGTCGCTTTGATTTAAAGTCCCCCACTGAAAATCAGTTATATAACTGAGTGGGCAGACTCTAAATAAAATTTATTTATTTATTATTATTTATTACTGAGGTGAAAAACTAAAGCTAGGTAGCCGTTGACTAGGGTGGGGGGTGGTGAAGTGAAAGATGAGTGGGGGGTGTGGAATGGGTGACAGGGAGGGGTAGAGAGGAGGAGAGGGAGGACTACCTAAGGTTTAAGTTAGGTTTGTGGCGCAATTTGCAAATCCATTGGTAGGCCAGTTCCCATCTTCTCAGTTCTCCATCGTGTACAGTGGGAGGGAGTGACCTGATGACACAAACTGTGAAACAAGTCACGAAGGGAAGGCCATGACCATTGGCATGCAATGCCACAGGTTTCTCGAGGTTCTCCTCTCTTACATCCTGTCTGTGCCCATTCATTCGGGTTCGGAGAGTATTAGTGGTAAGTCCAACATACTCGGCGGGACATCGGGTGCATCGAAGTTGGTAGACGATGTTGCTAGTGCCACAGTTGTTGTTGTTGTTGCGTATGTCATAGGTCTTATTAGTGAGGTGGGCAGAGAAGGTCTTGACTGGTTCATGCATGGGGCACGTCTTGCATCTGGGTCTGTGGCAAGGGGAGGAACCGTGCATGACCGCTTCTCCTTGTTGGACCTTCTGTGGATCTCTCCTCACTAATAAGTCACCAAGGTTGGGGGGACGCTTAAATGCCGCAACATGGCCATCCTAGGGATATTCTGGCTGAGATCTTGAGTCATGGGTGACGCAGCCAGGATGTGACTCCCCCCTTGAAGGATGGCATTTAAACGTTGGAGACCAGGGTGCCACCTGGTGACTAGCGGGACCCGATGTCGGTCTTGGTGTTAGGTTGGGTGGGTGGTGGTGTGACGGTGTGCTGTCTGGTCAGTCGTTGATGGACCTGTTCCTCGGTGCGTAATTCAAATTGACGCAAATGCGAGAAAAGCGAGTTTTATGCCGATATATTGTGATATGATTACGAAGTGACCGTATTGATATTATCATGATAATTTGCGATATTATTCTAATTTTGGCGCGATTATCGATATGAATTTTCATATCGTTTGACATCCTTATTTATGATATTTATTTACTACCCAGTATTGACATCCCTACCTCCATGTGTGGTATACTCACTTTGACTGTGGTACGTTGTGTTTCTTCTGCAGGTCCATGCGAAGGCGGTCCCCCACGTGACGGTATATCTCCACCAGAGTGTTGAACGCAGCGTCTCGTACGGGAGAGATCGGGTCGCTCAGGAGTTTCACTATGGCGGGTATGAGACGCGACACCGCTATACTTTGAGCTCCGTAGCTGGAAACAAAGATAGAGTTCTAGTGTTTTGAAATGTCGCAAAGCACTAAATAGGTGAGGAGTGTTCAATGGGTTGCATCTACAAATAGAAGCTTGACACCAGAACAAGTTGTGGTAGCAACAAAAGTCACTAGGCTATACTCTCTTAGTGATTCATCCCCATGTAGCCAAGTAAACAAACATACATTTCCACATTTAAAAGACAAAAAAAGACTTTGATGAACGGTTGTTGTTTTTCAAATAGGCCTACTACTCTATTATCTATTCAGATCTATAATTCATCAACAATCCAGAAGTTACTAAGTTAAACATTTTGGTAACGAAGGGGTAAAGAAACCGACCGGCAGTCGGGAGACCGGGGTTCGAACCCTCGCTAAGATAGATTTTTATTTTTTTATTTCTGGATTAATTCCATATTATAGGCCCCTACTACTTATCTCTTATCACAATCATTTTGAAAAATTATATGAATTTTAAGACTATTAGACTTTACAGACCATAAGAAGTTGGACATGCTTGGTGGAGGTGCCTGCCGGGTCTACTTCCACATACATAAAATATATAGGCCTCCGCCTAGGCCTATAAACCTAATAATAATAATTATATAATAATAATTATATAATAATATTTAATATTATTACAAAAATTCAATGAAGTAAAAACTAAAAACATACTAATAAATAGAAGTGAATGCATTCCAGATGGAGAGGTCAGTATAATATTATTGACAGTTCAATAGAAAACACCCACCTTTCTGTACTATGTCTGTAAGTGTAAGGTAATGAAAACTTCAGTATTGTCAATGAAATGTTCTTCAAGTTAATTTAGCAGCACAGAGTGACAAATCAATTCTTATTCAGACTTGACTTATTTCAAAAATCATACTAACAAATACAAGCAAGCACAAACAAGCACAAGCAGGCTGTAGATATGATTTTTTTAGAAGCATTGTAGGTAAGACTAGATGGGAGCAAATACGGAATGAGGATATCTGAGATCAAGTAGGCGTGAGGAACTTAATGGAGCAAATTAGATACAATTAAAGTGGTTCGGACATGCAAAAAAAGGAAGGAAAGAGCAAGATTACCGAGAAGGATGATGGAATTGGAAATTTCAGGTAGGAGACCAAGGGGCAGACCATGACAACAATGGCAGAATAGTGTGAGAAAATATATGGAACGGCAAGTAGGAGACTGGAATGTGGTGGAAGGAGAGGAGTGGTGGCAGGACAGAAGAAGATGAGAGGCCCGTCTTCAATGCCGACTCAATGCTGAGTTGGACAAAGCAACAGATAATGATGATGAACATTTTATTTATTAGTTTTACAGGTACAATGAAAGGCCCAAAAGTCGAGAATTATCTTACAATTTCTTGATTGGTTCATCAGGAAACACGCATGCAACTGAATTTATAACATTCAATTCAATCCAGAAATGTAAAAATCTATCTCGACCTGGATCCATTGCATTGGCTATAATACCACCTGTTGCGATAGACTTACTCTCCGAGCGTTCTCAGCAGACAGTTCATGACCTCCTCGCGTATCTTCCCGTTCTTGTGCGCGAACGCAGGGGCAAGTTTGTCGAACAACACCTGTGGCGTTATGACGTCTCGCTCCAGCAGTTTCAAGATGAGGAGTTGAGACTTCTCCCGGACCATCTCTTTGCTGTCCCCTGAAAAAACAACAATATACACATAGTTAGTCACAGAACAGAAGTACCCTTACAATTTGTTCAGCTATTCTGGCATTAAAAAAAATTTTACATACTAGTGATAACATTTCTGAGGTATTTTGAAAAAGTGGTGAAGGCATATTAAAAATCTTTAATTCTAATCTAGAATATTATTTCAGTAATCCATCTCTTTCAATCTCTATACATATACCGGTAACACTTTTGCAATTTAGTAAAAGTCCACTGCAATATGTTTCAGAAAAGTGGTTACAACTATGTGGATTTATACGAATTTAAAATACCAAAATAGGTACATCCACCTAGCCTACTGGGAATGTTTTGTAAAAATATGGTACAATTATAAGTCAACTTCATCTAGCTCTACTGAACAATTTCATCAAGTGGACAGGCCAGTAAACCACTTTTCCGTAACATCACAGGATTAAGAGATACTAAGATACAATAAGATACACCAAGTATTGGACTAAAGCACAGATAATATTATTACAGACTAAAGCATTAAAAAACAAGTGCTGTACTAGCAAGCTATAAAACAATAGGTAAACATTTCATTAGAAAAACATCTAGACCCCCTACTAGTGCCAAGTGAAAAGTATGAACGCAATATAAAACTAGTCTTCACTGTTGTATTTTATTTTTGTTTTTCTCAAAACAATCATAAAACAGTACCAGTAACTAACAGGGAAAAATAATTGAGGCTCTAATAGGATTACTTTTAAAAACCAAGACTCTTAGACCGGGAGGATATAAATAAACACAAACAATAACCACGGTCAGAAATAAAACACTTACAAAAAGTGCGTTTTGTAGCAAATTTTGCCTATGTTTCTGGCAATATATTGTTATATTGTTACATTGAGCTCACATGACAGTAGCTACAAAGTAACCGATAATCATCCATCATAATATATAATATATTGGTTATAGTAGTACAAGTACATAGTATGTTATGAATCAAGAAATTCGGCAGCCACCATCACTTTTCGAAGGTAAGCTGTTGGGATACTATCTCACACCAATATACTAGGTATCACTTAAGTAATTTACTATATAATAAATAAGCATAAACATAATGTCACATTGCCAAACTTGTGGGATATCTCGGCCAGCCAAGCGGTTTCTCACTGCGAGACTGAGGAACTATCCACTATAATATACGGCCGACAAGGAGTACCATGTTATACTTAGAGCCATGGAACGATTTAAGACCGCTTGTGTAGTCTAGTTGTATATAATTAAACAATCATGCATTCAGAGCTGAAATATATGGCTGGTTATCTATAGCACATTACTAATGACACTTTTAGGATAATTTAACCTCTAGGCTTTTCATGCAGTTTCTCTCTGCAAGACTAGGGTATGACTGAAAACTAAGAAAATACTGTTGCACACTATAATCTACCTAACTTTTGTGATATTTTATATTCATATCATAATAACCTAGAATCCTAGATGTCAAAGGGAACAGGAAGACAGGCTTAAGTGTAAAATTAAACATTAATCAGAGCTATTTTTTATCCACAATGTATAGCTGTGGGATATTGCTGCCAGTCAAGCGGTGGATCAAAGCAAGACTGGTAAAGGCTATATCCATTTCAATATGCGGACGACAAGGAGTACCATGTTAAACTTTACAACATGGAACGATATAAGACCGCTTGTGTATAGCGTTCCGTAAATACAATACAACATAATTAAACTGTATTCATCCAAGACATTTAAAAGTTGGATGTATAGTTGTGGGATATCTACGCCAGCCAAGCGGCTTCTCACTCTCTGACTGTGGCTCCAATCCCTTCAATTTGCGGTCAGAAGGTGTTCCATGTCACGTCTACAGACATTAAACAATTGCAAGACCGTTTTGTTGCCTTTCTAACATTTTTGTGATCTACACAATTG
This sequence comes from Sweltsa coloradensis, assembly GCA_024449915.1. Classification (NCBI taxonomy): domain Eukaryota; kingdom Metazoa; phylum Arthropoda; class Insecta; order Plecoptera; family Chloroperlidae; genus Sweltsa; species Sweltsa coloradensis. Next base: position 122,371 of record JAMZAV010001106.1, read on the forward strand.
CTACAAGTAGATTGAGTAAGACTACCCCCCCCCCCCCTAACTAAACATCAATGACCTACAATGTATGGTTGTGGAATATCTCGGCAAGCCAAGCGGATTCTCACTGCAAGAATGAGGCTCTAATCTATTTCAATATATGGCCAAGGTTTTATTCACTGTCATATCTACAGACAAACCATGTAAAGTCATTCTACACTAACTAACCTGTGAAAGAACTACCTATATGTTCTTTACCAAGATGTGACCTAATCTAAAAAATTAAGTAACATGGCATTGCCGGAATAAAATAAGAAATAACAAGAAAACTATCAGTAACATTTTGTGTCAATTATCAAACATAGGTACCTAGGCCTATAATGTTTGAAAAATTATTGTAATAAACATTACCGGTACATAAAAACAAGTAATACAATTTTACTAGCACAAACATGGAGAGACAGCCACAAGTTTTATGAGTTTTGCAAAACTTGTAGGCCTATAGAAACTTGCATTGAGTATGCATACCTTAATTACTTGTAGGTTGTAGCTAATATTCATCCATAAATGCTTACTAAATGAAATTAACAACTGATAAAAAGTGTTAAGAAGTGTGTCGCATTACGTCACATCTCAGTCATTAAATTTTGTTATGATGAATCAAAACATCTTAAGATGTCCATCTTTTGTCTTTTTTTTCTTTCTTTTTTTTAAGTCACATTCCGTCAACTTAGCAGTATGATGCAAGAAAGGATAAACCTTGCATACCTCATAAGTTCTATTGATGTAGGCAGATAGCCTATACATAGCATCCCATGTACCAAAGTAAATGCACTCAAGCTAAAAGCATGCTATTAAATATTAAAGAATGTAATGCACAAGGATAGGTTATAAATAAAGACCTGTGCGGGTCACAAAAACACAACAGAAAAATTAGAGGTCAACACATATTCTGCATCTTTTTAAAAAGTTGAACTACCATTGGGAGTGATTATAACTTGCAAGACTATAGGGATGGGGCAGTGTACAAGTTTACTGTTTCTCTAAAAACAATAAACGCATGCAGTATTATGTTAAAACACGTGCGCGACCAACCACTAGCTGTCCAAAAGTTTGGGGCTGAGGTCTATCTGTCCTTGTTCTATGCAAGCTTCCTAGGTTGGACACTACTAAACATTAAGAGAGTATAGGACATGCGTTTTAGGCAAATTGCTGTTCGCTCGGCCGACTGACACCACAGGTGTTTGAAATTTTGAACATATTATGTCAGTGTCACAAATGTGGAATTATAGGGCTCTGCAGTAACACATTTCCAAATTTTGTTTTAAAATAATTCATAAAAATAAATTAGTTTTCACGGATTTTGAGTTTGTTAAAACCCCGTACATTACCAGTATATTTTTAATTTTTTTCTGGCTGATAAAAAGACAGAATTTTGAAAATCGATGACATGTATATACTTAAATACTTTATTGACACCTTTGCAAAATTTCATAAACGTCGGATGCATCTTGGCCGAGCAAATAGCTATGTGCTAACTGCCAAATGTGTCCCATTCCCTCTTAAGCCATTAATACACATTTTTTTTTTTTTTTTTTTAAACCAAAAACATGCATGAATGAGTACCTGTGTACACGCGCTGATAGCCAAGAGTGTACATGTGCTGATAGCCAAGAGTGTACATGCACTGATAGCAAAGAGTGTACATGCGCTGATAGCCAAGAGTGTACATGCGCTGATGGCCAAGAGTGTAGGGTAGGGCTACACATTTAAGAAAGGACACACATTTACCCATCCCTACGAGTTTAAAGCATTCTTGATAACTGGGTCCGTATGAAGACAATTTTCACGCCTAACTAATTTACAAAATTAGGTATGCCGAGTGGACACTTAAATTTTAACGAAGTTTCACGAGTTAGAGAAGCACACTAATATGTCTTAATTCTTGTAAGGGCATACAGAATTAATTCAAAACTAAATAACATAAAATGCCACTAATATGAAGCTCAACACCCAAAACCTGCAAATTTTTGTACAAATTTATTTCTGTGTCTTTAAAGCAAGTTGATTCCATGACCACCATTGTCATTATTGTCAATGTGCAGCTAATCTTTCCTCCAAGTGTAATTAGCCTTGTTTAGCACAATTTAGCCTTACGTCAAGGTTGAAAAATATTGCTAGAGTGGGCATGTGAGACTGGACAATTGCAAAGTTCTTGTGTTAAATAGAGTAAGTGTTGGTTGAGATTAGGTGTGACACGTGATATTGCAAGACACAGTGCAGAAGAAGTGAAGTAGCCAAAGGGAAAACCGCACCACTAATTACTAGTTTTATTAGTCTATTTTTTACCAACAGTGGGTAACAAAACATCACAAAAACTTGTCTCAGTTCTGGAACCACTAAAAAAAACTTCAAGGTAGTGTATATATGATTACTTTCAACTTTGTTTGTTGTTTATGATCTCTGAAAACTATTTCTGTCTCGCTTTAAGTATGGAATTCAATGTCTACATTTGAATAAAAAAGTGACAATTATAAAATAGATAGTTGAGACATGCAGTAGAATACAGACTACTTTTTTTTTACTTCTGCTTGGTGCAATCTTCATTAGGCAATAATTAAAGTCCTCAGATAAAAAGATACATGTAAACAAAATAGGTAAACAGGTCAGCATGGGCTATCTTCTCTCTTATCCTCATGTAAGTATGTACCTATCATCTAGTTTAGTTTACTGGTTGTACAAACCGTGTTATAACTTATTATATGGACCTACCTTATTTTCATACTAAATGAAATTATTTTAAAATTAAATCAATGTCATTTAATTCAAGCACTAAGTCAGAATTAATATGTAATGCCCCAGTAAAAAAATTACTGTACCGGTACTTTTTATGACCAGTTGCACACACAACTCTTTTTTTGTAATCTAACAAAATTTGCCCTTGAAGTAAAACATAGCCAGAGATAATTCACTGAATAGAAATATGATATGCAAATATTACGTATGTTAAGTAAAAATTAACTAATGTCAGATATTAAAATACAAATGATGTAATTAAACTGAGATTATCACTCTTAGCATATTATGAGCTAAGTGCTTGCATAGCTGTGATAACATGCAAGTATGTTGCAAGCTCAAGCAAAGACTCTTGAGTGTGAACTAAAATAAATATCTATTTTTAGAGCTTTCCTCTACATAGTCAACAAACAGCAATAGTTATTAGCGTTGATTGTTATTATCGGTACAATTAGACAGTTCTTGCAATAACATGTTGTCAAGTTAGGAAATTATTGTATTATATTCCCATTTGCAATTTTTTAATGCTAGTTTGGTAAATAAATGTTGATAATAACAAAAAATAAAAAACATTCATCCATAAACCATTGGGACAAACAATACAGAGGTGTTGGCAGAAGAAAATCTATGTTTTGCAAATTGAGACATTCCGAACAGACAACTGTGTACACTAGATACTGAAGAACAGTCTAAACAGTTTTGATTCAGCCCCCATACACACACAAAACATAACTGTAAATAGAGAGAATTAAACAGTATTCCAACTGCAATGTTGAATGCCATATTTATCATGTATGCCTATTGGATTGCCTACCTAATACCAACCCTACGAAATAAAATAAAAATTATCTTTCATAACTAACAAAACACAATTTTAGAGGAACAGATATTAGATGTATTGTTTAGAAACGTTAAGAACGTAACGTACCCAGCCTGTCCATGATCGGAGGGAGGACGGATGGGATGTACACTCGGAAGTTGTTTCCCATCTTGTCGACTAGAGACGTCATGGCCTCGATCCCGTTCTGTGAGACCTGGAAGCAAGAAACAGTTGGTTAGCCTACAACACAGATATAAGATGAAACTACTGGTACAAGTTTCACAACAAACCAACACAAATATCCATAACAGAAAATATTATATCTCTAGATTTTGATTCATGAATGTATTTAGCGATCATGAATCAATATAGTATGTACAGCTCAACGTTACTAAGTTCGCGTAGGTATAGGGCCTAGATGAGGCCTAAATGGCTAGGATACTTAAACTGGGTACATGAATCAACATTTCTTGATTTGTTTAGTCGGGAAACACTCCCGTAGGTGTAATTGATATTATTTACTACAATTCAGAAATTAAAAAAGTCCGCCCCAACCTACGGGAGTGTTTCCCGACTAAACAAATCGAGAAATAAACCCTCGCTCATACCTGCGTAAAGGTAATGACATTATAATTAATGTTTGGTGGTCAGTTCAAAGGCAGCAGATATTCGTTGCAGTACTGTTCCATCCATTCAGATGTATAATGCAACTACAATTCAGAGCTTAAAAATTAAAATGTACCCGTCCTGATGGTCTAGTGGTTAAGACGCCTGTCTGGAATGCGGGAGATCCGTGGTTCGATTCCCGGTTGGGGCGGACTTTTTTAATTTCTGAATTGTAGTAAATAATATGAATAAACATGTTTCAGTGGGGGGAAATGTACAGAAGGACGACAGCTGCACAATTTTACCTGAGACTCAACCAGTCTAATAATTTACCATTTTTACATCAGTTTTTGTTTTCTTTTGTAGACTGCAATAAATAAGCAACATTGAAATGCAACCTAAATGCAGATTGAACCCAAGGGCCACGTTCTGTAATGAATCCGTTTTTTAAGGAACCACATTTAACGCCAATGAATGATTGAACGAGCCACACTCACATGTAGTGTACACAAATGTGTCAAAAATCAAAATCATCAAAAGTGTACCAGGATCTGCTTGCTTATTTGTGATTCTAATAGAAGACATGGTATTAGAATGCGGACAGGGTTTAACAATTACTTCACTCAAGAACTGGTCTCTAGAAGTACTGACAGGATGCTATTGATGCGTGAAACTAATTTCTTACTAATTACATACCTACTAAAATATGTAATGGTAAAAAAATCACTGTCTTACCACCCAGGTGCAAATGTAAACAACCAAAAGTTGCAGCAGGCTACATTGTGCTGTCCTGCACAGACATGTAGGCTAAGGATGTATCAATTTGTATAATATGTATTTTAAAATACTTTAACGCATTTTTCCTAAAATTTCAAATGATTAAACATAGGGATGCACATCAATACTTTTTTATTATTGATTATCACTAGGAAAACGCTTAAGTCCCGCCGCGTTGTTGGATGAGCGTAATTGGTGCATTGAGCTGCCATGTGTTATGCGGATTTACTGTTGTTCTGTGAAAAAATCATTACTAAGTTGAAGATATTTTTAAAATTAAATTAAATTTAAAAAAAATTTAATTTAATTTAATAAAAAATTAACTTAAATTTTAATTTTTTTTAATGATTCGTAATTTTAAAAAAGGAAAAAAATCGTAATATTGAAATTTTCATAAGAAATAATTATTCGATTGCGCACAAATTTTACACGAATATATTAATTCATAATATTAAGGTTCTGTAAAAAAATTTTTACAATCGGATAAAGCATGTAGGTGTTATAAGCTGGAGAAATTTTAAAAATTGAAAAAAGTCGTAAAATTGCGATTTTCGTAAAAAATATTTTTTTGATAACGCTCAAATTTTACACGAATATATCAATTCATAAAATTAAGGTTCTGTGAAAAAATCATTGCAATCGGACAAAGCATGTAGGTGTTGTAAGTCGAAGAAATTTTTAAAAAATCGAAAAAAATCGTAAAATTGCGATTTTCATGAGAAATTTTTTTTCGATTGTGCTCAAAAACGTGGCAGTTCTAAGTTCAGAGATTTCGAAGACCTCCATAAAATTTCATCGCAATCGATGTATCGGTTTAGCCGGAATCGTGCTAACAAACAGACAAAAATACAAAAAAAAAAAAAAAAAAGAAAAAAAAAAAAAACATTCCGGATTTTTTTCTCCAGTGTAGTGAAATGGAATCTTCGCTTCGCTCGCTACGCTCGCTACGCTCATCCAAAAATGGTTATGTCATTATTGAATTGATATTATTGATGATATCGATATTACCAATAAAAAATTCAAGCCCGTTCCGAAATAGATGGAATCTCAAATATAGATAAAATAAAATTCAAAACAATACAATCTCATGCCACTTGCTGCCTCGTCCTGTCTGTGTCGTCTTTGTTTTTGCCTACCGCTATTGGCTAATTTCATTCCCAAACATAGGGCCTAAATCTCGAGTAGGATACCTAGTCACCTATATCTGTCTGCCGAATCGGGAAATACGAATTACGTGTTTTGGGCCTTTTTCAACCAATTATTGATTTTTGATTATCGAGTTTATATGAGACTACGATTATAGAGTTTGTATCCAATATTGATTATCGATCGATAATATTCATCATCTTGTGCATCCCTAACTAAACACATTATTTGGTAAATTTTAAACTATAGGTAGAATAGAGTCCAGTAGGTATTCACTGACTCTCTTAGTAGTGAACATGCAGAAGTTAAAATGTTTTCCTTGGTTATTTATAGTAAGATAACTAAATGTAAACTACATTAAGAATGCCATAATCACTTGAATAAATATGACCTCATATGTTCATTGCATTGCCTTGGTTAGAAATAGTAGATTTTGTTGCCCTTGTAATTTTAAATGAGTTATTCAAGCCTAAACAATGTCAATAGCACCTTATGCAAACAGCAATAATTACTACTCAATCAGCTAGGAATTACTGTGCTAAATATGAACCTGTACTGTATAGTGAATACGGTGAATGGTAATGGAAGTAGGGGTAGCAGAAAAGGGTGTGCCACATTAACCTACGTACAAAATGTTCTTAACTGGCCAAGCATATCCACTATTTATATTGGTTTTTGCAAGAGAAGACCTAAACTGAAGTACACAGACAAATGATGGTGAAAGTAACAAAGTAAACAAACACTTTTCTTGAAAGTTGCATTAAATAATGTTATAGGCTACCTACTACAAAATATGTATACTAATATATAAATGCGGATTTGATGCGTGTGAATTTTCTCACAAACACATCACATCACAGTGAAATGGTAACAACTACTGTACAATGAAAACTAGTACAAAAAAACATGATTGTACTATGAAGTATTTAACTTTCTTACCAAGAGCACTCGTAGAATCTCATACGAGAGATGTCCTTGCTTTTTGTACCACTTATACGCATGCAATGCCGACTCTAGGTGAGGCTTCACAACCTTCTTGTTATAAACCATGTCTAACTAAGTACTAGAAATACACCTGAGGCTAGTAATCCATAGAGCACACAATATTGAGTCACAAAATACAACCAAGTTTTAAAACAGTCAGTCATTTCTACACACAACAACCAAGTAGCAATGTAAGTTGAGTACTGTCCTGTAAAAAATGCTAAGAGCAGTGAGTGAACTCTGTGAGAGCAAATAGTAATTGGCTACCACTCTAATAAACTAATTAGTTTCAGGAAGGTAAACTGTGGGAACTTCTGATGGACAAGAATGCTCATGTAAGAATTAAAATCTCACAGCTGTGCGGTTAGTTAACATCAGGTAATTGATTTATGTTATGCATTAGCTTGTTGATCCTAACAGTAAATGTTTATGATAATTAAAACGTTCTTCTTTCATGGTGATGTCATACTCAAATATTTCATTCTGTTCAGTAGGGTGTCTACGGTATATCGAGAAGAGAACTTGATACATAGGTAGAGTGAGAGGTAAATTATGAAAGTGGTATGTAGTCTCAGGCACACGGTTCTAGCACCCAAAAAAGGGGGGTAATTGTAATAATATAATGATTGTAATTTGTGCTTTTAAGAAAGTGTATTTTCGACACGACAAAAATTGTGGATATTTTAATGGTGTATTCATGACATTATTCAATGATTTTTTAATATTTGCATTTGCAATAACAAAACCAAAAAAAATAGTGCTCAAAGTAAAGAAATCCTTCCAACGTACAAGTTGAAAAACATTGTATTTTGTTAGCTAAGCTGTTGTATTATCGGGGACTCATGTAACACAAGGATGATCTGATAAAATTATTTAATGAAGGTTGGCAAAATGAATTGATTGCTCCTCCAAACTAAACAGTCAAGATGTTGTCACGTGTACAAACTTCAAAACCTCCAATTAGCTCTCACCAACTAGTAGTTAAAAATGAAATTGCAGCCATCCTCCCATAACCTAGCCTACACTGGCGTTGCTTAATTCTATGTTCCAGTGGAAAACGGCTATAGTTACTATGTGGAGTCTCTCCACATGACAAATAGATAGGGCGGGGCTGACAATTATTACTCGGGGCTGCCATCCTCGTGATTTACTGACTCAAGGTAGGTGTTTCAATATCTACAGAAGAACAATAAATAAACAATGAAATTATCATCCCAAGTTTCTACACCAATTAAGCCACCAATTCAGCAATAGCTCTTATGTAAATCTTCAATAATATTTATTATTTCACGGCCATTAATAAAACAATGCTTTAAAACTATGCAGAACTGCTCAGGGCAATGACGGAAATAAAAAGTGACTATCTTAATTATATGTCTACGGGTTTCCTACTGGATGGAGACCTTGTTACGTTTTTATCTATCTAATAAGGGAACAGAATTTAAACGTCATACTACTGACGATTTCATTAATAACAATAATTAACATGTGATTAACACCTTACATAAAAAGGTGTAAGAATGAAGAATGACATTGGAAAGTGCTTCTTTGATCTATAGTACTTTCAAGTGGTGATATTCCTGACTTGCCACTGAGACCAAGCCAAAAATACAATCGGGGAAAATCCTCCATTTGTTTTCTCTTTAACTTCAACGCCTGTCAAACAAGAATTGTTACCATCTGCATTGATAACGCCTTGTCATCGTAAGCCTCGCCCATACCCATAGTGTTTTATTCAAATCATGGGAAATGTTCATTACAGACAAAGGACCAGTCATTACTTTAAGACCCATGTTGATCCGAGAGGAGAATGGTTCATATTTGACCTATTTTCTTCTTATAGGTGGTACAACGATCGAAGCAGTCAAGATATATGTATTTAGAAATTAGAAAGACATTCTACAAATCGTACCAGTTGCAGTTAGTGGAAAATAGAAAAAAGAGTAGCCTGCCCAAGTAGTATTTAGCAATTTGCAAGATTATATTTCCATTTAAGAATACCATTACCGGTATAATTAGTATACTTACTATTTATTTCTCAAATCTCAAATCATTGCGATTTACATAATAGATTAAATAATTTTATGAGGAAACTCCTCCCCTCATACTATATAACATTATAATGCATTTTTATTTTATTATTATTAACACCAGAACTTGTTTTAATCATTCTTCTCCGCAAGTGGCTAAGGGCGACATTTTATTTTTATTTTTTTTTAAAAAAGAATGAAGAGAATTACCGAGAAACTGTTCTGAAACGCGACTCAAAAACGGGGGGGGGTAACTCTCCCCTCATTTTAAATCTTTGGGGTGTTTGATGATTTCTATTCAATTATAATTAAATACATCTTGCATTAACAGAAAATGATAATGTAGAAAGTTCAATCCATTCCACTGCATCTCAAATTGTAGCACATGGGGGATAGGGGAGATAAGGGAAAACATTAAACTCAAGATGAATATTTAAAAGAACTCTTCCACCATTCTTCAGTCGGAAGCTTTCCCAGACCTAAAAATAGTAAATTTCCATAAATAAGCCACCACACATTCCTGATTAGTCTACTTGTGGTTCCAGCGTAATTACCTCCTGTTCGCATCTTAAATAACACTGAAGACAAGACACACTTAGTCGCACCCGAAACTCATTGGCTCACATCGTTTGTATACAAACAAACAGACTTGACACAGCACTACACATGCCGCATACAATGTTTAGTTAATTAGTGTTTAGAAGTTCACACCAGCCAGAGCGTTAGCATAAGGTTTACTGTCAACAATATCAAACAAGATTAGCATAAAGAAGGATAAAGAAGAGATAATGTGAAGGGGGATTTGGTCCTTCGGGTTCAAAAGGGGTTCTCATGTTTTGTTGTTGTTGTTGTTGTTGTTGTTGTTGTTGTTGTTGTTGTTATTATTTTGACAATGACTGGATTTATGTGATTCAGTTATGTAATTATCTACTTAGTAAGTAATTCTTAAAACGAGAATTTTATCATAAAAAGGACAATGAACACAAAATAAAAAAGTAAAAAAAAAACTTTGAGGAGTTAAAAAATCGGACCAATTAATAGAAAACCCATGAAGTGACAGAAAGATGAGGACATAAATTTAATGGGAAGCAATGGGACAATTATTATGAAGCGAGGGCTGATATTGAGGTGCTGAGCGATCCACCCCCCCCCCCTTTCCTCCCACCGGGTCGCGCCCCCACCACTGGGTCTACGATTTACACTTTCAAGTACAAAAACGGACAATTAGGACGAACATTTCAAATCACCTTCGCCCTCTCAATAAAAAATAGGTCTAGACTTTTGGGACGAAACCGTTTCTTGGCAGGGAATAAAAGGTCAGGTAAGTAACAAAATACCATCATCTATTCGAGGATTCACAGCTCTATGTTTAGTCCCTGTTCCAATAGATGGAATAAAATAATTCGTCAGGGTACAGAAAACCGTGGGTTCGACTCTGGGTTGAGGCTTATTTTCTGCGACGGTGACCGATTTTAGCTATGTACAACTCTACCATCAAAAATATTATTTTCTCTGTTAAAACAGGCTATCACCCGAACAGATCTCGCTATAAAACAAGATAACCTTCATTGCATGAATCAGCAAAAAGTAGCATGAAACAGCAAAAAAGAAAGCAAATATGACTGTACAACACTTGCATTCTGCAGGAGTCTATCCCTGTGTGCATACAATGATCATAGAAAACAAACATACCTACACTTGTTCGCCTACATTACAAAACGTAAAAGACCAATTTGAAAATAATAAGTTAATTGGATGAGCGTAGCGAGCGAAGCGAAGATTCCATTTCACTACACTGGAGAAAAAAATCCGGACAGTTTTTTTTCTTTTTTTTCTTTCTTTTTCTGTTTTTTTGTCTGTTTGTTAGCACGATTCCGGCTAAACCTATACTCCGATTGCGATGATATTTTATGGAGACCTTCGAAATCTCTGAACTTAGAACTGTCACGTCTTTGAGCACAATCGGAAAAAAATACTCATAAAAATCGCAATTTTACGATTTTTTTCGATTTGAAAAAATTTCTTCGATTTATAATACCTACACGCTTTGTCCGATTGTAATGATTTTTTCACGGACCTTTATTTTATGAATTTATATTTTCGTGGAAAATTTAAGCGCAATCGAAAAATTATTTCTCATGAAATCGCAATTTACGTGGTTTTTCTTTTTTAAAACACTTCTTTGACTTATAACACCTACATGCTTTATCCGATTGTAATGATTTTTTAACAGAACCTTAATTTTATGAATCGATATATTCGTGTGAAATTTGAGCACAATCAAATAATTATTTCTTATGAAAATCGAAATTTTACGATTTTTTTCTTTTTTAAAATTACGATTAATTAAAAAAAAATTAAAAATTAAAGTTTATTTTTTATTTATTTTTAAATAATTAAAAAAAAATCTTCAACTTAGTAATGATTTTTTCACAGAACAGAAAATCCGCATAACACATGGCAGCTCAATGCACCAATTACGCTCATCCAACAACGCGGGCGGGACTTAAGCGTTTTCCTAGTGGTAATTTTTTTACATAATTCTTTAAAATCGTCAAATAAAATTTTCGTTTTTTTTTGTAATAGGAAAACGCTTAAAGTCCCGCCGCGTTGTTGGATGAGCGTAATTGGTGCATTGAGCTGCCATGTGTTATGCGAATTTTCTGTTGTTCTGTGAAAAAATCATTACTAAGTTGAAGATATTTTTAAAATAAAAATTAAATTAAATAAAAAATTAAATTAAATTAAATAAAAAATTAACTTGAATTTAATTTTTTTTTAATTAATCGTAATTTTGAAAAAGGAAAAGATCGTAATATTGAAATTTTCATAAGAAATAATTATTCGATTGCGCACAAATTTTACACGAATATATTAATTCATAAAATTAAGGTTCTGTAAAAAAATCATTACAATCGGATAAAGCATGTAGGTGTTATAAGCTGGAGAAATTTTTAAAAATTCGAAAAAAATCGTAAAATTGCGATTTTCATGAGAAATTTTTTTTCGATTGTGCTCAAAAACGTGGCAGTTCTAAGTTCAGAGATTTCGAAGACCTCCATAAAATTTCATCGCAATCGGAGTATCGGTTTAGCCGGAATCGTGCTAACAAACAGACAAAAATACAAAAAAAAAAAAAAAAAAAAAGAAAAAAAAAAAAAAAAAAAACATTCCGGATTTTTTTCTCCAGTGTAGTGAAATGGAATCTTCGCTTCGCTCGCTACGCTCGCTACGCTCGCTACGCTCATCCAATATTTGTCGTTGTTTTTACGCGAGTGTACATTTTTATTTTACATTCATTTAAATTTGCTACGTCATTTACATCCAACGTACAGTTTCAAAGTGTACATTTACAAACGGAAACGCTAAAAGCAGGTTGAAAGTGGCAGCCCCATCCGGTTAGCCAGACGAGTGTTGCAATGTGCATCTAAAGACTGTTTGATCCCAGGCACAGATATATACCGGAAGGGTTCACTTGCACCGTTGCACTCTTCTGCTGCACCGTTGCACTCTTCTGCTGCACCGCACGGCACCGGAATCTCGTACAAAACAACACTCGCTTGTTTTTGCTAATACCATATCGCATAGATTCTATAACGATGTATATTTTGATGCTAATCTACACATTAATTACCATACTTGAACTTCAAAGTGTAGCAAGGTTCTAGACGGAAAAGTTCAAGTGCTCTTATCATTTCTTCCGAATAACCTTTATCGTCAAATCTCAAACTACCTTACGGCTCGTAATTATGCACACTCAATTTATGATAGTACTTCAATCCGGGCGGAGTAGATCCTACGTGCGATAAAAGTATTGGGTTTTATTTTTTAAAGTAACTCGTTTAAAACAATAGATCGTAACGTCCGCGTTAGTCGACGTCGTCCGCGGTGGGTCATGCGGTAGCGATGCTCAAGGCTCTAAGCGTCAGGAGACGTGGGTTCGACCGCGGGCACAGAGTGGATTCTTGTAACTGTTACTTATTCCTCCGTACACAGAAGTTCCGAGGTCAACAATCACAACTACTCCACAACTACTAACGAATCCGTCTACATTGGCTTCATTGCACATAGGATGGGTACTGAAACCGAACTAACCGCCATCATAGTGCGAGTGCGATCCGATACTGTACATGTTTTATTTCTTGGTAAATCTACCAGGACAATTCATTTTAGTAAAAGCCATAAAGTGTCAACGTGTGGGAATAAATTAGGATAAAGAACATTACTACAAAACCAATTTGTTGTACGATATTCGAACCCACGTCCTTAAGATCCGTATACGGCTCAGAACCGGCTCCCAGCCCTTCAAGTCCGGCGGTGATGCAAATACTGTGTTTAGGATACTTTGGAATTGGATGGATTTTGTTGCTGAATATTCAATGCACTCGATGAGTGGTGATAGATAACTTTGAAGGACGATTATACAAGAAGCCCATCCTTGCGAGATTCGAACCCACGTTCTCGTAGTCATACATACCTTCGGACCAGAAACCTAATCGTATGTGCCACCGCTGACGGGGGATTATTGGAAGAGAAGAGAAAACTATGATACTCAAATGTGACTAAATCAAGTCGAATCCTTGCCGGAAAACATTTCAATAAGATGGATTAAAAGACCTGGGTCCAGACCCCAATCGAGTTTGTTTGCACGAGTGTATTCAAATCATTGCGCCAAGAGTTTAATATATCCACTCAGATCAATGAGCCCAACATGTGTGACCTTGCTTCGAGCCCCTGTCGAGTATACGCTTTACACCTCCAACTCTCGGGACCCACTCTCCAATATTTCTCCCGCGACAAATGAAAACCGATAACAAATCTAAAAATAGTCGGGTCATACGTCCTGGCCCCGAGTGTATAATGCTCCTCCCAAAGACCTTGTTTCGAACCCAGTTTTAACTCCTAGTCCAAAACCTCCGATCCTCGCAACATAATCCCCAATATCTCTCTCCTGACAACAAGATTCACAACTCGCAATTCGTGTGGGCCCAGTGGGCGTCCTTCGTCCTTGGCCTTTAAACTCCACAAATTAAACACTTCCTAGGAGGAACATAAAACCCGAAGACATGTTTATTGAACACACTATACCGACCAGCTATAGGGGTGTACGCGCCGTTTCTCCCAACTAATTGGCATCAAGAGAGTAGGTACGTATGGCTAGTACCTCCGTCCGTATGGTAAGTAAGTAGGTTGGCTACAAGGTGTGTCAGCTGGCCTGCCTGCTCTTATAAGGCAGCTTGATCCGACCATAGTCTCTCAGAGCCGACCGTAGCAAGAGAAGGAGAAGGAGGTGACATTTTTACAACATCAATCTTTCATCAATATACAACTTTCGATACCCCACAATATAAAATGTGCTAAGTGTTTTTGCAGAGCAGATTCCACGTCCGGGGAACGGACGAGTTTTACCGAGAGACGTCTGCGGCGCGAGCAGTTTCACTTTCGACCATCAGTGAGAGTCACAGGGAATTCAAAGACTTTTATAAGACTCACTGTTTTGTTTGGTACAAACCAAACTGTAAGTGATTAGGTACAAAACAATGTTACCCAAAAATAGTTTAATTAAATGTGAATCGTGTAATTATGGTCTAATCTAATGACTCAAATGTTGGCTACTCGTTACTATATTTTAGTTAATTGATAATGTGTATGATTGTTTCATTATTCTACTTTGTAATATTGTAAATCAATTACGTAGCTGAATCGAACATGTAAAAATATATAAATTGAAAAGAGCTAATTGCAGGCAATTGATTTATCTTTTATGCACAGTGCACACCCTACGAGGCCCCGATTACGAATCAATTTTAGAAGAGGTAATAGAACTTTTTGGGTGGAATTTAACTTACAAACTAGCTCAAACTTGCGTAGATTAATAGAAGAACCGTATTCGAGTCGGGCGAAGCTAGCAATTTGTCTGCAATAAATCCTGTATTCTTAGAGAAAACTGTATCAATAGGAAAAAATCCTTGAAGGCAATTGGCTAAATGCACAAGGTCAAACTGGTAAATCACCAACGTTCGTCATATAATTATTCTTAAATTTTCTTCATTTTGATGAATGACTTCATGTTTGCATCCCAAGTGAGCCTGGTGGCGCCAAGAAATTATAAATCCCCATGAAGTCCCTAACAAGTTACATGTTTACCGGCAATGTTACCTCACTCTTCAACCGTGGTCACGATTCAACTTGACAACCTCTAATCCTCTTCCCCATCGAAACCATTTTTTCTCTTCCATTCCCCAGGGGTAAAATAAAACAACTTTAGTGGGCCTTGATTCAGTTGGGGCAACCATTATTAGAGCTAATACGATCTAATTACGCCAAGATTCATAATTCAATAGTTTGACGTGGTCTTTGGTAATTGTAATCAATCGATATAACTCACTCTAGCTATCATGTCAATTCACCTTGACTATCCCACGATGCTATTTTGGCCACCTACACTGGAGTTCCACATCTCCCTCCAACTCCATTATTATTAATCCACGCATAACTTTACAATAAACTATAGTTGACATCTACAATACGAATGGAACCAAGTCAGATTTTAATTTCACTAAATCGGTCTGAATTTTAAGTCCGTATTATACATACACATTAGTTCGTACGACAGGTAATTTTATAAGGACGCAAACACGAATTAAATAAGTATACTATACCTAACAGAAAATTACAAATATAAAGCTGGCTACAAGTTTGCTGTTTGAACTTATAATTTGTTCAAAATAATTTTCTTATGTGTGCTCTTGACGTGTATTCTAGGTGTTTTACCTTGAATTGTTTATTGTCTGTCAGATTTAACTAGGGCAAAACTAAAAATAAGAACGTTTATTCGCACATATAACCTCGCCATTGTTCGCCTGCAGGACAAGCGTTTGGCTCGCGGCGACGACTGTTTCAGCTCAGCAAACAAAACATAAACAATAACACCACCACACTGAAAATATTATGTTGATGTTTGAATTACGTTTAAAACTTTTCTGGCTACAAACTATCAAACTTTACACTATAAGCTCCGTTACATGGCCAACAAAAGTAGATATGGTAGCAAGAGTCGAGCCACTTCTAAAACCGCAGGTTGTTAGTTCGATTCCCGCCACCGACGATAACAACGGAAGGGCTACAAACAGTAATATCAGTTTATATAACGGAATATGAAAAGACGTTACAGAGTAAAAGGGGAAAAAAAGGAAAAAAGTTTTTTTTTTAAATGCTTACCATAAGGTAATAGACCATCACAAACATAAAACCATTACGTAACATCTCGAGAACGCTACAAATTATCAGAAAACTGATTGCAGACAGATATTGTGGTTTTGTGAGCACTATAGCCTGCACGAAGAAAGATTGGAATGTGATGGATGGTAATTAAGTTTTATTATACTTAATTAATTAAATGCATATTTGAAATACAAACAGCAATGATTATTATAATTATGCTTTTTCTTGCATTATATTGTTCAAACAAAATCACATGCAGTCTGCAATCAGCACTGTTATGTTGTTGTGTGGTTTAAATATCGGTGGTAGTCTACCACGTTAAGAATGGGTTAAATTGGGCCATTGTAAAAAACTCCTCTTGTTATCGCAAAGTGTACGCGGCCGGTACACGACTAAAGTACAGAAGGGTACATCTCAATTCTAAACGTACGTAGGAAGAATTCAGAAACACGGTAGCCGAACTAGATAGTAGATAACTCGTCGAAATATATTCAACGAAATTGGATTAGTTTGTTCCTACGGCCCCACAAATAGTAATCCGTACGTGGTGATCGGTTTCGGCCGATAAAACGGCTCAGCGATCGACTTGTATACAGGACGGACGAGGGTTCATCTCGGGGGATTGAACGGTGATGGAGCAGAACCTGAGAGCTACAGCCCAGAGACACAGCGAGGAACTAAAGAAACCGTCTAAAGCTTGCAATCCTCTCGGAGATCAAATTAGCGTAAATGAGTTCCAATTAGCTTGGTTAAAGTTCTCTCGTTACGCCCACGCGGCGGCTACTGTGTTGTTTGATTTATCCGAGCTCGAGACGTTGCACGTAAAGCTACACAGAGCGTCTTTCGTGTTTCGTCTATGGGAGAATATGTGTTTCCTGCCTTCAAGAGGAAAGGAAGTATTAATTAATAAACTGCATTTTTCATTTTTCACATACTTCTTAAATTGCAGTGTACTACAAGATTTGTTTTAAGACTGGATTTTTAAACATATAATTTGCCACTTCTTTTTTTGGGCAATTAATTATAATTAATACATAATTAATTAATTACAACAGCGAAAATAAAATAAAATACTATTGCAACAATGTATGTTTATTATCTGCCTAGTCTATCATTATTATTTTTGTTGGTTGTATACTTTAACATAACAAATCTACACACGTCCAAGTAATCATTTGTACATATTTTCGGCCCTATAATATAGGGGGATAGGTAAATAAAAAGTTTTTAAAATGTTTGCTTCCGGCATAATGCAAGGTCCACTAAATCTAGTGGATCTATACGTGTTGGCTGCAGTTGGAGATTTAGAGATTCCTGCCAATAATGGGTTGGTTTTTGTGTGCAGTGCAGAGCTCTAAAGTTAGTCTATTATCAGCCGTGTTGTTGGCACCACACACGAGATCAGAGAGGCGTAACCGTAGGTAGCGTGATTTCAAGTCATTTCACAAGAATATGACAGAGAACTGCTGCGCGAGTGTTAAATAATTCAGACCACGCGCCTGCACTTTGTAAAGTAATAGGCAGCATTTCCCCAGATTTGTAATTGTGATTTTCTCTAAAACTATGATACATAATATTACTTCCTGCAACAAGACATTACCTAATGGAGTCACCAATTTTAATTGCGCATTAGGCCTACGCATGCATTGTTGTAATAATTACTAGGAAAACGCTTAAGTCCCGCCGCGTTGATGGATGAACTTTTTTGAAAGTTTTTAGTTTGCGTATGACCACTTTTCCTTTGCAAGTACTTTTTTAATGCATTGTAGGTGATTGTTGTCAAGTTTCTATTGTTACTTGTTAATTGTTATTATAAACCTAAAAAAAACTCATATTAAAACCTTAACTCTATGGATTCTGGCTAACTTTTTCAACTTTTTCTTTCAGAAAGCAATACATCACCATAACCTTTAATGTCCATGTGAAATATGAACGTTGTAGCCCCACCCGTTTGGTCAGAATCGGCCCAAATGTCACGAAAATATCGCGCTAAAAATCGGAAAAAATCGTAAAAGTACGATATTCATGAGAAATATTTCTTCTATCGTACCCAAAAACGTAGCAAGTCTAAGTTCAGAGATTTCGAAGATCCCCTCAAATTGTCATCAAGATCGCATATGCCGTTTGCCCGGTAGAGAGCGAACAAACAAACAAACAAACAAACAAACAAACAAAAAAAAAACACCCGAGCTAAATTTTTTTGGGGGGTCGGTGAAATTGAAGTCTTCGCTTCGCTCATCCAACTATTTTCAAATATTTACTTAACTGTAGTTCATTGTTGTGTCTGCATCTATGTAATTAGATTTATTTAGTTGTCCTCCTTTGTAAATCAGTTTTTTAACTGAATAGAATAGACGTTAAAAAGTTTTTTTTTAAAATAAATCAATCAATAAATAAATAAATAAATAAATAAATAAATAAATAAATAAATAAATAAAAATAAATAAACGAATGAATAAATAATAGATAGATGTCAACAAATGAAACAATATAAACCCAGCAATAAAATGCTAGTGAACGATGTTTCGCTCCACATCTGCACACGAGACGAGGGACAAAGGCGCCAAGTAGCTACATGTTATTGTAATCAAGTGAATTAAAGAGCCCGAACTGTGGTCAACTGAGAGAAACGAGCTAGGTGTAGCGGTGCAAAGACCTTACACACAGATAACAATCGCTCAGCTCGGCGAGATACACGTGCTTTGTCTTGCTCAAAGATAGGGTCCGGTAACCTATAAAATTCTATCAAGTGAAATTTAAAAAGCCCGAACTGTGGTCACTGAAGAGAAACGAGCTAGGTGTAGCGGTGCAAAGACCTTACACACAGATAACAATTTGCTTTAGCTCGGCGAGATACACGTGCCCTTTTTCGGGCTTGCTCAAGATAGGGGTACCTAACCATAGATTCTATCAAGTGAATTAAAGAGCCCGAACTGTGGTCAACTGGAGAGAAACGAGCTAGGTGTAGCGGTGCAAAGGGGCCTTACACACAGATAAACAACGCTCAGCTCGGCGAGATACACGGCTTTGTCTTGCTCAAAGATAGGGGTTTCCTATTACCCTAGATTCTATCAAGTGAATTAAAGAGCCCGAAAATGTTGGTCAACTGAGAGAAACGACTAGGTGTAGCGGTGCAAAGAAACCCCCCTTTCACACAGATAACAATCGCTCAGCTCGGGGAGATTTCACGTGCTTTGTCTTTCTTTAAAGATAGGGGTACCTACACCATAGATCTATCAAGTGAATTAAAAAAGCCCGAAAAATGTTTTGGGCAACTGAGAGAAACGAGCTTAGTGTACGGCAAAGACTACACAGAAACACCTAGCTCGGCGAGATACACTGCTTTGTCTGCTCAAAGATAGGGTACCTATACCTATACCCTAGATTCTATCAATGAAAATTAAAAAGCCCGAAAATGTGTCAACTGAGAGAAACGAGCTAGGGAGCGTGCAAAGACCTTAACACAATAAAAAATCGCTCAACTCGGCGAGATACACTGCTTGTCTGCTCAAAGATAGGGGTAAACCCATACCTATACCATAAAATTCTAAAACAAGTGAAAATTTAAAAAGCCGAATGTGGTCAACTGAGAGAAAAAGAGCTAGTGTAAACGTGCAAAAAAAAAACCTTACACAGAAACAACGCTCAGCTCGGCGAAAATACACGTGCTTGTCTGCTCAAAAAATAGGGGTAAAACCCATAAACCCATACCATAGATTCTATCAAGTGAAATTAAAGAAAAAAACCGAAAATGTGTCAAAAGAGAGAAACGAGTAGTGTACGTGCAAAGAAAACCTTACACACAGATAACAATCGCTCAGCGGCGAAACACTGCTTTTCTTGCCAAAAAAAGGGTAAACCCATACCATAGATTCTATCAAGTGAATTAAAGAGCCCGAACTGTGGTCAACTGAGAGAAAGAGCTAGGTTAGCGGTGAAAAACTACACACAGATAACAATCGCTCAAACTCGCGAGATACACGTGCTTTCTTGCTCAAAAAATAGGACCATACCATAGATTCTATCAATGAATTAAAAAGCCCGAAAATGTGGTAAAAATGAGAAAAAAGAACTAGTGTAGCGTGCAAAGACCTTAACCCCAGAAAAACAATCGCTCAAACTCGGCGAGATACACGTGCTTGTCTTGCTCAAAGATAGGGTACTAACCTAATTCTAAACAAGTGAATTAAAGAGCCCGAACTGTGGTCAACTGAGAGAAACGACTAGTTAGGTGCAAAGAACCTTTCAACAAGATAAAAATCGCTCACTCGGCGAGATACACTGTTTGTCTTCTCAAAGATAGGGGTACCCATACAAAAATTCTATCAAGTGAAAATTTAAAAAAGCCCGAACTGTGGTCAACTGAGAAAAAGAGCTAGGTGTAGCGGTGCAAAACTTTAAAAAACAGATAACAATCGCTCAGCTCGGCGAAATACAAAGTGCTTTGTCTTGTCAAAGATAGGGGCACCTATACCATAGATTTATCAAGTGAATTAAAGAGCCCGAACTGTGCAACTGAGAGAAACGAGCTAGTGTAGCGTGCAAAACAATTACACAAGTAACAATCGCTCCCGCTCGGCGAGATACACGTGCTTTGTCTTGCTCAAAGATAGGGTACCTAACCTATACCATAGATTTCTATCAAAGTGAATTAAAGAGCCCGAACTTTTGGTCAAATGAGAGAAAAGAGCTAGGTGTAGCGGTGCAAAGACCTTACCCACAGATAACAATCGCTCAGCTCGGCGAGATACACGTGCTTTGTCTTGCTCAAAGATAGGGGTACCTATACCATAGATTCTATCAAGTGAATAAGGAAAATGTTCCTAAGGACCAAGGGGGAAATTCAACAAAAACAAGCTGTAGAATTTTTTTCAAAAAGGGGGCCAAACTAAATGTTAAAACCAACTTTTTTGACAAAATTACATTTGTTTCAGTAACTCCCAAAAATGAAACATAACTTTAAAGTCAAAACACGTTTTCAAATTGTAAATTCAACGCGCATTACGATATGTTTATTTTAGTCGATGTCACATTTCCATGTCAACAGCTGTAGGTAGTAACCGCTTATCTCGAGATTTGTCACAATTAGTCAAGAAAACTATTTGTTCTAGATGTAAATTTTTTTTTCCCAAAATTAAGAACAACACTTTCCCGTATCGTATGTAATATGTTACGAAACAGAATAGATTACAGAAACTGTGTGTCACAATTAAGATAAGATGCTGGGAATTAGACAATTAAATAATAATAAATAAAAGGTCAGAAGCATATCGGGGCAAATGCATGTGAATTGTGAAGAATTAACAAAATGAATTTTAAAATAATATACTGGCTTCAATCTTGTTTGTTACTCGAATACAAAATCTAGCCCCGTCCAAAGTTTTGTATTGTGTGAGATTCTGGTTAGGCACAATCCACAAAGACTTGACTAGAATTCTCAAAGTATCGCGGATCTGTAATGAGCCAATGAACTGCAAGTACAGTAAGTATGCCTAGCCAAGGTATCGTAAAATCATCCAGTCTCGCGTTTAATCACGTCGTCGTCATGGCCGTATGAAACGCACGACCACATGCGAGAAGTCTGTCCTTTCAAGGGGAACAGTGAGAGTAGGAAAGTGCATCAACTGCAGGCTCCACTCTATTAGTAGAAGCAGAGAGATTGCACATTGGCCGGGTATCGAGCCCGGGACTGGTATGTCCTCCTGTAGGTATCCCGAACATTACCGAATCCTAGAGGAGCTGGATCCAAATCTATATTTTACTACCCGATACCATCTCTAATAAAAATTGGCCTAGTAAACTCTTTAATTTCTGTGTTCCAGATTCGATCCCAGCTCAAAAGTGGATTACATGAGGCGTCTTGGCATCATAATTAACCCCCAACAACGTCTTGATTAGCATATTGCCCAGATTCCATTTCTACATACTATAACTAATAAGCCACACCACACACATTGATTTGTGACGATTGTATTTTGTAATGTATCCTTGTTAGCCATATAGATCTATATGGTTATTGAGTGTTGTAGAAAAGAATGCGTTCACCCGTTTCACCCTTGATCGGCTCTTTGGAATAATTCAAATTTCAAACCCATCTTAGTCGAGCCTCACTTCGAATAACATTGTTATCAGCAAGTAGCAAACATGATCAATCAGCGAAAATTAAAAACGAATGTACATGTAGGCATTACACATTCCACTCTAAGATTACCTACCAAATATGTATAAAAACAAAGAGGTGAGCGCATATAAATTGGAACAATAAAAAACTCAAGTAAACAATATAAATTGTGAGGTTTGTTTACTGTTTAAAAACCCGTTGGACCCAGAAACCAGAGGTTACTGGGTGACTCAAGTCAAGCAGGGCCGAGCTGTTGGCAAGCTACCGGCATAAGATTACCCCGGCTCCGTCTCCAAAAACCCTCCGAGCGACCTGGCAAATAGAACAAAACCCAAGTCTCGCGACGACAAAAAGTGCAAGGTAGAAATAGACGTCGTCACGTGAGTGTGGTGCACCACATTCGACGCTTCTGAGCTAGAATAACATGAGAGTTGTTGCTTGTTGGCCCCTTGCACGCGGGAGGTACTTCCTGAATCCTGCTGTCAGGACTCTCGTCTTGGCAGGAAAACATTGCACACAAATAAATACTTTAGAATTGAGTAGTTACGTTTTGAAAGTAACGCGTTTCTTTTATCACAGCACCAGTAACTAAGTTGCCAGTTACTATTTAGGCTTATTAGGAACTTTCAAGATAAATGAAAAAATGATTGCCAAGCAAAATCCCTCTCAAAACGACTATTTCCGGTTAATATTCTTGATTGACTAACTCAATTTTACATCTATGTATGTAGGCCTATGGTAAATAACAGTCTGTGTACATCAATATATAACAATTTTCATAAGTGTACGTTATTATCACTAGGAAAACGCTAAAGTCCCGCCGCGTTGATGGATGAGCTTTTTGAAGTTTTTAATTTGCGTGGGATATCTTTACTTTTGCAAGTGCTTTGTTTTGCTGCCTACGCATTGTAGGTGATTGTTGTCAAGTTTCTATTGTTGCTTGTCAATTGGTATTATTTACCGTAAAAAACTTATATTAAAAGCTTTATTTCTATGGATTCTGGCTAACTTTTTCAACTTTTTTTTTTCAAAAGATACTTCATCACCATAACCTTAATGTCCATGTATAATATGAACGTTGTAGCCCAACCCGTTTGGTCAGAATCGGCCCAAATGGCACGAAAATATCGCACAAAAAATAAAAAAAACTTATATTAAAACCTTTATTCTATGGATTCTGGCAAACTTTTTCAACTTTTTCTTTCAAAAAGCAATACATCACCATTACCTTAATGTACATGTGAAATATGAACGTTGTACCCCACCCGTTTGGTCAGAATCGGCCCAAAGTCACGAAAATATCGCACTAAAAATCGTAAAAGTACGATATTCATGAGAAATTTTTCTTCGATTGTACCCAAAAACGTAGCAAGTCTACGTTCAGAGATTTCGAAAGGTCCTGTCAAATTTTCATCAAGATCGCATATGCCGTTTGCCCGGTAGAGAGCGAACAAACAGACAAAAATACAAAAAAAAAAAAAAACACCCGAGCTAAATTTTTTGGGGGGTCAGTGAAATTGAAGTCTTCGCTCGCTACGCTCATCCAATCAAACTGCTGAACTCTTCCCGAGAAGTTTCTGCGTCTTTCGTTTATTTATACTAACAATCTTCAACATATTCTTTTGTCCAGCCTTCTACGTCTTTTAAGGCATTTTACTTTTTATAACCTTCAAGCTGGTATGTTACAAAAACCATTACTTATCCCTGTACAACAACAACTGCAAGAGAGTTTTATGTATGTATGTTGGCATAAGAATGCAGAATGACTCTTGCCTTCAACACGTTGTATCACCAGTTGCAAATACATTGACCTCTTATGTATGGCTCCATATTGTTATCTTATATATTATAATGAAGGTAAGTCATGTGATTTATTTACTCTTAAGCTAGTCGCTAGCTCAACGCGTATAGGCCTCATACAGTCAAACAAGCATAATTTTTTTCCTAAATGTACAAGGTGAACAACCACCCGAAAATTTTGCAATCTTGAGTTTGAGCAGTTGCAGTGTGAGGTCACTGAGGTTTGGACTCGGCTATGTGATACAAACATATTTTTTATGTTTAACTTTATTGCAAGTTGGGGACACACAAACCTTGGTTTCATCTGTGTTTGGAGAACCATGTACTTCTACTTGCACCTTCCAAAATCGATTTCAAATGCATATACTTGCATTTTTGGATGAGCGAAGCGAAGACTTCCATTTCACTTATACCCCGAGAAAAATAGCTCTGGTGTTTTTGTTTGTTTGTTGTTGTTTTTGTCTGTTGTTTCGCTCTCTACCGGGTAAACGGCGTATGCGATCTTGATAAAAATTGGAGGGGACCTTCGAAATCTCTGAACTTAGATCTGACGAGTTTTTTGGTACAATCGAAGACATATTTCCCATGTTTTTTCCGATTTTTTATTCAATATTTTCGTGATATTAGGGCCGATTCTGAGCAAACGGGTGGGGCTACAACGTTTATATTTTACAGTGACAATAAGGTAATGGTGATGTCTAGTGCCTTTTAAAAGGAAAATTTGAAAAAGTTAGTCAGAATTCATAGAAATAAAGGTTCTTTTAGAGGTGTATAACTAACAAGTATAGAAATTTCACAATAATTTCCTACAATGCGTACAAAAAGCAAGTCTTTGGGCCTCGAGATATTTTACATTCTATAGTTAATTGGTATTTATTACCATTGCAATTAATACTACTTTATAAAGAATTGTCCTAATTTAACAAAAATAATTTTTGCAATGGAACTTGAAAAAGTAATGAGGATGATCCCACGCATACAAGAAACTTGGTAATCAATGGACAGGAATAGTCAACCAAAAAAATCATCCATCAACGCGACTGGAAAAAGCGTTCGCGAAGCGACGTAAGTGCTCTTCCCTGGACGAAAATCTCACTGGGTATTTCCAAAACATTGCCGAGAAGGCGAGAAGTGTTATTTATACATAGTATATCTTTAAAAAAGTGTACGGGGGCTTTCAACGTTCGGTGTTGTTAGATTGATAAAATATGCTAAGGAGTTTGCAACTTTAAATCATCAATTTTATTAAAATTATGCAAATTCGTGTACCGGTATAGATATATGTTTTGTGTAATGTTTTATTTACCCGAAATTCCATAATATTCTACCAAACATAGATTTTTTAAACAGTTACATGAATCTTTCACTAATAAAACAGTCGGTCTCGAGTTGATCATAATGTTATTGTGAATTAAATATCACCCCGCTACTGTGGTTGATGTAATCTTCACACGCACCTACGTAAAAACCGTGTACACACACACCGTGGAGTTGTTTCTTTCAGCTGGATTAGCCCCCACGTACGAGGGGGTGGCGCCAGACAATTGATTGGTTCCCAAACCTCCGGCGACCTCGATGGAATATAAATAGTGTGTTGATTGTTGCCACCTGGCCCTGGTGCGTCTCCAGTGACTGTCGCTATATCAGCTGTTACTTCCCATCACTGAGACTACTATAGGGCGAGGAATTTAATTAACGCTCATATTTATTGAATAGAAGTTTGTCCCGACTGGGCCCCGAAAGCTCAGTGGTAGAACATCGGGACGTTAAGCCGGAGGTTCTAAGTTCGATTCCCAGTCGGTCAAACTTTGCTTGCTTGCTATCATTGCTATTATTCAATAATATAATGTCCTCAAAGGGGGCTTATAGAACCTTGTGTTCATTTCATAATAATCACTTTGTATGATTGAGCTTCACATTTATTTGGCAACGGCCTTTGATACACAAATACCCACGATCTTACACAAGCTGCAGTCACATTTGTAGATTTTTAGCATATGAGCTATTTAAACGGCGTTTTGCATTAGGCCCCTAACATTTTTCTACCAAAAATGTCATATTTATATTTTTTGTATGATCTATGTTCGTTTGTTATAAGAGCAGTATGAACATGACATAAACGCCTCATAGACCTAGGTTAATATACTTTAAAATTCAGGTTCAACAATTATATGTAAAAATAAATGTATTTAGTATTATGTGAGCTTGCATGTATTAAATATTTCATGAAAAATAAGCAATATATTTTTCGATTCGCGTCCAATTTAATGTTGGACCAAAGTTTAAACAATGTTTTATTTAATATTAATTTACAATTGTTTTGGGCTTGCTTGAGTCTAATCTTCTACAGATGAGATGACTGACGGCGAGCAAAGAAGCAAGAAGGGCATGTTTCAGCTACTAATTAACTTTTAATTCCAAATTTAAATTTAACATTAATTAAAAGCGAAAATGTATTATGCATTCCCTCAATAATATCGTTTATGGTAACATTATACATTGTAGCCATCAAAGTGGAAAGACTATATCGGAGTTGAACCCAAAAGTTTAGGGTCGTCCTGCACGCATCAGGATTCAGGATCAGTTTACCGAGGGTCTGTCTGGGTGGGATGTGGTTTGTTTGATCGTCATTACTGGACGTTATTCTACGATCTATGACGAAGAAACCTTCATCTTCCTAAAGATGTGCGGAACAGTTAAAATACACACTATTAGTTAGCACATGCATACATATTATTAAAATAATGTAAAGACAATTGTTTAAAAAATAAAAATAAACTCGGTGGGACATTTCACTTTTTTTTCTTTGTAATTAAATAAGATAAAATGTGATTATTTTCATCTTCCTTCAGGTGTGCGGAAAAGAGTTAAATACTACTATTGTCATAGTGTGAGTTTTGCTGCCACCACTCGTTCGTTTATGGGGAACGAGACCCAGAATGACTTAAAGTAAGGCGCGTCTATGGGTTCTTGAGCCCAAGTGAGTGAGCTCAGGGAAGAAAGGGGCAAGCACAAATCATACACAGATCAGCAGTATAAGTGGTATAACATTAACTTTATGTATTGAATATTGATATTGTCTTACATCACTTGTATCTACTCCTTCCTACAACTTAACCTAATAAGAATAGCATTGTGTACTCACTCATCCTTGCCCCTAGTATTGTGCTGGCACGAGACATCACGCTCACATCATAACAACAAACACTCTCTTCCACCTTCACTCGTCTTCTGCCCTCTCGTCTTGTCCGTCGTGGAGACCACGTCCCCTAACTACCCTTGGGCTATCTCCACCCTTGATTCCACGAATCATCCCCACCTATACCAGCCGTCTTATGTCTATCGTCACGTGGTCGCCTCGTGACATCACCTCCGTCGGCGCGAACTTTTGCCATACTTTCACACGAGAGTGTGGCAAAAATTTCGGACAGAGTTTCTCTCTCTGAGAATAATACGATTTAAAAGGGGTTGCAGACACCTGTCGCTAGGAATAGCATTCTACGGACTAACTTGCGCGTAGGCTTCTATCGTAGGTCTTATCGACGGTTCAGTACTAGGCTCTTAGACCATATACTATGCTAGGTACGGAAAACCCACTCGTGTTCCAATGCAATTGACAGAGTAACCGAGGGCCGCATTGTCTAGCTCGATGACACACATCGGTACTGTCAGTGTCGGTTATTTATTACCGAAAAGAACTGCCTAACTTGATACCTACGGCCGAAATCCTGATGTTATCTAAGCGATCAGATAATGGAAACGGATGAAAGGTGAATCGATTGCTATTCTCAGTAAGTAAAACGTAGGTCCTTCCGCCAACCATCAATCTCGTCACTACTTACTGGTAGTCGTAGTCGTGTGTCAGTTCGGTTTAAGTCGTGTAATCGTATAAAAAACTTTATGTCCCTACAAGTGATATAAATGTATTCATTTCAAGCTATCAGTCTCGTACCTTCACGTATGTTAAAAAATTATGACATTGACTTTAAATAGTACAAAATAGAACATGATGAAGAGTGAGTACCGTTGCCATGAATAATCTTACAACTCCATTTTCTAAATTAACATTCGTACAAAATTAAACAGCAGTTATTAACTACTTCAAATATAAATTGGGATCATTCACGTATAGTTATCTATCTACACGTGTGCTATGACATGGGTAGTCATTGTTATAAAAATACCAAAATACCAAAAATTTTATCATTAGGATGAATTATGTAACACAAAACAAAATAAGATCGTTAAAATAGAATAATATTACATAATAGTATATGATTACATAAATATGGTATGCAGTTACATAGAGTTAGGTGTGACATATAGGTTATACGATGATGTTATTAAAGAATGGATAATTCCCGACAAGATCCGTCTTTACTGTAGGTCTAAATATAAACTATTCTGCAATCCTCTTCTAGTGCCCGAGGCTTATAGATTTCACTTTTTCATCTGTCACATGTAACTTTATGTAATATTTGAATACTTATGTTTCAATGACGATTTTATGTATGTAAAAAGGGAAATAAAATTAATTGAAATTGAATTGAAATTAAATACTTTTAGTTATGTTAGTTGTGTTAGTTGAGTTACGGTTTAACATAATAAAATTAGCAAGCTTATGTTTTCGCATGCATGACAACTTGACAATTTTTGTTTGTTCATTCTTAATTACTAGTTATTATTATCAAAATCTACTGTCACCGTGATTCCTTTAAATAGTGATATATGTCTATAGACAACCTTATCTTAACAAAACATAGTATAGTGAATAAAGAATACAATTACAATTATTTACGTACTGCAAGTAACACATTATGAAATACACATGAGTAAAAATGAAATGAGTTTTACACACCTTAAATATATAATTACTTTTTTTACGATATATGTGCGTCAACAATTGCGAATTATATAGAGTCCTTGATATCGTCATGAGAAAATACCCAAGAGGTATGTGAAATTACCTATTATCAGTTCGTTTATCATCTTTACTGACTTGATAAGTTCGTTTTCCATCTTTACTCACTGAATTGTCGACACTTTTCTTGACAGTTCAACATGTGTTATAACATGTGTTACGAAACGGACGTAAGTTTCATGTTCATGACACAGGGTTTGTGACACGGGGTGTGACACGGGGTGTGTGACACGGGGTGTGTGACACGGGGGTGTGACACGGGGGTGTGAGACACGGGGTGTGTGACTCAGGGCGTGCGACACTGGGTGTGACTCAGGTTGTTGTCGCCAAGTGGTCACGTGTTGTCCGACTCGGAACACTCTCAGGGCTGTCTGCGCTCTGCACCTGTATGGGTAGTGCGTGAAGAACATCGCGATGGCATCCAAGGGGTGTGGAGAACCGGGGCGTCTGCCTGGTAATTGGTCAGCCACCCTTTGGGCTGCGATGTCGCCCTATGAATCCGTACATGGTATGTGCTTCTATCCAAGTTAGAAGGTTAATGCTTACAAATCTGTAACATAAAGGCTATTAATATCTACACACGGTATGAATCTCCATGATGGGCACTCCATGGGTCGTATTGTCACAGTGTTTAACCATGGCTTAGAGTCTGTCATTTTGACATATACGGTTGTTTTCACTAGCATTGTACCGTTGACACTCTGGTAGCAATAGAAAACATAGTAAACATGTCGCATTAGCCTATCCACCAGCAATCCCATTGACAGGTGGTTGCCTGAGTTTGCCAACTAGGCCTGATGAACATAATATTAAACATTTTATCTTAAAGATGTGCGAGTCGCGCGCAGACAGACAGCAGCGATGCGCTAACACAAACTTCCAGTTTACCATTTTTTGTTGAGCTCCAAACATAAGGAATGTGGCCCACAAAGTAATCATTCCCTAGGGAATTTTATTCCCTTTCTTATGGTTATCGTATTTTTTCGATACTAAAATCCATGTTTAACGTGCCGCATTTTAAAGTTTGCAATGTGTTCGGTTAATTATAGTTATTTAACGGTATGTTTTTGTATTTTTGAATATACACAGTTACAAAAACACACCAAATGTAGGCGAGTGAATTCTGCGGGTCATGAAGTTGTTGCTATGTTGATAACTCATTTAATCTCTTTTAAAACAAAAGGCAACTGTTTGTGCGTGTTTGTTTGGAGAGTGTCTCCACGCGGTGGCAGTTTCATGAAGCTTTGCTTCTCTTTTCCGCGGGCGGAGGGGAGGACAACAGTCGAGCGAGCGAGGGCTCGCTGGAGCTCACACAGGCAGGTGGAATGGCCTGCCAGACGTAAGGGAGGAAAGTGTGTCCTCGAGGCACAGGCGAGACCTGTTTTTTGTCAACACCGTACAATAACAACAGACTGACATCCTTTATTAATTCTATAACAGATTGACAATTTGTGTTGCTTGGACTGGGAGTCTAAGTACCACACCACGAATGATGTGATTGGGAACTAGTAATAAGGTGTATCATCATGATAATGTTTCTCGGTGCTACTTGCTTTACGTCTTTATTACTGTAATCATACTATTCCGATC
The DNA here is from genome assembly GCA_024449915.1 of Sweltsa coloradensis. Lineage (NCBI taxonomy): Eukaryota > Metazoa > Arthropoda > Insecta > Plecoptera > Chloroperlidae > Sweltsa > Sweltsa coloradensis. Next base: position 153,162 of record JAMZAV010001106.1, read on the forward strand.
GATGAGTGGACAATTTAGCCAGCGTAGTTGGCCGCGGACGATTAGGCGCAGGTTTAGAAAACCGTGGTCTCTGCGCGTTCCTGGTTCGAATCCTGACTAGGGCGTGGATCTCATGTGACGTTTTCCTCTTCATAATCACCCACTCATCGTCTAGATTAGCATCGGTGCAAAAATATGAGGCGTAAAGCAACAAAAAAATTGAAGGGCAATTACAAACAAAACATGCCTTGAATGTGGCACTCAGGCATGCCTCAGGACCTGTGCCCCAATAATATGATCCATCGCGGACGGCTAGCAGTAGAATAATAATAATAATAATAATAATAATAATAATAATAATAATAATAATAATAATAATAATAATAATAATAAATAATAATAATAATAATAATAATAATATATTATTATAATAACCAGTGAATAACAAGGAATAATAATAAAACACATGACTTGGCGAGCAATTGTAAGTATTAGCAAATAGCAATATTCATTTTTTGTTTAATTACTATACTTTCTACGTGCAATATATTTTCGTGGACGATTCACTCGCTATAATAAAATAAATGTACGGCTTTGCTTCCAAGGTTTACTTGAAATGTTTTTCTGTAAACGGTTTCTATTTCTGGCTATTATTCAGAGATGAGAAAATTCTTCTAACCTGCAATGAAAAAAGTTACCATAAAATAATAAGTAATTTATAATGCCATTACTATTAGACGTAATGCCACAATCAATAGATATCTTCAACCATATTATTACAATGTGTTCTTACTATATTTTAACTGAGGTGGTGATTAGGCCTACCATACAATTGGTTGTGGGCTGTCTTCGTCAGGGGCGCCGGATTTTGAAAATTCCGAGGGGTGCTCAACTTCGTGGAGAAGGGACCAAGCACGGGGGGTTTGGGGGGCAGAGCCCCCAACATTAGCGCCGCAGACGAAAATTTTGAAAATCACGTTTTTATGGTGCATTTAGTGCGTTTTAGGCAAAAAATAGGGGCTGGATGCAATACCGAAATACTGTAGTTTTTATACCGCAAAACTAGAAAACTACCAACAAGAGAATTAAAACACCAACGAGATAGATCATCATGTTACCAAAATAATGCAATTCCTTACAGTAAAAACTAGAAAACCGTAAAAAAAATATGGAAGTGCAAGATAGACCATGACAGTTTACAACAATCGAATATACATATCATTACGTTCGCGATACGCGTTCAACAATCATGAGCCTTCCTGCATGACTCAAGTGAGTTTGACGTTTGACTAGCTCTAGCAAAAATATTTCAAAATGCAAAAAACATTGTTTTTAATCTCTTTGATTGCTTCCAAGTGAAAAATAGAAACATTTTTTTTTTTTTTTAATACCTCAAAAACTTAGATAGTTATAGGCCTAACTTTTATTTTAGTCAGGATGTTTGGAGGGGTGTTGCGCACCCCTCGAAACAATCTGAAGGGTGCTTCAGCCCCTGAGCACCCACATAATCGGCGACCCTGGTCTTCGTCCGAATCTTTTTGTTCCAGATTTACAGTTTGTTGCATGTGCTTCTGTTTGCGTTTAGCGCATTGTGATTCGGTTTTAGTTATTGCATTCTGAATGTACGGAGGATCACGAATTGTGAGACCCTCGGTAATCGTGGGTCGGCTATTTCGGGCAAAACACATTCCATAGAACTGGCTGATTTTGGGCAGCATATTTGACGCCCAAAAATCTCGGTTTCGATGAATAGTTGAATACGTGTTATCTAAAATAAAAACCACGTTATCGTGATGTATAACATGTACTAGACAACAATATAAACACAAAATCAGTCGAACCACAATATGCATATTTTTAGAAACCACGAACCCAAATCTGGGCCTATATCAGTCACCCATATTTACTATACTTTACTCGTCTCAATTACGGGTGTGTGTACGTGTTCATGCATCGAATGTCCAGATTTCAATAATAACAGCGTAAAGTGAGTACTGAGTAGTGACAACAACAATCACCATTATCTTAGAATAGAATAATGGTAAAATAAAATGTTATGAAAGTAGCAATTCATTCTTCTTGTTCGTATGCATCAATTGATGTTGCGATTACTGCAACGAATGTAGTGATTTCGAGGCCAAACCCGATTTTACACAATTCTGGCTTAGGTACTGAAAAGTATACTAAATTCCGCGTTATTTCCACGTTATTACGCTATTTTGTTTAAAAACGAGGCATCTAGAAAATAGTGTTGAGTATTTAATTATTCACACAAAACTAACAGAATCTGTTAGTATGGTGGTGTACTGACAAACTTTGTTTTAAAAACAAAGTGATTTTATAGACCATGGCGGATGGATGGAGGTGCGTCTGTTATATTGCCACCTGTTTCGAGCAACATTCAACAAGTAATTATGATGGTGTTTGTTATAAAGAAAATTGATTTCGTTTCACTGTTATTGACAGAAGTTAGAATGTAAGCACAGAAGTTATTTGGCTACTCAGCCAAAAAAATTAAAGCAAATTCCCCTCTTCTGTATTCAACATTAAACCCTGAAACCAATTCAGATTAAATTTGCTACATTTTATATGTTCTAATACAAATTGATATTTCTCGATTTGTTTGGTCGGGAAACACTCCCGCGGACTTTTTTAATTTCTGAATTGTAGTAAATAATTACAAATTTGATAATTTTGTAAATTAAATTATACACAGTTGCCTTCCCTTACCTTTGGATGAGCACAGGATGTGACGGAAATGTGATTTTCAGTGTAGCCTTTCACAACTTCCACGTTTACTTGTAAACTATATGAATCAGCAAATTTGCATCTTGTTCATTTTCGTTGACACTTATTAGGTTAGATTTGTTTCGTGATCTGGCCCATGCGGCAAGTCTGATTTGAGATCTGGCTTTTGCCAAGTTAGGTTGCGCTTTCGCGAACGCGCCTTGAACGACCCATTATGAATTCGGTGTATTTCCCCTATTTACAAATTATTCGCAAAAACATTAATACATGATGATTTCAAAACTAGTAACTAAATAACAGCGATACAAGATAAATTGTGTTATCAGTATCACCCATAAGTTCATAACCACGACACACTATTCACTACGATCCTTCCTGCAATAGCAGGATGCCATATTTATCGTATAGATTCCCGGAATTAGCCTTTGTTTTCAACGCCTCCTCCCCCCTACCCAGTTCTCACACACTCATTTGTCCCTCTTACTGGTCGCTACGTGCTGGCGTATGGTATCTATGATTTGGGAGGTTACAAGGTCGATTTCCACCACATTAAATCGCAAATGAATGTTTTTACCTCTTCCACCTACACCATGTCAATCACACTAGATGGAAGATAGTTGAATGCCTGAATTATTATATTATATATTTTTTAAAACTACTTGTAGCGATCGGTGCCAGCAAAAAGGCTCTGAAGTATGTCTTTTCGTCATATCTTACCTCACTCATCCTTTCTTGTCCTATTTTTTTTATAGCTTTGCTACATACTAACATATTATGCACCAGCCCTTCTTGCGAACTGGATCACCCTCAATTCCCCCTAATATATGCATAGATGAAAATGATTATAAAATTAATTATAAATGTGTTTCTCTAGCGGACACCATTTGTGCCCTAAACGCCCACCCAAAAAATGAGACGTTATGCCCAATTATCTCATCACCAACCCTCCGAGCACTGCCCCAACCCCAACTGACCCCCCCCCCCCCCCAATCCCATGATGGATTCCCTTATGACAACCCCGGCGATGTGCAATCGTTCTAATTCGGGTACGGATTTCATGTAACGTTTTTCCCATCTCCATAATCACCACTCATCGTCTCGTTTAGCCTCGTTGCAAAAATAAGAAACATAAAGCCCAAATATAATCATAATCTAGCGTACATATTGTGTAGGCCTATAAGGGCGGTCGAAGGGAAAAGCACGTATACTCGGGAAAGGGAAACAAAATAACATACCATTATATGGTAAATATTAATAATAATAATCAATGATCTTGTAATAATGTCAATCATATTTTCGGTTGGAAATCTGTCCAGAGACAACTAAGAGACTTGTCAAGCGATTGTGGTATTTGGATAAATGGGGTGGAATGGGTCGATGGACTGTCTACGTATGACTAAAACCAGCAACGAGCCCAGCAATAGCAGAGTTAGTAAAACCTTGGAAAACCTTCAGCCTTCAGTCAGGATACGGTAGCCGTAGGTATCGAGCAAGCGACCTGTCAAAATTCAAGCCTCGTGCGCTACGCAGTGAGCCATCTCTGTCGGTAATCATGTAATAGGTTCAAACGATTAGTTATTGATCACTCTGAATCAAACACAGCTTGAATGCCAACATAAATATCTTATCTTCCAAAACGCTGGTTCCTAGGTTTCGGAATAAAGAAACAACGATACTAATATAAAAAGAATAAGAGAGACGAAACTAAAAAGAATCGTCAAGATGGAAACTGCGGCTGTAAATAGTCACATTTGTACTTGATTGATGGTGAGGGTGGCAATGCGATACGTTTTAGGTGGGGATGTGAAGTAGGACTTGTTCCCTATCTCGCTCCTTCTAACAGTAGTAACAAAAATACTTCCTGGTTATATTCTCCTCCCCCCCCCCCCACCCCCCCACCCGCCGCCGCAAAACACTTCTCAACACTGCAAGTGGTTTCGGCGGCAAAGGATGGGTCGGTCTTTTCAATGCCAACACACGCCAAACATCTTTCTCGCTCGATCTCTCGCTCGCTCCCCGTCCCACCTTCCCCTCAAGAGTTGGAATTGTCATAGCAAGCAATCTCGGAGAGCCCGTGAAAGAAACGGACGTAGTGTCTCCTTCAACGTCCAATCTCAGACTGAACAATCCCTCGAGCGAGCAGGTATAAAAACCCAGCACCTTTTTGACGACGCACTTCATGTTTACTTTACTCAAAGAAAATATTTGAATGATTGATTTCCTCGTAGCTATCCATTGCAATCATTTACATGAAGAACAAAACCCAGTTCTTACATATTTACATTTTTTCTTTCACAAGTATACTAATTGTTCAGTACAATCGTATTACTAACTTCAACTCTCTGTGCTAAGTACATTGTTTATGATCTCAGTTCCTTGTTCGTTTTTTTTTTATTCTAACTTCCTTTATTTTTTATGCTTACCAGCTCGACATTTGCTATTTGCTTTAAACCCGTATTTCAGTGATCTGTTTATTGTTTATGTTACTCATTGATCTACTCACGTAATTGAACGTCTTACCATAGCCATTTCCCTTGATCCCGTGATTAACTCATACACATTGGCAGTTTTAAAATTTACTTTTTCTTTGATTATAAACTTGACAATTATTATTATTTGTTTATGGAAATAATGAAAGTATAGTAGTATAAATTCCGATTGGCAATTCTATTAGTAACTATAGTATTGTTTTCTACAGTAGTTCGTTGTGAATATAGGCTAGTATGCATCCTAGCAAAAGAGTTTGGATTTATATAAATTATTAAGACATTCCATATGCCCCGATATTTTATCTTCGTCCTAATCTACGATATTCATTTGATCTACTTGGTTGCAATTTAATTTCTTCAAAGCTTATGTGGAGGTATTACTGATTTATGTTTAATAGTTCAACTGTTTGTGTTATTTATATTATTATTATTATTTACTTATGTTGTTCGTTTTCCCATGCCTTCAATGACAATGTACGTAATCGGGAACTTGAGCGTGTAGGTAGATTTTCCTGTAATACTGCTCCACGTGGTCTCTTCTGTTTTTTTGATTTATGAGTAAGTGGTGTAGAAAAAACTTTTGGAATTGCTCCTAATGACGGTTTTTTATCCGGATGGCCCGGGGCTCAACTGTAGGCGGCTTATTTTGGAATTTTGATTTGGAGGTCCAGTTGTTTCCGATCTCCCCGTTTCCACCCCTCGTGGTTCGGGTTTGACTCTCGGAGGGTAAGTGTTCGTGTACTGTCAATGGGTGTTCATCGTAATTGGGGAGCATGCTTCTTCGCGTTTCCCTTGCTAATTGATCTTCCCTATCCAGTCTTTCGAGTTCCCGTGTGTTAAGTCTCGTAATTAAACTTCGCTTTGTATTGAAAGTGATTTGGCTGTTGGTTTGTCGAGAGGGTGTGTCGTTTCTGCTGTTCTCATCCGTTTGTCGTCATCCCCCACTGTAGATGGGCCTTTGTTTGTTTTGTAGATCGACATTGTCCTGTAAGTTTTATCTAGTTTGCGCCTGAAGGGCCTGCTTTTTCCCAGTCGGTCCTCAATGATGTCGTGTCGTAGAAGGGTTTTTTGAGACGATTAACTGTACGGTCTGTTTTTTTTTGTATATACAGGGGTTTAGTTGCTGTTACGTTTTGTGTTTCAAGTCGTGATTGATAGGGCCGTCCCATCGCATATGCCATTATTTGTTCAGGTTTTAGAGCTGGCGTGAATGGGAAGGTGGTTTCCCCTATTTTAAAATCCTTTTTTATTTGTTTTTTTTGTTGTAGTGTTTTTTCATTTGTTTCGCCCCTTTTTTCTAGGTTTTGTGGTATGAGCATACACCTTTTTCATTTTATCGGGATTTCATTGGGTATGTGTATCAGCGTCGTATTTTAGTGAAATGGTTCGAAGTTCTGCATATGGAAGGCATGTATGCCCAAACAGAAGATAGTGAGGGGCTGTATCCAGTGGCGGATGAAGTTGCTTTTCATTGCCATCAGGATTAGTGGGAAAAAGTGTCCCATAGTCTTGGTGTTTGTAATGTAGAAGACATAACTGAGTAGGTATTTTTGTGCGGTTCAATAATCCCATTTGAAATCTTCGCATGCTCTACAAGTCAGATTTTGATTTTCACAATCGTAATGTCTGCTCGAAACACCTGAGACTGGGCTAGGTCCATTATCGGATATCATTTTTTTTCGGAGCCCCAAAGATTTTTACGATAGATCGACAAAAGCCCTGCAATCGTATCGCTTTTGAGATTTGGTTTTGGTAGAATACCGGGTACCTGTAAACCTATCGATGAACGTCGAATATGCGGTTCCCCAAGCAGTAGCGGTAACGGGCCTACCAGTCGATGGGACAGTGTGAAGGATAGCTTATAGGTTCGAACCTTTGGAGAGGCGCCGGGCCCGGGGAGGTTTGCCTTTTCTCCGTTGACAAAGGAAACATGCGTTGCAGAATTCGCAAAGTCTTTATGTGTCCTGTCCAGAAAAAACCTATGGCAACTGCTTTTATGGTGCGTTCGATTCCAGGTGTCCTCCATAGCGCTTCTGGAGGCTTGCATGTTTGTTCTTTCATGACGTCGGTATGATAGTTTATGGTTTGATGCATCTTCTGTTCGTACCTTGAAACAATAGCTCGTTTTCCAAAGCATAATATCTGTAGTATGTCTTGAAGCAACGTTCGAAAATTGGGTTTCAATAGAACACCTGACGGGGCTATTTATGACCCCGTTTTCACCCCAAACAGTTCATATGGACCATTTTGTGCGTCTTGGCGTCAGAATGGCTTTTTGCCCCGAGTTAGAAGCGGTCTCATGTGGTATTTGACTTCCAGGGTTTAAATTCAAAAGGGAAAATCATTTTCCGCAAGTGTTATCCCCCATCGGGTGTGGGTGAGGATTTTTCGGTAACTGTCAAAAGTTTGGCCAGGGGCTTATGATCCGACGTAGGACGAACTTGGTTCCCCATAGGAAGTCTTAAATACTTGATTGCCCGATTGCAGAAGCCCTTTTCCTCTCCCCGTGATATCTGGTCTCTGGACCCTTGAAACTCAAGATGCGTATGCTATCGGCCTATCTTACCATCCCCCACTGTGATAGCACGGCCCCCCGGCAGTCAGTGAGGGTCTGTTGTAAAGTAAAAAAGTGTTCTTAAAAAGTCGGGGTAGTTGACCGTATCAAACATAGCACTGATTTAAATCGCATGAACGTTCTTCTTGAGCTGTGCCCCCATTTGAATGGTACCAGTTTCCTCTTAGGTCAGTAGGGGGTTTTGACAGTTCTGCCATTTTGGGGATCATTTTCTAAAAAATGCAGAACCAATGAACTCCCTTGACCCCTTTTTGGGAGAAGTGGGGGGTGGCCATTTCTGTATTCCCAAAAATTTTTCTGGGGTGAGGTTTATACCTTCATGGATCTATGAAGCCGAGAACCAAGTTGTGTTTTTTTTTTAAGAAGTACTTTGTCCGCATTTAACCAAACCCCCAATTTGATAAAAACCTTTCGAGTACTTGTTTGAGTGAAATTCGTGTTTTTCTCTTTTTTAGTAGGAGGACAAGGTCATCGATATATATCAGAAAAAAAATTCCCTTTATATCAGCAAACACCGTCCAGGTAGCGGGAACCCCTCGCTGGGCTGTTCTTAAGGCCCATTGGCATCCCCTAAACTCAAACAACCCGGGGAAGGAACAAGGGTGACTTTGGTCTGTCCTTTTTACCAGCTCACAGAGAAGAACGCTTTTTTTACGCCCAATGTGGAAAAAAAAATGAGAATTACCCATATTTCGAGGCTTCTTTTATATTGGTAAAGGGAAACCCGTCGCCCCTTGACACATCTTTTAACTTTTCATAAGAACAAACCCAATCTATAGCCCCTTTGCGTCCGTTGGTTGTAGTTGTTTCTTCGAACAACCCTACAGGGGTTGCCCAAGGAAGAAGTACTATGCTGCAAAAACCCCTTTTTCTCCAAAAGCTCTTCAATTTTTTTATCAGAAATGCCGTAGCTATGGGGTGTACGAAAAGGGTTTCTGTCGAATCGGTGCGAATCTCCTGTAAAAATTCGGTGTTAACCCCTGTGGCCAAACGATTTGGTCCCCTTCTTAAGAAAGTCAGCATATGTTTTTAAATACCCTAATCTTATCTTGAACGCCCCGCCGTTAAATGTTTAATTACTAACTCCCACGCGCGTATATTCTGGGCCCTTTTTGGACCCCCTACTGGTTTGGGGGTCAAACCCAAAGACTCCTGCTGCGCGCGCCCGCCAGCAGTGGCTGCCGCCGCGTGAACCGTCCCGCGGGTTTATATGCCCTTTGTTGCTGCACGCCCGCCAGCCCCCTCTGTCGCTGTTGTGGCTGCCTGTGGAACATGTACTGCGTCGCTTTCCCATGCTTTTCACGAGAATTTATGAATTATATCTACATTCTTTTGTTTTGTCCTTCTCGATTAGCCTCGTCGGTTTTTTCCTATTATTCTGGGGAATTTATGCAAATTAGTTGAGTTATCAAAATTTAAAATTAAATTAACATTATTATGTACAACATCAGCGTATGTACACCCCTGGTACTCCCAATTTTTATTTGCTTCCCGTTTTTTATGTATATATTATGTCTTGTAGGATTGTGCATTTTCCCTTTTTGTGAGTACATGTCTTTATTTTGTGGGGGACGTCACATTACTCTGTGCCCCATTATTCGTGGGTATTTGCACTTGACACCCCCCATATCAACATTTTTTTTATTCCCCTAAAACCCATTGACATAACTGGCAAAAATTCAGTTTTGGCTAGCATGTCGTTGCCCCTTATTTTTCATATTTTGCGCCCCTTAATTTCGCGGGGGTTTCTTGCTTTTTTAATTTACTTGTTAGTCACATGGTTTGGGCACCACACTACTATCTTTGTTATTATCTAAAACCCTTCCATCTGTTTCCTTCGGGCCCCATGAGTCGGCCGTATCTTAAATTCCCCTTTACCTTAAGCTGATTTTTATTTATTTGCTACCCCCCATTCATGCATGATCCCTACATTTTTTGACATTGGTGTGACTATTTGCGGAAGTTGTCTTCGTTGACAATCTTGTTGTCCACTCCTGTTTCATTCTAAACGTTTCTAGCCAACCCAACCTTTTTACTTTCCCTTTTTTTCATTTTGTACACTCACTACCCTGTCAATAGCGTCCATACCCGGTGACCTTCGTAGTTTCCTTTTGGGTTTTCGACCCCCCAAAACGCGGGGTAGACCCTTTGGTTTGGCCTGTGCTATTTTTCCTTTTTTATCTTATCTTTTAACACATTTATTTTTTAAATTCCGTTCTATTTTTTGTGGAATTTCCCCTCCCATTCTATTATTTGAGGACACTTTTTTACCCCCCTATGACTGCAGGACACCTATTCTTTTTTATTTCTTTTTCTATCCCCCGCGCGCATAATCTTGCGCCAAAGGCGTGACGTCCCCCTCATCATGCTCGTATGGGTCGGCTATTAAATTGCTACGTCCAAAAGATTGCTTCTAAGGATGCAGTTCCTTCACGACTTTTATAAGATTTGCATTTACATATGCATTTTCCCTTTTTTTTTAGGATCGTTTTTTTCTTTGTACCCCCGTTCGTTTCCCCGGGATTTGCTACTTTGCTGAAAATCCCATGGTATCTTTTTCTATTGTTCGGGTTTTCCCTCCACTATCGGGCGACAATTATCCTTTAGTTTATGTAATCGTCAGTTAACTAATATTTTCTTAAATGAGAGTCTGTGCGCCCCTATCTTTGTTTTTAATTTACTTTGTATTATTTAGGCGTGTGCTATTCTGCATGCTTTGTATGTGTAATTTAATTTTAATCATATTATAGAGAACTTTATTTACTTCTTTTAGATTCTCATACTTATTCTGAAACTCTTTGGCTGTACAGTACATTGTTCGAGCTTCCCCTGCAAACAAAATTTATTCAGGGGCTTTTTAATATTTACACTGGTGTCCACTGCTTCTCTGTTAATTCGCATCATTCTCCTACTGACAATTGGGGGGGGGGCTTATGGCCCGGGAGCAATTTCCCACCAGTTGCCCTACCCATTTTAGACAATAACCTATTTGTAATTGCATTATTATTGCAATTTTCTAGTATCTGTTGCTGCAAAAACCCTTTACGGTTTTATCGTATTTTGATGTAGTTTTATTTTAGATTAGTATTTTCAAGGATGTATTTTTTTCGAAAAGTATGATTGATGCTTTTAAATTTTGTTTTTTATGTTTTGGGGTCTGATGGTAAATTTTAATTGTAGTCCGTCGAGTTTCACATGTAAGCATTTTTGTGTTGCACTGAGTGCCAAATGTTCCGTCGCTAACAATTCTCCTGGAGGTTTCCAAACAGTGCTACACTCCTGGTTTGAACTAGTTACCCCCCTCGAGACTGTAGGCTACAACTGGCAACGTCTCGATTCCAGGAACTCTAGTTTGTTGTGTATTAGGGACTGTCATTCTTGCATTGTCGCGATTTTCCGACTTTCTCGGTATTTTGTAATAAGATTTACTTCGATGGGGGTTTTTGGTTTTTGACTCCGGGCGGTGTTACAAAAGTCTACAAATTTACCCCTTCTACTAGCTATTCCGGAAAAATTTTAAATCAAATTTTGAAAAAGTGGAGAAAACGAAACCAAAAATTCCTCCATGGGAAAATTAAGGGATTCGTCAAAGCCCCTGCAAAGTAGGGTATTTATACTGGCGTTTCCTAATTGCTTTTAATGGGGAAAAATCCTTTGGAAAAACAGGGCCCGCTGACACTGGAGACGAAGCGAGGTTTTGACAATGGGTATATTAATTGTCTAACAATCGTCGTTATTAATGAATATCTGCTCCAGAGTCAATCAGACAAATTGTGTAAATGTTGACTGGGGTTTTATTATTTAAACCCCGCATCAAAGGTTTTTTGTTTTGCATTTGAAGTTATGGATGTATTTGACCGCTGTGTTAGAACCGCCCGTGCGCTTTGTTGAGGGGCCCCTAATGTTTAAAGGTTTTATTGTGATGATGTGCTCGCGTTATTTTCATTATAGGTTTGTTCCCGGCTGCATTCGCATTGTTATAGTGTTGTTGCTGACTGCATTGCTTATATGGGGTACTATTGGTGCTCTAACTGGGTACAGTATACCCGGATGGTTTTTGAAAACCCCAAAATGCGTGTTCGTGGCCACCTTGTGGCAATTAGAAAAATACGGGTACTGCCGCGAAAATTACATTACGTCTATCCGACTAGATTTTGCACCCTGGGATCTGAAATTTTTTGTTTTAGCAAATCTGCAGGGTAGCACAAAAATCGGCATAGTGCCCTCGGCCGCCGCACCCAAAAACTCAACATCCCTATTGCCACACATTACCCTGTTACTGTTATTTGTGTCGCCCTGCCTATGGTTGGGGTGTGGGGGTGCGGTTTTGTTGTCTGTCGCCATCCCGAGAGGTCCTGCGCCGGTGCTGTGCGTGGGAGGCGCCTCTATCGCCCGACCACAAAAGGGGTCGTCGCAGCAGCTACATGAGACTGACCTGAGGGTTTGACACCCTCCTCGAAGATCGCTTTTTATAAGCCCGGTCGTAAGTGGTCGGGGTTTGAAAAGTAGGGCAAAGCGCCGAACCGTCCCCTGTAGTCACGTAGAATTGCGCGAGCAATGCTCATCTAATTCTTATTTCTTACGGCCTGTTTAGTTTATCAGTACATTGCGTACGCATTTTATTTTTTGCTATGTTTTTCGCGTCGATAGTTTCGGGCAGATTCACCTGGCTTCTGAAAACACTCTTTAAAATTTTTCGGTAACAAAGTAGGGGACTCTTTATCTTAAACCCGTTGATAATTTTGTTTTCAATTAGTGTTGTGGGACACATTAAATGGGGTTTTTCGAAACAAGTTCCCGTGCCTCACAACTAGTTTTTAAACTTGAAATTTCCGCTTTTTGAACATCGGACCCAAATTCCATAAGCCCATTTTATCTATGCGACTAAAATTTGGGCTCGATGCGTACCCATTTGGTTTACCTGTTTAAAATCCGGCACAATTTCAAATGGCGTTGGTCCCTAACTGCATCGCCCTACTTGATTAGTAATGGGGCCTTCTACTTACTAGGCCAGTAGCGACTGGTCCGCCCTGTTCTTTACCCGGGAGTCTTGGTCCGCCATTTTTTATTTTACACAGTTCCTAAAATAACATGCACATCTTAAAAATAAATTTTAAATGCAATTTGTTTCCCACTTGATCTTTTCCCCCCTCTCTTTATAATTTAAAATAAAATTTTTGTTGACTTACACTGAAGTTACAAAGAGGGAGAAAAAAAAATCGTGGATTTGTTTAAATTCAAATATCTAATTCAAAATCCCACCGCTAATACCAGTGTCATAGTGTGGTTTTGCTGCCACCCCCTCGTTCGTTTTTTGGGGGGGCGAGACCAGAATGACTTAAAGTAAGGGGGCGTCTATGGGTTTTGGCCCAAGTGAGTGAGCTCAGGGAAAAAAGGGGCAAACAAAAATCATCACAGATCAGATATAAGTGGGAAAACTTAACTTTATTATTGAATATTGTATTGTCTTACATCACTTGTATCTACTTTCCCCAACTTAACCTAATAAGAAAGCATTGTGTACTCACATCCTTGCCCAAAAATTGTGCTGGCACGAGACATCACGCTCAATCATAACAACAAACACCTCTTCCCCCTTCACTGCTTCTGTCTTCGTCTTGTCCGTCCGGAAACCACGCCCCTAAAATACCCCTTTGGGGTATCTCCACCCCTTGATTTTCCCGAATCATCCCCACCTATACCAGCCGTCTTATGTCTAACGTCCGGGGGCCCCCCGGACATATTAATTAGCACCAAAATTTACTAAAAAAATGTAAAAGTGAAATAAAAAAAAAACTTGTGGGCATTTCACTTTCAATTCTTTGTAAAAAATAAGATAAAATTCTCTTTTTTCATCGTTCTTTAGGTGTGCGGAACAGAGTTAATACCGCGGTGAATACTACCTACTATTAGTTAGCATTTTCAATTATTAAAATAATTTTAAAAAATATTTTTTAATTAAACCTTTGGTTTTAAAAAATCCGGAATTGATGATATCAAAGTTTCAAAGCCCTAAAATCGCACAAGGAAAAGCAGATGGAACGTGCGCGGGTCAGCAAAACTTGGATCCGCACCACATACGAAACCCAACTTTGGTTTAGTCATGAAACTTTTAGTAGAATCGAAGATACAAGATCAATGCCGCAATCTATTTGATCATGAGGTAAATATTACCAAACCTGCATCGAACTTGCAACCGCAGAGAAAAGTTCTGAAATGACTGTGAAGACACGATTGTACCCACACCACTTAAACATTTTATGAGGTGCATAATTAAAACGTAATGATGTTAATTTGTTTAAGCCTTCTGCTGTGGATCATAAGGTTTAGTGTGTAGGTCCGAAGCGGTTGGCTCCAAAAGACATGGGTTCGAATTCCACATAATGCATAGTGCATCCAACCATCGGCTCTCATCGTCTCAAACAACAAAATTATATTAATAAATAAGTTAAGCAACAAACTTGAGATAAATAATTTGAATTGTTAATTTTATTGAATTGTTTTTTGTTCAACATAGATAATTGCCTTGGTCGCCCCTAATTTGAAAACCCCTGACAACGATTGAGAGAGCGACTGCATGCTGGCTTAGCGCCAGCCAGTATGCGGAACTCTCTCTGGGAGGGAGTGGGTCGATTCCCGCTTACAGCAAATTTCCCCCGTACCCCCCGTGGTCCCCCCACAAGCAAAAATGGAAGAGTACGTGTTGCATAACACACAAATACGTAAAATTTACCTCAATGCCAAACGAACTTACTTATGAGAAAGTGCCCAAATTTCATCGTTGGCCACGTACAAAATTTTGAAGGTACGTTGTACGTACCCTACTAAATTTTCTTTTTACTACAGGGAATACGAGAAAAAAACCTTACTAAAATGTTTGTAATCAATAAAGGTTTAACATACATAGCCTCGGTGATAAAAATCAATTGTGTTCACCAATATAGAAATACCAATTACTTCCAAACTGGGAAAGGAAAAATATGGGGGATCGTTTGGCAGTTGGCGCAATATCATATTCAGCGTCTTGTTTCCATTGCATTGCCTGTCTATACTTATAGGCCTACAGAAACAGAACAGAATATAAACAGGTACAGAAACAGGGACTAATTCTCAGTGTAGGGAGATGATACACAATTTAATTATTTTGCGTTCGTTGCGAAGAACGGTCCATAGTATCCGAACCTTGTACGTATACCTCCTCCATTGTAAGGAGGGAAAAATCTCAAAATTAAAATTGTTTTTTTTAAGCTTTCCAGACTTCACTAAACATCCCATTTGGTTGTGTTACAAAACCCGTGTCACTCCACAAGCAAGGTAAAAGGGAGATACACATACATAAATCCCCCAAAAAACTTATGCATGTATATGATCAACAATTATATGCAAGCAGCAAGAACGCATCTGATTTAGGCATATATATATAAAACTTTTCCTACTTGTCAAGGGTAAATATAACCATCAAATATTGAACACACAATAATAATTTTCAACGTATTATAATTTATAACCAAATGACAAATGATCAAACTAAATTGATTTATTTTGACCTACGGTCCTTCCCATTTTTAAAATCTATTTCTACTTCCATGACAAATTGTGCCAAGTTTCGACTGAGCAAACAGAAATTGATGACAAACCCTGGTCCGGAATTCGCTCAGGCGTTATACTCACAAAGAAAACATCTTGAAAGTTTACCAAAGTATGTTTTTTTTCCTGTGAGAGTTGAATTACTTTGCAAACTGTCGAGTCTCGGTTCGGTTCCCGTTTGTCAACTCGACATATTAGCTCACTCGAGACAGCGAGGGGGAGGGTGGTGGTTGCCTAGGCAACGGACACTGTGTCTGGAATCCGAGTCGGCACCTCCGTGTACGGGGTTCGACCCCCGCTCTGTCTATATAGAAAGCATCTTCGTGTCAGGACAGATGTGCGGTATACTTTCTCCGACTATGCTCCCACGCAGTCGAGCCAGTAATCTATTGTCTCCGGTTCGAATCCGGTTCCAGGGAGGGCAAAGTTCGAAACCATCGGCATGTAGACCTCTCAAATGATGAAGTACTTTATTAGTAAGTAAACGATAAGGCTTACTTAAAAAAAAAGTACCATGCGGGTTTTTGTTTGTGTTTAAATTTTCTAACCTGCGGAACCAAAGGGTTTAATACCCCCTATACTTTTTTAAAAAAAACAAAGGGAATAATTTAAGAATTGACACTTGTATGAGATGAGGCTTTTTTTTTTTAGAAAAAGCTTTTTAAGGGACAAGTCTCATTTTGGGGCAGGATTTGAATATGGAACGCAGGATTCATGGACTACGCATAACTAAACCTCCACATTACGCTGAACTACACAAAGCATCTAAACGTCTATTAGGTTACCCTACGATAGCAGATAATAAATAATACAGGAAAACGCTAAATCCCCCCGCGTTTTTGGATGAGCTTTTTAAAATTTTTTTGTTTTCATGGGATATCTTTACTTTTGCAAGTTCTTTGTTTTTCTGCCTAGCATTTTTAGTGATTTTTTGTCAAGTTTCTTTTGTTACCCGTCTTGGGTTTTTTTACCGTAAAAAAAAATTATATTAAAAGCTTTATTTTTAGGGTTTGGCTAACTTTTTCAACTTTTTCTTTTAAAAGGTACACATTACCATAACCCAATGTCCCCTGTATAATAGAACGTTGTAGCCCCACCCGTTGGTCAGAAATTTGGCCCCAAAGTCCGAAAAATGCACCAAAAATCGAAAAAAATCGTAAAAGTACATATTCTGGAAAAAATTTTTTCGATTGTACCCAAAAAACAACACACTCTAAGTTTAGAGATTTCGAAGGTCCTGTCAAATTTTCATCAAGATCGGGTTGCCGTTTGCCCGGTAGAAGAAAAAAACAGACAAAAAAAACAAAAAAAAAAAAAAAAAAAAAAAAAAACCCCACTAAATTTTTTTGGGGGTCATGAAAAATTTAACTTCGCTTCGCTCACCAAATTTCACTGCAATAAAATTTCTGTTCTACGATATAACTTCATTCATGAAAACTATGGGAGAAAGAAAAAGAAGAAAAAACATCTGCGTAGTGTTGAACTGTCCATTTACCCTACTACGTCTACGCATCACTTCATTCTAAAGGTGGATAAGGTTGGATCAGATATAAAAAACAAAGCAAGTAAATCCAGTGAGTAAACAAAAAATTTTTATCATGAAAATTTTAAAAAAAAAAAATACACAATGTTTTGTATGTATCTATCTACCATGCCACGTGAACCCAAAGCTATTTTTATCAACACTCATGGATCACGTATAAAGGCAAAGAAAAAAAGTGACACACTTTACGGAGAACATGATGCATGACCAAGTCATTACTGTCGTACGGGCATTGTTCTCCTTGTCATCGCACTCGCTCTAACTTATTATTGAGTTGTCTTGCTTTACATCGTGTAGGTCTCTATAGAACATGATAAACAAAAGCTCTCTCAAGTCAAGTCAGGTTACAACGAACGTGGCTAATCGTAGTCCACGGTTCTAAACACGGTCTCTGCAGGGATATCAGCGACGACCAACTTTGTTTTCGCAGCTGAACCAAGCTAAGTAGTCTCGGCAATCACCTCTTGAATATCCTCTTTGAGAAAAAACACTCGTGATACAAGCTCTCCCGTATAGTAGACAGGAAGTTAGCTTGTATAAAGGGTGTCTGTTTTAGTTTTGCGGTAAATTAGGAAAATAGAAAGTAATAACAAAAGGCCTACGATTCCTAAATTCGAATTAATACGTTTCGCCGTTTACATTTTATAACAATGCTTTTATTCTGCATGTGTGTAGATTAGGCTATGCACGAGACGTCACTCGATCATTCATAATATCCACCTGACTGATGTGCTAAATAAATGAGCACACAGAGCGAGGAAAATTAATATATACACGCATAAATAAATTCACAAGTTCCCCTAAAGACATGAAGATATATAGCCTCAACTCAAGGTTCGCCGAGAAAGGTATGGCTACTTATTTGCTTATTAAATTGAAACCATATAAGTCATAAAGTAGACAATAGCACTGGGGAAGTGATTGTGCTCACATCAAGATGTCTATTGTCTATACTGATTTTAGGTTATAAAATTTCGCGACTTTTCTAGGTTTTCCAAATTGAAAAAAATAGGTTTTTTTCACACTGCAAATTTGTCTGACTAAGGATATACGAGAATTGATTTCGCCCCAGAACGTCAAGATTGGCCAAGATTGGCATTGAGGACACTATTATAATATGGTTCCCGAAAAAGATTTTTATTATATCTTCGATTTGGCGAGTTTCAGATTTTTTGCGGGGGAAATAAGAGAAATTCCAGAAATATAAACAATTTCCCTCGTTTTTCCAGACTAGTAGACACCCTGTCAAATAGGTAGACGCTATGGATCAGGTTCGAATCCCTACTTGAGTATATGATACCAATAATCATGTGGCGTTGTCCAACTCCACATCACACCTCAATCCGCCTCAATCAGCATGCCTGCCAATACTACAACACAATAATCTCCTGTCCAATCCTATCTTTACTTCATATGGCAACCGGCAAAGCTAAATCAATTAGTACGTTTCAACTTCGTCTCAACACCTCCTCCGCGAGATAAATAATAATTCGCGATGGAAATACACGGGTCGAGTTTCGACTACTGTATCCACGTGTAGGTAGCTGCTCCGTATATTGTAGTTTATTACTTCCTTCGAGGATAACCCACGAAGGCAACGCAGCGAAATGGAGCTAATTTGTTTTTTTAGACGGGGCAGCAGCGCCATTGATAAAGCACTTGAAGGAAGGCGTCCGGCCAGTATTATGCTGTTTCCGCTTGAATGCGACATTTCCCGGGTGAGGTAGCTCGTGCCCTGCAATATTGCACGGCTCACTCGACATAATAATATCATGCCAAAAAGATACGGGGCTGTATCCAAACAATAAGGGATGAAAACATTTCGGGCGCACTAGAGCAATTTCAGGAGATGTGAGAAGTTTTCTTCAAGCTCCCGTAATTACGTGGCACTACTAGCCATGATGACGTCACAGGAAAAAACCGCTCGACACAGAAACTATTGTACTTCGTCACAACGATGTTTATTTCTATTTTTGACATAGCAGTTGTTCTTGGAATATTGTCTGGTAATTTTATTAAAAAATAATACTTTGTGAGTTTCGTCTCCTTTAAAGTTAATTTGTCTTCTCAAAGTTTGGGGTTCTCAAAGTTACTGGTGTAGTTGCCAACAATCACAAACTATCGTTGTTGGCAATCTAAAAACTTCTCCGTTGATCCCTTATCTTTAAAACGATAGCTTTATGGACAACATTGTAAATAACAGCAGATTACATTAGTTACGCTAGCACACACAATAACATAGGCCTACATAATATTACACATGAAGGGAAAATTAAGCCCAATATCAATTAATCAATCAATCAATCAATCTGAAAATTACGGAGAAATTGCCCCGACCGGGATATGGGCTTGAGCCCACATCAAAATCTCCATGCTACACTATTGCAGTGTTGTGGCTTCTCAAACTATAGACATATCATGCTGTTCTATTACTTAGAGGTGGGCGATTGCAAACACCTAAATACATACTTATCGCATCCAATTAACAATTAATACGCTTTGTTTTGCCGAGTAAGTTAAGAAGACGAAAAGAGTGGTACGGTTCAAACATGGGAGTCTCCTCGCTATAACTGGGCACATCCAGCAGCCCACATGAGGACACGGGGAAACCTACACAGAGTTGCGTGTGGAACAAAACAAAACACGAGTTATGCATCTTCCTTGTAGGGCAGTCCAGAGGACCAGAGAAACTTCGCGGTTCTGAGCAGAAGGAACTGTGTGAAGAACCAAACGTAGACTCGAACCCCGAGTGCTTCGTGTAGTAATGTACATTTACTCTATAGTTTAGAAGGTTGCGTACATTCCATGACAACAACAACAACAACAACAACAACAACAACAACAACAACAACAACAACAACAACACAAAAATTAGTAATATCACCTAAATCAAGGAAGCACATGATAAATAAATTGTAGCATGCCCCTATGAAATACAACAAGTTGACAATAAATTCCTAAGTAATTAGGCCTAGCCTATCAGTCTTCGATTTTTATTTCGATAATTTTACGAACATGAACATATAAATAAATACTATCAAAAACACAAAAATCTCTCATAATAAATAATATAGGTACGATTCTTTATACCCCGACCCGGGACCTTGGAGGATTTAGAGTAAAAATATATTAGCCACATTGACTTACTATTTTATCTTTTCTGTTCATATACGATACCACGATTTTGTATTTTAAAAAAAAATAAGCAAGTGGTTTAGTCAAAATATGCTGAAAACCAACAAGGGGTGTACTTTCGATACTCATATTGTGTTTGAGTGCATATTTGAGCACAATTTCTAGACAAAATTGTTTAAAGGGTTTAAATTGGCTATTTGTCTGCTATTTTTTACACAAAAGATGAGCACGTTTAAGACTTTTTAATAATTAACCAAAATGTAAATTTTCACAATTAATCATGTCTTGATAACAAAAGAAAAAACGTTTAGAATCAAAGTTATAGGATTATGAAGCGTATTTTTTAATTTTTATGCTATAGATTGAGTAATTTTTTTAAAGGTAATGGAAAACGAAATTTGGGTAGTAGATAAACTGTTGTGCAGGTCAGGTCACTCGCCGTGAAATGTCAACCCGGGTCACACAGAGCTAAAGGTGTTGCCAAGTATGCACTCAGTCAAGCCAGCCAGTCAGTCAGAATGTCGAAGTGGTGAACCAGAACGAACTACATCTCTAGTCAGGAAGTGACCGCTTCTTGGCAACACCACTCCGAGCAAGTGGATTCGGAAGCAGCTATATAGTACTCTTGAGTGCTGCACTGAGTTTCACCCGGCATTTAATTAACAGCGTGTAACAGCGTGTTGTGGCCGCAAAGAGACTTAGTGCAAATAAATGGATCTCTTATCATGTTTATCTAACTCGTTACAATCATCATAAAACTAACATAAATATTTATCCATCTCCACGAATTATAACTATGTTGGCTAACTCACTCTGTAGTGTATACGAGTAGCTTGACCCAAGGTCGTATCTGTAGTGTGGGTAAAAAGTCAAAAGTAAAAATCTGTCAAACGATTTCATAAATGTCGACTCCATGATATGGGCGATTGAGTGTGTCAACCCAAATCAGGAATGTTAATAGCCAGTTCACCAACATTTTGATTTTTTATTACAAGTGCAATTCCTCGTATCATAATTTTTTATGAACAGTGGGCACTTATTTTAAATGCACACGTTTCCACGAGAATAGGTATAGCCACTAAACTGCCAGGAATTTGCAATAAGGAGTATAGTAGAGAAGGAAGCATTTTGGTAAGTTGGCAAATCCACAGTCGCAGACTATCAATAATATGTTTTTTTAAATCAGCTTTTTAATAAACCATAACAAATTCACGAATATGGTCAATTTTGGACTTTTAAACAAAATACAAAATCGTAAAATTCAATGTTTTCAATTAAAATTATTTTAAAATGAATTTTGATTAAAAAAAACTAGTAAGAACGTAGAGCCATTCGCTTCCGTGACCACTGTGCAAAATTTCATCAAACACCTGTGGTGTCAGGCAGCCGAACGAATAGTAATTCATCATTAAACATTCACTCACAGTATCACAGGTCGAGGTTTGGCGTTTAAACTTAGAGTTCGTTACCTTGAAAGATGAGTACCTGTCCATGGTAGATGTCGTTATGTTAATTAAACAAAATATTAACTAATGAAGTAATAGCTTAGGAGCAGTTCCCGCTAGGCGATTGACCTATTCCTGGCAACTGGCCACAGTACATTGCCCACAGAATACAAGTTCAAGTAGATATCTACTAATCGGTTACAATGTTGTTAGGTAGGTATATGAGATGCTACTTGGGAGTTAGATGGGTGAAGGACGATGAGGTAACTCAGACCTTACGATTCACTCAAGCACCTTTGTTTAAATGAAAAAATAACAAGTACAATTAGTTATGGAGAAAATAAAATTGTTAATTACATCCATTCGAATTTTAACTAATTGACTGAACATTAACAGTGTGATACTAATTACTTGTTTACACAATGACTAATGTTTAGTGTTGTCCACAGGTGGAACGTTCAAATTATAATTAAATATTTCTCCTTATTTGTTCATTTCCTCGATATGAGGGTGTCGGAGGCAAGTGTACATGCATGCATACGTGGAAATAAACAAGTCAAGCTATAGTAAGGAAGCTTGAAATGAAAAAGAAGAATCGAGGAAGCAAAAATACATTGGCAGGTAGATTAATTTTGGTGAGAAGTGCCAACAAAACTAACAGCATTCACGTTCAATCCGAACGAAAAGAGCAGCTTTACATATAAATTCTTCCGCCAACCTGATCCAGCATACAGAAAACAGGGAAAACTGTGTTGGCAGCTGGCGTAGTATAAACAAAAAGTTTTCCGCGTTCCTGGCAAGTTTGGATGATATTGTCATAGGGATTTTCATTTTCCGACTCTTACCATTTCCCTAATCGTTGCGATAAATCAATGTAAAATATGGACGTCAACACGAAACTGTTACACCAGCTTAGAAAAGGCAGCTAGCTACCTTTACTCTTAAAAATCTCTAATCCACTCTCGCACTCTCGCCAAGAGTGTAGGACATAGAAATTTCAAAGAAGACTAATCGCAAAACTGTTTGGCGCTTCTACACACAATGATCACGCAGCAACTTTCAAGCAGGGAGCTGCAGACATTAAAAACACCAATCCCTGCTGACAATGAGGAAACAGGTATTTACGTATGAAACTTGGCATCAGCAGATTCAGTACCCAATAATATTATAATACCGCCATCTCTACATCCCAACAATGGCGTCCTCCTTTGTAAATCAGTTTTTTAACTGAATACGATAGACGTTAAATAAATAAATAAATAAAATTTCATACAAAATTGTTCTGGGTTCGATCCCCAGTCGGGGCAAACTTTTACGACAATTGTTATCATTCATTGATTGTTGATTATCACAAGAAAATAATCAAGCTATATATTTTGAAACTTTTTAATAAAATCCGAAAGAGAAAGCCCAACAGTCGTTAGTAGTTCCACCATCAATCAATAGATAAGACAAATCAAAGCATTTTCACTTAATTTTTGGAACATGCCCATAACAACTATGTAAAACTAGCAACATGATATTCATTGATATCATAGTCAGCCGTGCGAACACGATACAAACAACACAATTGATCTAAAACGGTGGCATCCACTTTGTACGAATTCATGTTGATACGATCAACTGCAGCAATGGAAGGATGGAAGGAAGATGAAAGGAAATACATAATAGTTGTAAATACCAAATTGGAGGGTTCATAGTCGCACTATTCTGAAGACTAATCAAGACAAACTAACAATCACTATCACAACAAGATGTCGATTATTTTTAATTTGTCAGAAAAGCCTCTGAACACCCATGATCGTATTTTTTTAAGCTAGATGCATTGGTCTATTTATCTTAACTCGACAACGGGGTAACGGCTATGAAAAGTTAGAAAATGTCAAATGCTTCATGGATTGAGAAACAAGTAGGTCTATCTTTGGCAAAAAGTAGTTCTTTTTCCCCCTAAACTTTTTCCCTTGCGTTCAGGAAATGGAAATCAGGTTCCCAGAATACATTGATGTTGACTACATAGTCGTCGACAAACACCTTCAGCTCCGTATAATTTATTCTTGGCCCCTGTCGCGGGCGCGAAAGATCGCGTAAATATAAAGTGCATTCGGGTCCTGCAAGGTCGGCGCAAAGCTTTGTCAACTGGCCCAAGGTATTCTTAGCTTAGATGGCTTGATACAGCGTTCACCCAGTATCGAGCTCGACACACATGTGGAGGAAAAAATACGCCAGTGTGAAAGTAAAAGTTCGCTTCACGTGAAACTAACAAACAAGAGTCAGTTTTTTTAGTTACGCTTTAAAATAAGCATAATATACTATAGCTATCGTTAAAAAAACTTGTGTTCAACAAATTGATTTTTTTACAAGAGTGGATGTTATGTACAATATGTATGGGCCGTAATGCACCATTTTCGAAAATAAAAAGTGTTAACATTGAGTCATGAACATCCCCGGGCATACGTTTCCTTTTGGGTTCCTTATAATATATTGCAATTTTGGCACAATTCTGAAAAACCAAATTTCACTAAATTTCTTAAAATTTAGAGTATCGTACCCTACATTGTTTTTCAGAATTTTTCGGACATTTCAAAATTGACAAAAACAAAAAAGGTAATACGGTCGCCGGAAAGGTGAGATCGGTGCACATAGCACATGCAGCCCACGGCAGCGACAATCCAGTATCTTCTCGAAGCCTCTAGTCTCAACTCTCAAGTCTCGCCATCCGAAGGCCGGGCAAACATTGCCAACTAAACGAGACGACTATACCTCTCGTAGGCGTTTCGTCATAACAAGGTATGACGTCACACTCCCTATATTTACACGCATTGTAATTCTTTTAGCACCTACAGAGAGGAATGTGGTTATCGGAATTAATACAGCTGTGACGGGACGGTTCGTTCGTCTCCGAGGAGCGAGCACCACTTCGGGGATGTTCGGGAACCGACGTACCTGTTCGGGTGTCACACGAGTTGTACCTGTTTATGTTTTGACGTTCTCTTGATAATTATTAAACTTTGTATCGAATATTTTTAGCAATGGTAGTAATCGACAAGGTGCGTGAGTGTGTTTTGTATGTACACGAACGATAAGAATTAACACTTTTTTAAGCAATTAGGGCCTAACTATGGTTTATTTATTACACTAATGTGTGTGTTGGTTAATAAGCGCATTAATTATATTCCAACAATCAAATGCAATGCACTGCACCATTTTCATTATTTGAGCAATTTGTAATTAATTTTATTAAATAACGAAAAATAATAGTAAGGCCTACAGAGGACATGAACTTTATACATCCAATCCAATTTACATTATTTGCAAGAAAACTAAGTGAGATTTGTTAAAAAGTTATGTTTTTATTTTCAGTGGATATTACACGAAAAAATTTAATTATGGGTTTTAGTACCAGAAATTAAATAGCATTTGCAAAAAGGGTATTCGAACTCACTAAAACAGAAAACTGCAATTAGACCTTCCGGAACAGTGAAATATAAGAAATCATTCGTAGAGAAAACGCATCGAGCGGAAATCTAGAAAAAAGAATACAAAGCTAGTGGAAGACCCGGGTTCAAATCCAAGTCGGGGCTGGTTACAAGGATTTTTTACTAACTGCATTTGACAACTTAAAATGATTTACCGGTACTACTTAGTACAAGTCGATAAAGTTAATTTTAAATGGAGAGTACGACTAATACACAAAAATATATATTGTTAAATAACATGGCCGGTTTAATTACATGAATGGTCATTATCAACTTAAGAAACACGCACGCACTGCTGTAAGTGATGTCCAAATAGGACAAGGTTTAAAAACTTTCTTCGAAATACAATGAACGCGTAAGGTAAATAATGTCGGCAATGCTCCAAATCCAATGCAAATAGCGCTAACCTATTTGGCGCCGTCTGATCGTGCAGCGCGATTTGAAGCCCCCAATAACGCGCTCACTAATTAACAAAGACCGCGCGGTGAATAACACAGAGGAGCAGCTCGGAGAACAATAACTCGTATTGACACGTTCATCTTCGGTTCGGTGCCAACTCACGTAATTCGAAGGGAAAATAAATTATCTAATTCTAGTACAAATAACCTTTCTGTATTACGTGCTTGTATTGATCCAACGGGGCTATGTGGGCAAGGCACCAATGCGATAACAACACCGATAAAGGGTATTACGAACATTAACAGAGTAAAGCTTTCATTTTAAATTCGTTATAACAAGGTTTAAATTTTAATAAAAGCCGGGAGATTTCGGATTTCCGCTTTGCTATCTAGGAAAAGGGAATAAAAATGAATAGCTTGCTTCAAACAAGGTATTTCCGTCTGAATGGGGAGCGGTCGTCAGTGTAAAAAGTTGTGATTTCATGTTTCTTTTTTTAAATTCTTGGGCATTAACATTTAAGTGGGCGAGTTGCGGATAGTTGTCGGGCGAACTGCACTGCCTCCCTCACGTCGGTCGTTACCCAGACGACGGTACGGTGGCCACTTTACGACTTTCCAGGAGTTACGAGATCTCAGACTCGTTTATGAGCATATGGAGGGTTCGCAGATCGTTCGGCGTCTTCGTACTCGACGTCAAGTTAGTGGAGCCGAATAGTGGCCATTCGGTTTCTTTTCACAGGCTAGTACCATGTCATACCAGCTATTAACCTATGATGTGTCCGGGTTCTTGTCTAAAATTTGGAAAATTTAAGAGTTAATAATTTGTATCAGTTTCGTTAATGCAAGGAAATTTGAATTAAGTTAGAACAACAACTAATATCATATTTAATGCTCTAACAGCTGGATTCGTGTGTTCAATAATACATTTTTTTAAATTAAAATAATTTGTAAAACTATACAACCACCCATTGCTCCGAAAACCAACAAACACCTTATTAAAACACAGAAAACCATGTTCACCACTTGGAAAATTTTAACAAAAAATCTTAATCTTATGTCATCTATAGACTCGATCGTCATCACACCATCCAAAGCTTCACGCCGGAAGCTGACCACATTTCCGATAACAAGCTGTGTCCCATCATTCAATGCGTCGTACAGGAGAAGTGGCCATGGTCAATTTAGGGTCGTGAACCCATGGTATGAGGTTCGAGTACTGGCTTGGACATGGGTCATTATAGTGTAGTAGGGTGTATTTCTATATTCGACGATGATCAATGAGTAAGTAGCCTATAAGATTCATGAACAGTACTAATGATAAGAGAAGATCGCAGAGCATAATAACCTGCTACTCTTGAAGGATACCTAATGGAAAAAAACAATTCCACGTCTATTGCAGAAGCTTTCAAGTTGATGACGTATGGTTGAAGATGATATTACTAAGTTGGGGGTCCTCCTGCTGCAGCAGAGCACGAAGCTAAGCTCGAGCGTCAAGTCCTCCAGTCAGTTCATGGTCGAAATATTACGATATACGAGGATATTCATCATACAACCGTGAGCCTTCTAGGAACCAACGAGCACTTACCCAAAGTTGCTACGTTGCACCCAAGATATTTATAAATATTTTCTGAGAAAAAATGTCGTTGGTTCATGGTCTGCACCAGCAACTAAGCACACGATATTTTATAGGCCCATCATAGGAGAGTACAGAAGTTGAGATAAAAACAAAATTGTCGTGTAAATAACCAAAAGGTTGAAATTGAATAGAGGTAACAGTTCCTATAATGTCAACACAGTTTGTTTTATTTCAAGACATTAAACGAATGGTGTTGCTACATTTACGGCCAATAGCCTAAGGACGTAACAAATTGAATTATATCATCCTCATAGTTTTTTCAGGTTTTATCCCGGAAAATGATAATTTTCCGTACATTAAACTTATTAACAAAAACATAACAAGATAAAACAAAATAGTGTCGTTAGATCTTGCAACTGAATCAGGGTTTCGATAAATTTTCCATTACAAAATTCCCTGACTTTTCCAGGTTTTCCAGATGAAAAATTATATTTTTCCAGGCTGAAAATTTGACTTTCCCGGAGGAAAAACTGTTTATAAATTCAATGTCGATTTCGGCGGGAATTTTAAACACTAGACAAGCAAAATAATTAAGAATTGTTTTTTTAAAATTGAGAATTTCTATTTTCAGCAACAAAAAAGGTATTCAAAATTACTAAAAATATTGATTTTTTTTACATTTCTAGTAAGATCCCAGAAACAAAAATATCCCTGACTTTTCCAGATTTATTAAATTCACTGACTTTTCCAGGTTTTGCAGTCTTGTAGACACCCTGTGTATAAATTTATTGTTTAGTCCAAAAGATTTAATATACAAAATTTCGTTGTTTTCTTAAATCAATTAAAATGTTACATCACGTTATGGAACTCTAATTTGGTCGGCATCCACTTAGTTTATCTGCCTGTCGTGGAGGTACAGTGTACAAACTTCATTCAAGTCTACAGACTCTCACGTGACTAGGCCTACCTCATCTGTGCTAATACGTTATACACTTCTCTGCCAACATCCTAGAGACCCATTCAAACGACTTGACCATTATTCATCCGTTCGTTTTGTAATCTCGCTAATTTGTTGGTTGAAAGCGTGCAGCTATAGAATCAACTGTGGGACGACGCTTTGTCACCGTTTTAAATTAAATTCGCTCGACTCGACAATTAAATTAACAACACACCATCCATGTGTTCCACGTCAGTCATCCATGTTATTCACATTCGAGCACGTTTCACATGGTTTGGTTCAGCAATCGGGAGGAAAAAGACCAACAACGCAAAGCATTCAGGTGTCGCAAGAAATAAACGTGTGCAGGAATGTCTATACAATTTGCAATATTATTTTTAAAACATCGTGAATATTATTATTTTGTTAACCTGTTAAAAGGATATGCCTACCCTGTTTTTTTTTTTTTAACTAGAAGAGTTATAATGATGGCGAGGGAGGAGAGAAGGGGGGCTTAAAAACAAATTTATTCTCCTTTGGAAACCGACTGAGAACTTGATATTACAGGTGTCTACAAATTTTCCATTACAAAATTCTCTGACTTTTCCAGGTTTTCCAGATGGAAAATTAAATTTCCAGGCTGCAAATTTGGGTTTCCTGCTCATTACAATGGAGGAAAAATTGTTTATAGATTCAATGCCGATTTCGTCGGGAATTTTCAACACAAGACAAGGCAAAATAATTTAAGATTTGTTTTTTTTTAAATTGAGAATTTCTATTTTCAGCAACAAAAGGGTATTGAAATTCCTAAAATATTGATGTTTTAACAATTTCTAGTAAAATACCAGAAAAAAACAAAATTCCCTGACGTTACCAGGTTTTCCAGTCTTGTAGCAAATAGCAAATTGATTCAATTGGCAAATTGACTTTTTGACTTGTTTAAATTTTTGAATTTTTGGCAAAATGGCAGCTTATGCCATTATGAATAAAATTCAATTTGTAAAAAACGGAGGAGAAGTTTATCTTAAAGGACTACTTTTTTTTCCTTTGAAGTTCAAAACAGAAAAGACCCCTCGATTGATCATTCATTGCTGATTACTACACAGAATAACACCTTTGGCACATCAACTCTTTATAATCAGATTTTTATTAATTAACCGAAAATGTGCGTGTAAAACTGGACAGGCCCTACTACTTTCAACCATGCGGAACCGAAGCCACCGTGAAGGAGAGCAAGTCTAGTCTAGTCTAGCCAAAACGATCAGCTGTTTGGCGCTTCGTCGCTGTTTAAATCGCCATGAAATTTCAATCTAAGCTTGTCACCCATCTATCCTTGTCGGTTTATTTGTCGGTAGTCTGTGTCTTTGAAGTTTTCCCGGAGACTGTTTTCTTGACAGTCTGACGTCATCACAACTAGGCTTATCGAGATCAGGTAAACAAGAAAAGATAAATTAATGTAGGGCAACCAGTCAGAAGACGATAAATTGTGGAAATCCAGTCAAATGTAGAATCTTTACAGCTCGGGGCTCGGCTCTCGACATAGGAGTTAGTTAGTTAGTTAATGTTGTTTTAGGGCACTCAACAGTAGAGTTATCAGTGCCCATTTCAAGTGTATTGGAATCTTCCAAATTTTCATTTTCCATAATAGTGGATTACCACCATGTTTTTTTACCCAAAGGGAGGAAAGGTTGGAAAGGTGGGGTTTTAAATGGGTGGGGGCGGAGGAGTGTCGTTTCAGAGAGGGCGGCAATTAAAAAAAAAAGTGAAAGAAGAAAAAAATATGGTGAATGAAGAAAGGTGTGATAAAAAGTTGCGCGAGAGCTCTCTCTGCAACACGCACCCCAACCGGCCAGAGCTCGCCCTGAGTTTTGGGGAATACACTACTCCCCTACTCACAGGCCAAACCACGGGAAGGTAGCGAGTTGGACTTTGAAGGCCCAAACGACATAGGAAATACTGATGAGTGTCGCGCAGACTAATTCGGCCTATATTAGTAAGGTATATTTGCGCTTATAGAGAAGACGTGAACATCCTGTGTTCGTAATTCTTAACAATTTTAAAAACACCATAAAGTAATTACCGTATCATATTTGGTTCAAAATTCGTTTCCGTTAATTGCAGTAAATGCAACCAATAATCAAGTGTCTAGTAAAATCTGCCAAAATAAGCGAGAGAGCCACTTGAGATAGTGTGAGGAAAAGTTGAGGACAAAGACACTAATTATTACAACAACCCATACTTTATGCGAGAGCGGGATTCGAACCCACGTCGCAGTAATAAACTTCGACCGTGCTCTCCAATCGCGCGAGCCCCCACGGACGACGTCAAAGGAAAAGTGTTAAAAAATCCGTAGGTCTTAATTTTAGGGCAGTAAAGCAAGATTATTCACACTCACACGCCCAAAACAAAACAAAACGTTTACAGTCTAGATTGTCTGCGATCACGGTCGTGGCCTATTCTCCCGAGAACGACGCGTGTTGTGGGGGCAAACACGCGTCGCGTGCGCGGCCGGCGCCACAGCACGGCACGGCACAGCACGCGCCCGGGACAGCCAGGAAGTCAGGTAGTTCTACGTTTTCCGGGACGCCCGAATCAATCGCCACGAGTAGGCTAAACGATTGTGATTGTCGGGACGCGCGTGTGCCGGGGCTGGGAACTGGGGCAAGTGGTGGGTTAGTGACCGCGAGGGGTTGGTTAGCCCACTTCGGAGCGCGAGTTTGATGGTTGAAGAGCGCGTCAACTGTAGGGGTATTGTGCGCCACTCTAGCCTGTATGTGGGGAGGACAGACCCGTGCTGGACAGATCCAGCCACAGGCAGAGAGTAGGGAAGAGAGGTTCCTCACGACGCCGTCGTTGTCGTTGTTCAGGAAGGGAGGTGGTTCCCCATGATGAATGGCCAGCAGAGCTCGTCTTTTACACAATTGCCTTTTCTGCGAGGCACATTTGATTGTTACTAGAAATGCAGTTTCCCTATTAAAAATATCATAATTTTACCATTATGATTTGAATCTGACATACCCAGAGTTTAGAAATATCCACGAGTGACGATATCCCTACCTATTAATTAATTTAAAGATTGAGTAGATATATAGCCTATATAGGTACTGGTACAGTGGTACTGCCCTCGTGTCTTATTATGGATATTGTTGTTTGTATGAAGATTGTATGAGCCTTCGTTTTATAACAGAACATCAGTATACTCAGTCAGTCAGTAGGGTTTACCTTGGTTGGGTTGGGAGTGGAAGTCAAGGGGCGGTATTCTAAGCCCCTGCTCCTAAGCCCCTGACCCTTTTTTGGCTTCCTTAGCCCCTGTGCCCGAAGGTTGTGCTACACGTTGCAAAAGCGGGGCTAAGAAGACAAACCGGTCCGGGCTTTAGAAGACTAAAGTCTCTTAGGCCCTGTCTCCTAACGCCCGCACGATGTTTTTGTTCGGTCGACACGTTGAAGCGGGCTGTACTTTGCTCGAGGTGAAACCATAAATTCCCAAATGTTGGTGGTGGGTGGGGGTGGGGGATAAAAATAAATCATTAGCAATATTCGATTAAATTAGATATTGCTTAACGTCTCATTTGACTCGAAAATGTTGCAATTAAATCATGTAGGCATTGCAAAAGCCCCTGTTTTAATATGCAATGATCCAACTTTTTAACTCCGTTTGTTGCTGTTAAATTACAAAAAAACTTCAAAACTTTAACGTCGCTATTTTAAAACGGGTACTCTTTCGGTTGGTATGGACAGTTTTTTTTATGTGCACCTAGGCCTACAAAACCTTTAACGTCGCTATTTTAAATCTAAAGTAGGCGAAATACTGATCAAAACGTCCATAGGCCTACCAAACCCGAAAGAGTTCCTTTAAACGAAAGTCATGAGAAATATTTCTTCGATTCCGTATCCGTATCCGTATCCGATTCCGATGCCGTATTCGGGTAGAGAGCGAACAAACAGACAGAAAAAAAAAAAAAAAAAACACACGAGCTAAATTTTTTGGGGGGTCGGTGAAATTGAAGTCTTCGCTTCGCTCATCCAAAAATCGATAATAATAAACACTTCAAAATTCGTTACATTTCTTATGGCTCATGGGAACGACAAGGTTTTCGTGCGGGGCGTTAGGAGACGGGCCCCTAAGAAGACTTTTAGTTTTTCTTAAGCCCCGCTTCGCAACGTGTAGCACAACCGTCGGTTACAAGGGGCTTAGAAGCCAAAAAAAAGGTCCGGGGCTTAGGAGACAGGGGCTTAGAAGCGGACACCGAAGTCAACGTGCGAGTAGGGTAAAAATATAATTTAAAAAAGTTACAGTTCCACGAATTTTAGAGGGAGAAATGAACTACCGACAAAGAACAACACAATTATCATAGATCAACCAGTTCTTATAGTTCCTAGAAGAAGCTCTAGCTAACTTGCTACCCACCAACTCTTGTTCTTCACCACAACTTTGTAATGAGTTTTGTCTGTTCCACGTCCTCATGAGAGAGAGAATATATTTAAATGAGAGTTCGCCGTTCTGTCACGGGACGGGAGCATGTTTTGAGAACACGACCCCAAAATACTATTCAAAAAGTTTGAAAAGATGTGAAGATAGATCGTAGCCACGCCCTCAACCATTGGGTATTAAAAGGCACCCAACCATTATTACATAAGTAGGTAGTAAGAATTAAGGGCGCACAAAGTTGTGCAAATAAAATAATCAGCGTCACGGAAAGCGTAGGAAATTTCGTTCGCGCGTAAAGGCTTCACCTGAGAAGGTCACTGGCCGAACTTGAATCCAGCGCAACCTAGTCAAAAGAATCAGGGGAAGCAAGTTAGGTAGAGGTAGGTAGGTGGATAAGGGCAATATTCTCTCACGCAGTTGCCCTCATAACCGCCACCCACATGATAGTTGGTCGCTCGGTGCTGTTACAAAGGGGCCATCGACCTCGCAATATCGTCGGGTCGAGTTAAATTCATTAGCGAGGTCTGTGGCTGTGCTGCTGAGGCCGTAATAAAAAAGCCGAAATACATCCGCCATCAGGTGAATTACCCAGATGGCGGATATCGAATATTTGCGGGTGGCTTCTCAAGCCGGATGCGCCCGGGGTCTCGACTCTCGGTCATCGAGATTCGCAAACACATTTGGACAGTGATTTCGGTTTTTGGCGTTGGATATATCGGGGAGGAATGAATTGTTATAGGTCCATTCACCTAAGTTTAGTAGTCTGGTGCTGCGACTATGATGTCACGTCTTCTTTGGCAACATCGTGCCAAGAAGCTGTACTCGTGCAGTAGCAACTATACAGCATTTCCACATAACCAACCATCAATATGATTAGCCTACTTTGTGCAAAATTACCTCTGTATTTGTTTGTGTGTGTGTAAGGTTTTGTACAAAACTATACCTATAAGTACGTTAAAAAATGATATATTCATTGGCACTAGTTTAAAGTGACGTACAAACATTATAGCTGTCCTTTCCACTTCTAAGTTTAGTTGAATTCTGAAAAAGTCTAGCAAAAACATGGAAATGATTTTACTATAAAAAAAAATTATATAGGATGTTTAGTCCTAATAAAACCTTTCTTGTTGCAGCAAGGAAGGCCCCAATCGAGATAGAAGATCTACTGTTCTACGGGAAATAACGGCAAAGTTACAACGGAACCGTACATGAGAAAGTAATTGGAGAAAGATATGAAAATACGAAATAAAACAAACTGAAAGTTGACAAATTAAATTACTCGCGTCGTGCACGTATCGGTCCCTACACTAACATTTTGGCGGTACACACTTGTAAGTTATCAGTTGGATCTTCAAAACATTTAGCTACAGAGCAATCCCTAACTGAAACTAAACTAATTTCATTGCAGTGTTCAAGTGTGTGACTAATCTCAAAGTAATGTATTTATAATCACATGTAATTCACTCTCCAACTAGTTGATTACAACTAAGTAAACTCACGGTAAACAGAAAACAAACACTTTCTTAGTACCCTTTTGCTTTTTAATTCAATTAATATAAAAAAAGGGGAATGTAATAGAATGAGAAAACCATTTATAAGTTCTTTAATTTCGTAGTTAGGCTAAGTGAGACCCTTTTTTAGACAAACAGCACACAACATTTAGTTAATACTTTTAACTTCAAATAGTAGATATACCTTTTCGACTATTTATCATTGTCACGCAAAATTATGCTTTAAAATCACAACGTCCCATGCTACGAGAATGGTGGAAAAAGTTCAGAGATTGAGTCATTAAATTTTTGATATTTTTTTGTTATAAATTTAAACCCAATTTATTGTGATCTTTCCCTTTCTGTAATACCTACCTTGTAACACAAGAAATTAGAAAAGGCCTGATGGCCTCTATCTTCGCTACTAAGAAACCTTAGAACTAAATTAAGAGTAGACCCTAGTGGTGGTCAAGAAACCATTTCATGCGCATGCCCAGATATGTTTTAAATCACAATAAAAGGAGACAGCATGAGGAAGTATAAAACTAGGAAATAGAAAGATGGACCCAAAAGGAAACCGGGAAAGAGAGAGGGGGGTTTTGGAAATTCATAAAAAAAAAAAAGGATTGAAGTCGGGAAATTTGTAAAAGGGAATTGTGGCAACTTTTAAATTTAATGGAGGACAAATAAAGGGGTTTTTCGAAGTCACAAAAAAAGTTGAAAAAAGAAATACGTAGTTGAAAAATATAATAAATTACAAGAGAAAAGAGAGGGGGAGTTGAAGAAGGGTGAATTTACTTAAAAAAAGGGAAAAAAGGAAAAAGGAAAAAAAAGAAGAAGAGGGAGACGAAGACGAAGCGAAGACGAAGACGAAGACGAAACGAAGAAGAAGCAAGACAAAAGACGAAGACGGGGGAAAAAAGAAGAAGGAGAGGAAGAAAAAGTAGAACAAAAAGAAGAAGAAGGAGGGGAAGATGAAAAAAAATGGAATGAAACAAACGGGGAAACAAGCACAAGAATTAGGAAGACGGCAAAAAAAATTAAAAAAATCCAAAGAATGTTGTTGAACCGCTTTGATAAACAGAAAAATACTCAAAATCTAACACAAGAAGTACAAGTAGTATGTGGATTATAACGAAAACGGGGACACGAGAAAATAGAGATACCCCTAGGAAAGAGATGAGGAAAAGCGAATTTTGGCTTCCTATATGAAACAAAATAAAAGTAGGCCTAGAACTAGTAAATTATTGTGGGGTTATAAAAAGTGATTGGCACAAGAATGGTATAAAAAAGGTTATAAAGTTGAAATATACCCAGATAAGGATAAAAGAATTGGGAAAATTTAATCCAAGATGATGATATGGAGGGGGGTGTGACAAAACCAGAACAGTTGTGCTATGTTTTTGGGAGCAGTGAATGGGGGTGCTCGAAACAGGGGAGATGAAATGGCAGAGCGAAAGAATACGATAGTAGTAACATTAGATATGGTCCACAAACACATGTTAAAATGTGGGGTTTGCAGGGGGCGGAAAGGTTTGAATGGGCGCTGAGAGAATCGTGGAAACATTGGGGCTGAGTTTACCCAGTTTCAAGCAGGTGCAATAAGGAATAACTACTAAAAGGGTTTTCAGTTTTTGGCCAATAAAAGAGGGAAAATACCAGGCCCCCCCGAAAAACCCCTTTTTGAGAATCAGAGAAAAAAAGAAGGTTTTTTGGGATCAGCAGAAAACCCTACATTTTTTAAAACCCAGACTTTTTTGGGAAGAGGGAAAGATGCATTCCCAGGGAAGATTTTTAAAATGAAGGAGGTATTTTTTTGGGAAAGGGGGAAAGAAACTTTTGCCAGTGGAAGATTTTTTAACTGAAGGGGGTTTTATAAAAAAATGAAATGAATTAAACGGAAAAAACAAAAAACCAAGAAATACGAACAAAAAAGGGAACCTAATGAATGTTTGAGAAACATCGGGTTTGAAGATAAAGGAGAACAAAACTAATAAAATAACGTCAAAAAAAAAATAAAGCTTGGCCTCTAAACATAATCATTTGACTGGAAAAAGGGAAGAAATAGTGTTTTAATGAAAGTAAAGGGTTAGATATTTTGGGCTGAGTGAGACAAAATGGAAGAAAGAGGGTGAGAAAAAACTAAGGGTGATTTCAAACTGGTGGGTTGGGGAAATTCGGGGGAAAAAGGAGGGGTTTTTTTCTGAGCCCAGCTATCACAGATACATTGTGGATATTAACACATGTGACAAAATTTATTAAATAAAATTTTGCAAAAAAAGAACAATTTAATAATCAACAAGCTATGCTCCCCAAGGGGCTTAAAAAAGTAAAAAAGATGCTGGTTGGAGGAACTGGAGGAAGTGTAATGGTAGGGTGAAATAAAAATAAGGGAGATATGAAGCAAGGGTGGGCAATTTCCCGTATAAGCAACGAGGAGTTTGGGCCCTTTGGATAGGCGAAAGAAACCAAAAAGGGGGAAAATCTGCCTCAGTTTTTGTGCTAGAAGGGCAAAAAAATAGCCAATAGGGGGTTTAAAAAGAGGCCCTCCCCCAAAAAAACAAGATACTCAGGATGGGGAAATAAATCAGTGATTGACACTTTTGTATTGGAAAGAAGAATAAAAAAGGGTGAATGAGTTAGGGTATACCAAATATATCTCAGATACGCCCACAGGTTTTTGGTTGCATCTCTCGATATATTTTCGTCCAAAAACCCCCCCAAAAAAACAAATAAAAGAATACGAGGTGGAAACCCAACAGATGATTGAGGAAAGAATATAAAATTTTGGTAATGCGAAATTACCTTTTGGTACTTTTTGGGAGTGAAGAAGAGTGGAAGCAATGAGAAATTATTGGTTCCCCGTGCTGAGGAGTGTGGGGTGACCAAAAGGGGAAAAGGAGGGAAAAGGGAAACTCCAGGGGGAATGCAGAAGAAAAAAAAAGTTATAAGAGAAAAACGGGAAGCATGGAAGGTTAAAGGAAAATATCAGGTCTAAAAAAAATGTAAAATTATACCAGCAGTGTAAGTATAAAGTAAAAAGAGTCATAAAAAAATGAGAAAAAAAAAATCGATGAGGTTTTTGCATAAATTGGGGCAGTTATCTGGCAATAAAAAGATTTATATGGGTTTAATTAAAAAACGGGAAATGAAGAAGTGCAGAATTTCATGTTAAATGAAAATGGTGAATGATTACTGACCTTGCAAGCTAAAGGGGAATGGTATCAATTTTTAAAAGAATTTACTCAATGTTGGAGAAGGTAACGGGGGAAGTTTAGGGAAGTGAATAGTGTACGAACATTAAAAGGGGAAAATGGGGGAAAAATAAACATTCAGCAGCAAGAGGAAATTGTGGAAACTGAAATATCAAGACTCGAAGTAGAAGAATCAATAAAACGGATAAAAATAAAAAAAGCCCCGGGAGCTGATGAATTACATTTTGAATTTTGAAGGCAGCGGTAAGAGTGGGAGTAGAATGATGTGGAGAGTGAAATTCAGTTTGGAAGTAAGAAATCCCAGATGACTGGACTAAAAGTGTGATTGTACCAATTTAAAAAGGGAAATCGCAAGGTTTGTAAAAAAACTCCCCAACATATCACTATGAGTCAGGGTGCGAAACTGAGAGAGAGGCTCGAGAGCGGTTAAGAGATCATTTTGAATTTTTGCTGAGAGAGGAACATTTTGGTTTGTAGCCCTGGCAGATCCAAAATAGATCTTTTATTGTGTACGTAAAATAAGGAAGGTGGGTGGGAGGAGGACGAATCCATGAAATGGTTTTCTTAGATCTGAAAAAGCAATGACTCTGTACCAAGGGATCCCTTTTGGGGCATCCTTGCGGGGCTTTTATGTAGACAAGCCCTTTATAGAACGTATTAAAACCATGCACGTGAATGGAAAGGGTTTGTGTCAAACTCCCAGGGAAGAACTAAGGGTTTTCAAGGGGAGGGGGGTCTGAGGAAAGGAGTGTATTGTCGCCACTTTTTTTTTATAGTGGGATGGATGCTATGCTCGAGAAGCAGACCGGAAAGAACCAATATAAAAAACAATGATCTTTGTAGATGATATTGTTGTAGGGGTGAGTCTCATGAAGAAGTGCAACGTAGAGAGATGCTGGAGAAAGGTTAAGAAGCAAACAACATGAAGTTAAGTAAAGTAAGAGTGAGAAAATGATAATGCAAAGAAGTATGGCCGAAGGAGAAAAAAATATTTTTAAGAGAAAGAGTAAGGAGAAAGTTAGATTTTAAAATACCTAGGCGTTGTTAGGTGTAACGCTAAAATTTGACCAAGAAATATTAAAGGGTTAACCTAGAAAAGGGGTTTCTACCAATCTGTAAGGAAACGTTAGGGAATGAGGATAGCCTAAAAAAAGCAAGCTGTATTTTTACAAACTAATTTCGTCCCAATACTGAGTATGCTTAGCGCCCTGGATTTGGGGAAAAAAAAGTGAAAATCGTTAGTTGCCTCAGAAATGAAATTTCTAGAAGTGTATTGGGGTTAACTAAAAGGATAAAGTGAAAAGTAGGTGATAAGGAAGGAACTGGGTGTTGAAAGTTGAGGTGGCGTTTTGGGAAGGGAGCGACTGAGATGGTTTGGACACATAAAAAGGGATGGAAAATGAAAAAAATACCAAAAAGAAAATTTTTGCAAGGTTAAAAGGGGAATAAAAGAAAAGTAGGAAGCCCAAGAGAAGGGGATAGCCCCAAATTTAAAAAAAGCGAAAGAAGAGAGGAGTATTTTGGGGTAGATGTAGAATTTGGGGGAAGTGGTGGGAAATGGGAAGAAATGGAGAGACTTGGTAAAAATGCAGCAGGATAGGGAAAGAGTTGCCCGAGAAGAGGAGGTGAAGTATTTGTGTCGGGTTTGGAAAAGGCAGCTAAGAGCCAAAAATAGTTTAAATAAATGGAGCAAACGCCCCCCCAAACCCTGAAAACTAGTTTGGAAATGGGGAAGGATATAAAAAAAAAAAAAAAAATTTTCTACTTTTAAAAGTTGTGCAGTAAAAATTAAAAATTTTACAGCAAAACGGGAAAGGGCCCGGAGCTGGGTGGGCTCGTCATTTCCAATTTCTCGTTTCTATCGTAATGCTGTGGGCGAAACCTGACTTGTCAAATTCATCTCCATTTTTGAGTGAATTTTGACGCGAGGAGAATCGACCTGCTTTGCATTCAGTGGGCTAAGAGCCACCATCACGACCGTCGTGAAGGGGGGAAATATTCCCGTGGGAATGTTCCCCACCCCCCATGATGGGAATTTTTGGGGAATAAATTCCCCAAAACTGGGAATCTATTTTTAAAATAATGTTTTAAGTATAAATCAGAATTTGCACAGCCATTTTCTTGATAAAAACTAATTAGTAAAAAAAACTTACTATATGAGCAAGGTTTTAAAAGAAACACCCATTGTTTTCCATGGCCATGAATGTAGAAAGAAAAGATTTGGACTCGAAATCACAAGGGCATATCATTTTTAGATGCCTAAAACAGAAATTTGGGATATTTATAACCAAGTTATGTTGTCTTGTAGTAGTTTCAAAATCATCACATTACAGGTTCGGCTTCAACCCATATTTTTGAAAAACAAAATTTTATAGACTTTTTTAGACCTTTTTTACAAAAAAAATTTTAAAATTTATGAAAATTTTTCATTTCCATCCTATACAGATTTATTATGTGTGATTTCCCCCTAAGCACCCTAAAAATAATAAATATCGTATCGATAGATTTTTTTGAAAATCCCAATTTAAATTTCCCTTTTTGGGGGAATACCCCAAAGAATTTTTCCCAGGAATTTTTCCCCCAAAAAATAAAAGTCGGGTATTTTCACACACTAGAATTCGAGAATACCACCCCACCCGTCCCCACCGTAATCCCCTTTGCTTAGAACTAACTACCATGTGACAAGTGATTGGGTGAAGTGTGCGTAATCTAAACCCTTTACACTCAAAGAAACCCCAAGAAAAGTGTTCCTCGACGATTATTTGTTATCGGTTAGATAAGAGGAAACCGGGGGAAACGAATGTCAATCCCTTGGGAAAGTGTTTTCAATTCCAAACAGGACTGGGCTAGTGCCATCAGCGAGTTTCAAAGCCGCCAACGAATGAAACATTTTGTTTCAAACACAAATTTTATGATAAATTACATTTTTCAAAAACAAAGGATTGAGCTTGCTTACATTCTTTCCCCAAATTTGAAAAAATTGGTCGCCCCAAAAGTGTCAGTTTTTTCCTCAGAGTTGGAGCATATGGAAATGGAAAACCCAAGAAGAATGCATTTCGAGTACAATTGCATAAATTTCAGTACGTAGCAGCTAATAAATGCCGGGAAAAAAAACGATTTTTTCTCAAAAAATTCGACGAAAACCGTGAAGGTTTAACACAAAAAAACATTGTTCTTTCGAAAATAACAACCCTGAATTGGGGCGATAAAACGACACGGTTATCAATGAAAAATAATTTTCAATTTTTGGAAAGCCAAAAGTTTACAACGTTTTCTTGTGTATATACCTGCTCAAGTCTTTTTTAAATACCACTATTTTACTACGTGAAAACTATACTGCAATCTGTATTCGACTATGGGAAAAAGATTTTGTTTTTGTGCACGAGTATTTTTTGCAATCGGCACAACGCACACTTTTTTTTGAACCCTTTTTTGGTCTACTGAACACGCTTTATGAAACAACATACCTCGTTCGAAGCACCCTACGTAAGAACTTGGATGCCACCACGCCCTTCATTGTATGAGAGCTCGAAAACCCCTTGTTGGACCGCACCCCTGGGTTTAATGTGGGATCGTTGTTTTACATAGTTCACGCCGGTGCAGCATAATATCATGTCACTCCTAAAGAGACTGGATTTTAAAGGGGCATTCATTAGGGAAAGGGGGCAAATCCGATGTTCTTTATAAATTTTCTCATTTGCAAATTTAAATCACAATAATTGTAAATGATTTGTCCTACGCCACCTATCCTGTACACATGAAGAAATTTTTTTCTTAGAATGCGAAAGCACTTGCGGTTTGGGTATTTTTTATGTATTTTAACATGCAAAAATGACTCAATTTTAAAAAAATGAAAATAGTTTGGCCCCACTATTTTTCGTAAGTGAAAATCCTGGATTTGGGAAAATTGGGAAACCTTTTTAAAAAAAGTTTATTTCAATTCAATAAAAAAAAGATCAACCATTACCATTAGGATTGTAAATTTTTTTAAAATCATCAGGTTTCAAAATAATGTTCGGAAAAAGGGAGGTCTAAAGTCTTTGTGCTATGCTAGCCCCCCGATGCATGCCCGATGTTTACAAGTAAATACCCTTTTTCCCCTGTCCTAACAAAACATCTTCGCGCGACCATCACGTTGTAATTAAAAACACCAACGATAATACACGAATTTGAAACCCGTATAAGAATAAAGACCCACTATTTGAAGCAATGATAAAAGTTCCCGGCTTAAATTCCCCGTAAACCACTACCAATCTATAAGAAGA
Organism: Sweltsa coloradensis; assembly: GCA_024449915.1. Taxonomy (NCBI): domain Eukaryota; kingdom Metazoa; phylum Arthropoda; class Insecta; order Plecoptera; family Chloroperlidae; genus Sweltsa; species Sweltsa coloradensis. The sequence goes on from JAMZAV010001106.1 coordinate 194,449, forward strand.
AGTAGGGAAGGGAAAACCCCCCCCAACTAACACAAACCTCTGACAGACTTTTGGTTTCGGGGCCCGCCCCAGCCCAGTGGCAGGAACACCATTCCTATGTAAAGTCTTTTTTAGAGGAATAGGGGAGAAAGGGAGGGAAAAAAAGGGTAATCCCCAAAATGCGTGAAAAAAAATTTTACCTATCTCAAAGTATAGAGACAACCCCTGTAGCCTACGAATCCTAAAACGTGTGAAAATCAGTTTCTTGCAGCATAAAGCAAGCACTTCTTCAATTTGTCCTTCATCGGGAGAAGAAATATGGAAAATCCCTTTCCCTCTTTCCGCCCCGGGCGCCACGGAGAAAGTTCCCTTGACGCTTGAGTTCAGACCTCGGTTTACCGAGAGTGATGCTGACTTGTAAGTCCTAATCGAGTTAGAAACTAAACCCGGGATCTTGACGCATAGAACCCCTTTTCATTGAACAACCACAGGCGGTGAAAAGAAGGGGTTTTGAGGAGGATGCGTATACTGGTCAGGTTTCAATGGTAAAAATATATTTAAATTTTTATAATCCAGACAAATTTAGTATCTTTTTAAAATTTTTTAAACCGTGTAAAATGAATGGAGAACGAAATATAGAAAAATTCAACTTTTTCTATATTTGGATCTGGTCAAAATGTCAAAAGATATAATCGCATTTTTTGCTAATTCTTTTAAAATTCGAAAAACTAATATGATTGGGGGGGACTAATTAGCTACAAAGCCCATTATTATCAATTTACACCCTTGACTTCAATAGTAGCGGGGGGTTTTTAATTGTAAAAACCAGATTTAAACAGGTTTTATCTGGTGCAAGGTTTAGACTGAGCGAGCACGATCTAGGGTATCTAGTTCCGTAATGAATTTGGGTGTGCATTTTTATGTCGTCTATTCTCAAAAACAAAAAAGAAAAAGTTTGGAGCAAACCCAAAATTCAATGGCCAAGCAATTTTTTTATGATTTAGTTTTAAAATGTTATTTTTTCCCCGAAAAAGGTGGCTAGGCGCTCGAAAAAAGCGAAATGATCTTTTTTATTTTTAATGCGAAAAATAGGGAGAAAGAAGAAAAGCTTGGCTAACTTTTATATCCACAGCATCACAAACCAAAGACTTTTGAAGGAGAGCTTGGCTGCCCTTTTTTTTTTTAAAAATTTTTTTTTTTTGTGGGGGATTTCCCACTTAGCGGGGATCCGGAAGCGCGGGGGGCAGGGGAGCGTGACGCGAAGGGCGAGTCGGAGGTTTTTAAAACATGGAGGAGATCGACAGGACCTCGCACGTGGTTTATACGAGCTTGGTTTGTTTTGTTCTTACTTTACTAGCGAGGGTGATGTATGGGAGTTTCTAAAGGTGCCTGTTTTTATAATGAGATGCTACACAGCAGAGAGTAAGAAAACGATAAAACAGGAAACTGGAAAAAGTTTGAAATTTAATTATTCAAAAATCAAAAAATCCCTCGGCTAATGACAATGTTCAGCAGCACCCCCAACAACTTGTAACCTAGTTTCGTAGACAAAGTCAAAAAAAGTATAAATAAAGTAGGAGATTCGGCGGGCTATAGCATAAAACCCCTAGTCACCCCACCAGTAGAAGATTTTCAACAAATTTGTAAAAACCTTTTTTTCAAGATAAAATACAAAAGCTGAATTTTTTGTTTTTTTAATTTCTAAAATCAAAAAAGGAAAAGTGCATGACAGAGTTCCCTAAATTTTTCCCCTATATAATTATAAGCATGTGAAATGTAAGGGTAAAAACAAACTTCACTTTTTAAATCATAAATATTCTAGGGGGATGCGCCCAAAAAACCCCCACAAACTGGGGGAAATCCCCATCCCACCGACCCCCCTTGACCAGGATACAATCAGATGGCCCACGTTGTGGTTTTCATAAAATTTTTGCCCCCCCCCCCCCCCCCCCCCAAACAAAAAAAAGTGTAGTTACGCACTGATCTAATTTAAAAGAACCCAAATGAAAGACCTAATAGTTGTAAACCCTATACTGTGCTGGGGGCCGTACGTTTGGTATGCAGTGCCTTTATTCCACCCCTAAAACGAATAAATAAAAGAAATACCGGGAACTATCAGATTGAGAACAAACACACAAGTCATGAAGAAGAAAACAGGTGGCCAAGAACAAAAAAAATACCGGCGTGGAGAATTTTTTTAGTGTAAGAAGAGTGGGAAAAACACAGAAGTAAAACTAACACATTTTATTTGCAAAAAACACGATGTGCCATGCGCACTCCCCTTGCATCTTATCCAAAAAAAATGAAAAAAACAGTCTGGAAATTGAAAGAAAAAATCTCAGCCGGGTATCGAACCGGATAAATTTATTTTGATTTGTTGTTTGGCATGTTGTAGTAAAGGTGAACTAACTACAGACCAAGAGGAACATGTAATAAGAAAATAATAATATTAACATGTTTGGCTCCACAACGCCTTAGCACACACTTTATTGCAGGCATTTAATTGGGTTAGGTCCCATCGTAATTTAAACTTAAAAAACACAAAATTTGGGCCAGCTCCGCCCCAAATTAAAACAGAAAAAAGTACGGGAGAAGATAAAAAACGCAATAAATAAAAAACAGTAAACATTCGCCAGGGGGGGCCCACCTTTTGAGTTTTTTTAGGTTTACAGGAGGCGTCCATTCAATGCCCTACCTCGTTCTCATTTTCACCCTTTTTAATCCGCTGGGAAAACTCAACATTTCAAAATCTGTTAATTGGCTGTGCAACGTGAAATGTGTGATCCACTAGGATAGGGTGGAGGCTTATTATTAGTTATTATTTTACCAGCGTTGAGTAGGTATAGTAAAATAGTAGGGCCTAACATGGTTTTGGTTTGGGGTAGCCTACGTCCCAAATAAGTGGGCACAAAATAAAAAGTTCTAAAGATGATCAACTATTGGGTGATCCTGTAATAATTATTTTTCAAAGTTTACAATCATCATTCATGTATAGGTCCGCCTATGTATATTTGAGTGTTGCACGGAAAACGGATTGCGAATAAAAAAGTCCCAAACGGTATACGTAGTTTTTCAAGCGGTTAGCGTTCGATCCTTGCCCCCGCAATACGGGGTCCTACGTAAGGGGTTTCTCGTCCCCAAATTTCAGTCCCCCCTCTCGCAAAAACGTTGCGCACGAGAGGTCCATGTTTGAATTCACCACGCAACCGATCACAGAGAATACTTTTTTGTTTTTCAAAAAGGAAGTGGGGGAACGTAACGAAGGGGGGGGGGGGGAGGGGGAATTATAAGAAACTTATGGTTGGAAGCATGGGTGTGAACACTGAGATGCAGCACGGAAAAGTATGCGGTAAACTTCTTTTTATCTTTCCGCAGAGTTTTAGTTTATTATTCCCCGGTGCAATCACAATGAGCAGGCGAGCAAGATGATGCAGGTTTATACCACCAAGGGCGAGGACTCACTTGCGGCAATTAAAACACCCGCCCACGCTCTCTCTCTCTCTCTCTCTCTCTCCGCTTACTGGACGACACGTACGACACTCTCATACGGTACTTACTTACCCACCGGACGTCGCGTGATGACATCATAGGGTAGGGTGGCTAATCGAGACGATGTGATCGGCGAGACAAGTTTCAGGTCAGTCAATGAATATAAGACTGAAACTTTCAAGTATCATTTTAGGCAATTTCATTCAAATCGGACCGAGTGGAAAAACTGACCAAAAGTAGGTGTTGATTTTCTTCTGGTCGAAGGTGTACAAACAAGCACGGGTACGGGAGTACCCCGAAATAGAGAGCGAATCTACGTAATCAACCGATTGCCGAAGAAGAATGTACGTCCACAAATAAAACCTAATCCAACAAGCTTTGATATTTGGTGGGGGTGCCGGGTTCGAGAACGTCAAGGCCCCAAGGGTCACCAAAAACATTCTGCATCATCCTGATTGAAAGGGCAATACACAAAAACTCGGGTATCAATCACAACCGCAAGTCATTCTGCCCAAACCAGGATTCGAACCTGCACGGGGAGGGAAGCCACGTCCAAACACGACGTCAACCACGAATGAAGTTAGCAATGTGTAACGGATTCCAAAAAAAAACCCCCCCAAAAACCCCCCCCCCCCCCCCCCCCCCCCCCCCCCCCCCCCCCCCCCCCCCTCTTTCATTAGATAGGCTGGTTTTAAAACCATATAAACAGAAAAATTTTAAAAAAAAAATTTTTATTAACGATTTTCCCTTAATTTAAAAAACCAATTTAAAAAGGAAAAAATTTTGGGCCGTTGGGTACCGGGGAACCCTTTTTTTCCCCCCTTTTATTTTTAGGCGGGGGGAACGAAATTTCCCCCCCCTCCCCCTTCACCCCCCAAAAGGGGAAACAAAGGGGGTATAGGGAAAATTTTCTTTTAGTATATTTTCCATTTGCAATTTCAAAAATTTTACAAAAACCAACCTTTCCCGGAAAGGTTTTGGAGGTATGGAAAAACCTTTTTCCATTTTTTTTAAAAGAGCCATTCATGGCAATTATAAAATTAAAAATTAAAAATGCCGGGGTGTAACCGAAACAACAAAACCCCCCCCTAAAAAACCCCAAGCTAGGAAAGGGGCCCAGAAGGAAAAATCGCAAAAACTTGGAAGTTTTCAAGTTTGGGGATTATTTTTCGGTTTGAGAAATTTTAAAAACCCTGCCGTCAAAGGAAGGGTTTTGTTTCCCCAAACCCCAAAGGGAAACTCCTTTTTATAATGAATCTGGGGGAAAAGGAAAGTCCCTTTTGGGAAAAAAGAAAAATCTTAACCAAAGGGCAAAAATACCAGAACAACCCCCTTTTTTCCAACCACCCTTGCTGAAAAATTGCAAATTGATTTGGGAAAAAAATTTTAAAATTTAAAGTTTTTGGGGAATTAATTGCAATTTCGAAGTTTTGTGAATTTTTACGGTACCGGGGGATTTGTATAAAACCGTTGGCCTTTTTTCCAAACGCAAGGAAAGTTTAACGAAAGTTCAGGGTTTTTTTTTTAGTTTTAGAAGAGGTCCTAAAGGGAAAAAAAAGTTCCTGGGAAAAAAAGATTTTAATTCCCTTTTAAAAGGAGAAAAAAACATAACACAAAATTGCCAACCCCGGGGACGTATTTTTGAGGGGAAAAGGATGTAAAAAACTTCCTTGCACCTGTACAATTCAACAAAGTTACAAAACTACAACCCCCGAATCAATAAACAAGCGGCATTTTCGGGGGATGTTACCAAGACACGGGGGGCGGGAGAGCCGCAGGGTGCAATGGGCCCGGGTTCGATTCACACTTGCTTTCACTACCGTACTCGATCCAAAGCCTATTGCTCACTTGAGTGTGAGAGTGAGTGGCTGAAGATATATTTTTTTTAGGGTGTCGGACGCGTCAACTGTTAGGTCATAAACATAATGTGCCCTTCTAGTCGGGTTCTCACATGGGCGCCGGGAGGGGGGGGCAAGGGGGGCGCTTGCCCCCCTGGATTCAGGAAAATAAATTTAACTAGTGTATATGCGTTTATTACATATATAAATTGAATGTTTTTGTGAACCGAAATTCAATGTAAAAATTTATAATAATAATAATAATAATAATAATAATAATTTAATGATCCGATCGGGAGCGGAGTGTTGCTAGTTTGTTTGTTTTTAGTACTTAGTAATGTATTGAAATTTCGCATTTTCCTTTTTGGGTCTAGTCAATCACGCCCGTTTTCCATTTATTTTATGTTATGTGATATTATGTGTATGATTTATTGAAATAAATAATAATAATGTAACAAGATATCGTTTCTATGATTTGTAGGCTAGTAAATTATTAGTCGATGTAGACCTCTAAGAACGTGTTTATGTTTTATATTTTTATTCCACATTGCATTGCAACTGGAGAGAACTTACAAGTTGCAGTTTATGTAAGAAAAGAAAATGTGATCAAAACAGTCACATTCATTTTTTCAAAAAAATTTATTTTTGAAACGTGTGTCTCATTTTCAACTCATAACCCATTTTAGTAACCGTATAAAAGTTGAGACAAAATGTTTTTTTGTTTACTTTCTAGTATCTACTGCACAAAAATTACATAATTTCGGTATCGTATTCAGCCCACTACTTTTTTCTAAAACCCACCAAATGCATTCTAAAAACCTAATTTTCAAAAATTTCGCCTGCGGCGCTATTGTTGGGGGCTCCGCCCCCCAAACCCCCCGTGCTTGCCCAACTGAACTACAAATTGTGATAGTTGCCCCCCCCTGCTAAAATTCCTGCCGGCGCCCATGGTTCTCAAGTCATTGTCGTATTTGGCATATTTCGTGTCGTCGTTATCGTCGTCGAGGGGGGGGGGGGGGCCACGACAATATAAATAATAATTGTAGCTGATGTTGAAGCGAAGCCGAATACATCTTCGGTACGTGGTTTCAAACCCTGCATTGGGTTGGGTTGGGTTGGTTGTTGATTGAGCTTTGCTATCGTCCACTCAACTAAAAAATAAGTAGGCCTACCGGTATCATATCAAGAAAAAAGAGTTACACAGTGGTGGAACTCAACAGTTAGCCTATTGACCGATGGTAAAGGGGGTATTCCGTATTACACTAGGGGAGGGTCGCCGCCAACCGGTTAGAGTTTTAGGTTGAGTTTTGGAATATCTAGGCCTAGGCCCTATCTAGAATTTTCTAAACTGCAATCCCGGGTTGGATTTTTAAGGTGCTGAGCATGCCCACATTCGTTCTGCTCACTTCCGATTGTAACCAAAAACTGTAGTCAGTTGGCGGTGACTCCAGTGAAATACCCGGTACCCCTGTAACGGATGAAGGGTGTGAGGTGTTCGCCCGGTGTGACGGATCACTGACCCGATCACAATCGGATTGTTTGGGGGTGTTACACGGCACGTAGCCCACAGACACGCCCCTTTTTTAAATAATGTGCTACATCCCCGCTCTCGTAGGCCTACTTCTCGTACAAACAAACCAGTGATGCACATCATCAGAAAATTATCTACCTAGGCCTACGCCTAGTTCGATAAATAATGGAAAACTAGGGTTGATTTTGAGTGCACAAATAAATAGTACCGACGCGCTGATTTCTTACGTTGATGCCAAGGGATGTGGGTTCGAATGTGGAGTAGAGTAGAGTAGGATGGATATTATAGGTTGAGAAGTCTATGAATACAGAGTGGGTAGGGCCTACCGGGGGGGGGTAAGAAGTCTATGAATACAGAGTGGGTAGGGCCTACCAGTAACGACAAATACAATTACACACACACACACACACACAATAAGACCTCACAACGAACTAAGGGGGAGGGGGGAGTTATAAATTTTATAATCATAATCATAGGCCTAAGCAACATAATATTTACGGAATGCATATGCAGGTTAGCAACACACACATTTTTAGTTCGTAGGCCTAGCCTATTTTACCGTAGTCGATCGAGAATGGGGAAGCAATAAATAATGAACGGAACATGGGACTAGCCCCAATGGTGCACAAATGCCAGAGCAGGTAGGCCTACAAAGGGAATGAAGACCACAAAAAACATGCAAGCATGTAGGCCTACAGTTCGAATTAATTCCTCCATATTGATTTCAAAAAATAACAGTCGACTCAAGTAGGCCTAGGTAGGCTTAGGCCTATAATCAAGCATTGGTTTCAGAGGACTTAGGCCCTATGGTAAGGGTAGGTTATCTTGCAAAGCGTTGGGCTGGGCCGCTGGGAGTGATATCGCAAAGCGCTATTAGCAGTAGTAGTAGGCCCTATCTAATTACCTACATATTAATTTGGCTTGTGTTAGTATTTTTAATGTAATGCATTTTTTAATGTAGTGTATTTTAATGTAGGCCCTATTATATTGTATTTATGTATTTGTGAACGTGTAACTTTGTAAAAATAGCAACTCTGCTAAATAAAGATTTACTACTAGGCCTACTATTATAGGCCTAAGATAGGTAGTCAAGACCAAACGACCGGGTTAGCCTAGTGGCGTAACTACCGTACGGGGACGAGGGGGGGGAGGACGAGGGGGGCACCATTTTTACCATTTTTATTTAACACAAGATATTTATTGAGATTGGTAGGGCCTAGGCCTGATTAGCCTAGCCTACTAGGCCTATAGGCCTATAAATTTTTCTTTTTTCTTTTTTTATAGGGTAACATCTTTTAAGAGGGTTTTGTCAAAAAAAAAACAGGTCAAAATACTCCAATCACACTCATTAGTCATAAGAATTTTTTTTTAACACTGCTGTGAGCCCCGGACTCGCATCAACTGGGGCCTGTGCAAATAGGAGGGCCAGCACGACTACCCTCCAAACCCACTGAACTGTCTTGAATGTTTTCTCACAGTGTCTCACAGTTTTCTTTTTTTAATGATTTTGTTCTTTCTTTTTTTCCCCCTTTCCTTTTCTCTTCTTTTCTTTTTCCTTTCCTTTCTTTTCTTTTCATCACTTTTTTATATTTGATTCACTAATTAATTGCATTTAATATCCTTTTTATTTGTTAGGGCCAACCAAAATTGTTGTATTTTAATGCATTGTTGTTGTAGGCCTAATATTACTAGTTCAAATATTTAGGCTACTTAGGCCTAAATGTAGGCTAGTTCATTGTTGTGTCTGCATCTATAGGCCTAATTAAGTTACATTTATTTAGTTGGCCTCCTTTGTAAATCAGTTTTTATAACTGAATGGGATAGACGTTGAATAAATAAATAAAAATAAATAAAATAAGAAAAAGCTTCTTTAGGCCTATGGTAGCCTAGGCCTACTTGATTAGGCCTACCGTAGTATGAGCTGGACCACTGTGTAGAAAATTGGTCTAGTTCGCTTAAAAAAAGGGTTCTGACTTTTAAGTGCCATCAAATAAAGTCACGCTAAATTACAGTGTTTACCAACATCAGAAAAATTAGGGGTAATGTGGGTAATTGGAAACAGGGCGTAATTGGAAACGCCCTTTATAACTTCCGTATGTGAAGTTCAAATTTAAAAAAAAATTGTTAGATAGCATGGTCCAGACCTTTGTGGAAAATGTGCAAGTAGTTACAGCTTCTTCTGTTAGATAATATGCATGTCATACACATTGCAACCAACCTCTACACAAAAAACTTGTTTCAATTTGAAACACTTCTCAAAATTTCCCCTGTTATGGTCCTTATTTTGTTTTAAGAAATTTGTTCTTGGATGGAAATTAATAAAGACACATTAGTCAACAATATGGTACAGGTGAAATTTAGATAATTATCATAGTTTCTCCTGATAAGCAATGTTTCCAATTCCCCTATTATCTCATACTTGGGGGTAATTGGAAACATGAATTAGGTGTAATTGGAAACATACAGGGAAAATTGGAAACAAAGCCAAAAGATCCATGTTAAGCTATGGACAAATTTCAGGGGTAAATGGAAACACATTTAAATGTTTGGTTTAAAAGTAAGGTAAGTTGGCAACAGTGTCTGACTACACAGCCTTCTTACTTAGGCTTCAGATTATCATGTTTTGGAAGGAAAGATACCCTTGAAGAGATGACCACGATTCGGTATTGATAAATAATACCTATTTGCTGGTCCAATAAAGATAAACTTGGCACTGTGGACTTTGTCTTGGACCCACACCAAGATGCCATTGAAAAATATGTGCATTTTAAATATTTTTTTCCAAAATCACAGGAAATCCAAAAAACCGCAGCTAACGTTTCCATTTGACCAATCGATGCATGTTGTTTTTGTAGGTTAATTTACCAATCTGTTGATGTAGTTTTTTGTAAATTTAGGCCTAATGTTAAGTGATGATTGTATAAATATTTAAATACAAAATACAACTTTTTTTTATACAACAGCCTTATTTTCATGCTTGTGATGCTTTTGAGATTTTCCGTACAATTCTGCGTTGCGACGGAAGGTTTTCTTTAAATGTACACAGTATCTACAGTTTGTATCATAATGTAGGCTATTATTTTTTTTTGTGTTAGAATCACAGCTTAAAATGCTTTGTTTCCAATTACCCTACTTTAGTTTCCTTAAGGGTCTACGAGTTGTACCATGGCTGTTTCCATTTACCCCAATATCCGGGGTAATTGGAAACAAATTCGAGTTTTTAAAAAAAGCAATAAAAATACCATACAATATTCTTCCATGAAATTCTTGTTGGTGTCATGATTTAGTTTACATCCCAAAGCACAATTTTGCTCCTTACATTTTTTCTCTCCTATCAATACCCTAGCCTACAAATAAGGTCAAAGTTTAAAAACACTAAAAGTGTTTCCAATTACCCACATTACCCCTAATAGCCAAGGGGCCTAGGTCACTGGTTTTAGACAGTTTAACACACGATAAATGGTACCGTAGGTCTAGGCCTAATTATCAATGAAGGTTTTCACTTTTACGGAGATAGAACTGTAGGCCTAGGTCTACGGCCTACCCTAGCTTAAGTTAGGCCTATTGTTAATTTTCATTGCGTATAGAAGGGCTACTAGGAGCTAAGGCTAGGGCCTAGACCTACAATGTTTTTGTTGTGGTAAAACTCTAGGCCTATAGGCTAGGCTTAGTAGGCCTATACGCCACACTTTTCCTATTAAACGAGGTTTTCCAGCTTCCTTTTGGGTAGGCCTACGTTCCGAAAGTTGTTGAATATGCTTGCGTGCTTGACCCATTCCGAAAGCTGACAATATGCCTGGCGTTACGTAACCTGATTTGTGAGCATATTCAGCGTGCTCAATATGCCCGAGGTTTTTATTAAGCATTTTCAACAAGTGGGAGAATTTCTGAATTGGTTGGAGGGCCTATTTGAAACGGAGTGGATATTCTTACGGCATGCCGTAAGAATATCCATCACGTGATGAGACAACCAATGAAAACACATACCGTAAGAATAATTTCTAGTAATTCTTACGGTATGCCGTAAGAATATCCTCTGCCTATTTTAAAAGCAAAAATGGCCAAACATTTCATTCAATTGTTAGGCCTACCTAATTTATCGTTCTTTGACATGACAAAACCCAAGAAACTTAGGGCCTACACTACACAATAGTTGTATCCCCTGAGCAAGCCGCTCGAATTAACAACGGTAGGCCTACCCGGGTAGGCCTACCGGGTCACTTTGTTATTTCACTAATAACTTAAATGCCCCAGTATATGACGGACTTAACCTAAAATTTGCTCTAAAATATGTTTGCAGCGCGCATGTGCGCCACCCCGAAAAAGCCATGCCAATGATTGAGGAGTTCCGAAAGTATCTTGCTTATGGATGAATTTACGTGCGGGAGAATGCCAGTGCCATGGCATAGCCTATTATTCAACAGTTTTCGGAACGTACCTTTTGCAGGAGGTTAGTCGTGTCAAGTGCGGTGTTTTTTTATTAAAGGGAAACAAAATTACCTATGTAAAACCCCCGCGCTTTGCGCAAACCCTAACCCCCTGCAAACAACTTGTTGTGCAAGAGATAAAAAGTGTGACATCTGATCATACCGATTGTGTTTAACACTAATTTAGATCTACTAGGGCTTACCTTGTAATTGCTGCTCTGCATCCATGGAATGAGACTATCGATGAACTGGCCAATATCCGAACACTCAATATCGTTGTCGGGATTGTCTAGGTATGTAATAAGGTTGGTGCCAATTGTAAGCTTGTTCTTTGTATCCTGTGTTGCTAGGAGCGGCAGGAATCCATCCATGTTTCTTGGCGAGAGATTCGATGCCATTTTTTAAACTTCAATCACACACTTTTTTAAACAGTAAAATCACTGATCACACGCATTTATTAAAACACTCATATCTTGAACGAGGACTTGGGCTTGCTTTCAAGCATGCAACACACTCCAAGGGTCTATTGGCATAGGCCTATGCCTAGGGTAGGATATGTGTGGGGGGCTAGGTAGGTAGGCCTAGAGCCTAGAAAGATTGTACTACGATAGCCTCAGAGGCTAGGCTGCGGCTAGGCTAGGCCTTTAAGTTGACAAACGCCACTTTGTGCCTACTGTTAGTCCCTAGCTGTCACACGAAATCAGATAGATCTTAGGATAGGGCTACTACTAGGTTTAACGTGAATTAGGCCCTACCTAGCTACACTACAGCCAAGTGCCTGGGGCCCTAATGTCAGTGTGGATAATATTGTGAGTTGTGATGAAACCCTTTGACTAGAGGCCTTAAGTCTTAATGCTAGACAAACTAGGTATGACTAGGGCCTAGGGCCTAACCAAGGTTGGAAAGCTAAACGCAGGCTTTGCCTGGTTTAGGATCAAAGATAGACCTACGGCCTCAGGCTAGGGTTACAGACATAGGGCTAAGGCGCCAAGGGTTTTGTTAAGGGAAATCTCGATCTAAGCCATGTAGGCATAATGTCTAGAAAATTTAATAACCGTATTATGTATTATTTGAAATGTCCGAAAATTGTACACAAAAACAACACAGAGGCTTGTAAAATTACTATTTCCAAATTAAACTGGCGGCTCTGGGAATGTCAACAGATCAAGAAAACGTTAGGTTGGTCCTCCCAATAAGGATGAACTAAAGACTCAACTAGAGCAAAAATACGCATCAGTAAGTCACCATAATGAGTGTTTAAATAAAGAGCACTACTATTTACATCACATAATATATAAACGCACCGCATTAACACTCATTTTCCACTTGTAAATACCATTTGTTGCTAGTTGTTACCACTGTACCGAACAATCCATATCCGCCATTTTGGAAATTCAAGGGTTTTAGCAAAGAGTTCAAGAAAGATACATCGTACCAATCGAGCGCTGTTGAAGATCTTTGGTTTCATTTTGGAACAAAACGCTTGTTTTATTATTATTTGTATTTCATATTGGGTTTTATTCAGTTTTTCAACTACCTTTAAAATTAAACAATAACCAATCCATATAAAAATAATGTGAAATAGATTGCCTACGATCACTTTTGAACAAATCATTATTATCAAGTTTGCCGTGCCATGGCAGTGTTGCCATGAGTGTTGCAAACAAAATTACAAACATCTACATTATTACCAACCAAATACAAAGTGTTCATCGGTATAAACCTAAACTTCCTTATCGATTTTAAATTCGTAGAACTCGCCAAATCGTTCACCATAAGATAAACTAACTGGTTTTGTCTTATTATTACTTGCGTCATCATTATTCAATTTTGTTATTGTTTTGTAGAAGGACAATCATGCAGCACCTCAATATTTATTTACTTTTATTCTTATTTTTTAATATTTGCAGAACAGGTGGTAATTTGATTTTAAACTTTAAAGGAAATTATTTGGACAAACACTGTTCTTAGATAAATTATTATTATGAATGCGACAGGGACATCAAAAACATCTTCCCAATAGTGCGTGTGTGCCTGTCACACTCTTTGCGCATTACTAAAAATAATCACCTATAATCGTTGATACAGCTATTGAAACCAGTCTGTTTTTAATTTGTTCAGAAAAGCATTAGGTGACAGATTGATTGTAAAATCAATTTTGATTTGCTGATGTTTTACCCCTTTGAGGTATCAAAGGAATGCCATTATTATTTCAATGTAGCTAGCTGCCTTTGATAGAGCTGCCAAATTGCAGATCTATTATTTACCTATTCAAATCTGATGTTATTTATTTATTTTAAAAGTTAATTGGATACTATCCTACTGTATAACCCTTTTTTATATTTGATTCATTCATTAAATGCATATTATAATATATTTTTTTATTTGTTACCAAAATTGTTGTGTTTAAATGCATTGTTGTTGTAATGCTACTGTTTCAAATATTTACAAAAATGTAGTTTATTGTTGTTTCTGCATCAATGTAATTAGATTTATTTAATTGTCCTCCTTTGTAAATCAGTTTTTATAACTGAATAGGATAGACGTTAAATAAATAATAAATAATAAACAAATATAGATATTGGTACTAGATACTAGATAGTAAAACATATGTATATAAGCACAGGCGCGTAGGAACTCCTTTTCGAGTGGGGGGGGAACAACAAATCTGCTGCCAAGCATGTGGGGGGCGCAACTACAGCGGCGCAGGTGAAAATTTTGAAAATTAGGTTTTTAGAGTGTGTTTGGTGCGTTCTAGAAAAAAATCGTGGGCTGAATGTAATACCACATTAATGTATTTTTTGTACAGTAAAAACTATAAAACTATCAATAAAATTGGAATATGCTACAACCATTGAATATGCATAGGCTTATCATTGATCATGTCCAACAATAATAGGATTGTCGAAATTGTTGGTCATAAGGTAAGGGAAAGGGAAGTGGAGAATACACTGCAGACGTGCCAAAACAAGTCATTATCCGTAAGTATAATGGATTAAAATCACTTTTAATAGTCTTATCAGTTATCACTTAAAATTCGTTATTCAGAATTTGTTTCCGTGCGTATTTTTGGCGAGACTGAATTTCTAAGATTCTGAAGTGGAATTCCCCCCCATTCCCCCCCTTCCTACGCGCCTGTATAAGCACATGAGAGCCGTCCGCAGTTGCACATGTGATTAGGGCGCTAGTCTGAAGCATATGGCTCTACAAGGATGGACAAGGATAAGCAACAAAAATTATCATTGCTAGCACATGAGTGCATAATAGATAACTGGAAAAATGTAACTGAATTTAAAATTTTGATGTATGGATTTACATGCATCCACCTGGCCAGCATACCCCTCAACCCCCACTGAAAATCAGTCTGTGGCAATGGGTAGACTCTAAATACAAATTTATTTAATTATTGAAAACCTTGCTTGCTTACAAAAAATGTTGGTAAAAAGAATCTCACAGCCCATACCAAGCCGAGCTGCCACTAAAATAACACTAGAAACCACTTTTTATATGGCCTGTCTTGCTGTGCAAACTGGGCCTGGTAAGTACTGTAGATGTCCAAACAAGTACGTATTCTCAAAAAGGAATTGAGACTTTCCTTAAAAGGAACTTAGTTCCTTTCACGTTCCTTTTTAAATAATTATTTTAAATAATATTGAACGTTAAATATGAGTTAATATATCATTACTTTTATTTAGTAAAGTGAAAAATAGAAAAAACTGTGGAAAATATTCCAAAAAATCAGTCTGCTTCCACCACTCTGAATCTGACAAGGGAGTAAAGCCATTTTCAAAAACAAGGAAAGTCCCAAAATATTTTTTATATGCTAACTGTAATTTATGATATCTGGAACTGGAATTCGACGGGACTATGACGATGAAAGGAAGTTATAAAGGAATGTTTAATTCGTTCCAAGTTCCCACGAAATAGTAACTTTTCACATGTAAGTAAAGGAACGAGTTCCCATTAAAAGGAACGCGTTCCCCCAAGACCAAATACTTGTCAGCACCATTTAGCTAGCTAGGCAGAGCCTTCCCAATAGCATCGGCATAGAACCCGATTGAAGGGAAAGTGACGTTTATTAAATGCCTGCTGTGGGAGAGCAGCACTGGCGCTGGTGTTAGTATCATTTGTTTTAAGACACTTTTTGCTGAGAAACAGGATGTAAACACTGATGTTTATCGTCATTAAAAGGGACATTTTGAACAAATTTTAGCAAAATTACTGCAACAATGGTAACAATAAAATCAAATAGGCCTACTAATTTTTTGGATGAGCGTAGCGAGCGAAGCGAAGATTCTATTTCAGTACACTGTAGAAAAAAATCCGGAATGTTTTTTTTTTCTTTTTGTATTTTTGGTTGTTTGTTAACACAATTCCGGCTAAACCGATACTCCAATTGTGATGAATTTTTCTGGAGACCTTCGAAATCTCTGAACTTAGAACCGTCACGTTTTTGGGCGCAATCGAAAAATTATTTCTCATGAAAATCGCAATTTTACGATTTTATTTTTTATAAAAATTTCTTCGACTTATAACACCTACATACTTTATCCGATTTTAATGATTTTTTCACAGAACCATAATTTTATAAATTAAGATATTCGTGTGAAATTTGAGCGCAATGGAAAAATTATTTCTTATGAAAATCAAAATTTTACGGGTTTTTTCTTTTTTAAAACAATTCTTTAACTTATAACACCTACATGCTTTATCAGATTGTAATGATTTTTTCACAGAACCTTAATTTTATGAATTAATATATTCGTGTGAAATTTGAGCGCAATCGAATAATTATTTCTTATGAAAATCGCAATTTTAAATTTTTTTTCTTTTTTTAAATTACGATCACTTAAAAAAATTAAAAATTAAAGTTTATTTTTTATTTAATTTAAATTAATTTTTAAAAAAAATCTTTAACTTAGTAATGATTTTTTCACAGAACAACAGAAAATCTGCATAACACATGGCAGTTCAATGCACCAATTACGCTGCCTGAAAAAGCATTTGCGAAGATTCCTAGTAACTTTGTACATGACTCGGATGTCACGGCTTTCCACCGAACATTTTAATGGATAGATTGCAGGCCTTGCTTGATAGCTGTCACTTGCTTTTGTTTGTCCGAAGTAATCCAAAGTTTGTCCCAAATTTCATTGTTTTAACGCAACAATTGATAGCCAAAAATAGAATCGGGTCCTATGCTATAACCTCAAACACAAAACCATACTAAAACTTAACAACAAAAGTTAAATTGTAAATCAAGAGTATTCCAAAACCCTTAAACACTAAACAGCACAAATGAACAGTAATTTAAAAATATGTACCCATTGTTTTTCTTTCCCATGATTTGAATTGAATCTACTATTTTAGTTAATTAACGTGGCAATATGATTATGGCAAGAATTGATGTGTGGCGTGTGGGAATAGTGATTAAGAGGACTCGCTGCAACTAGCGTGGAAAAAGTACAGGCGCTCAGGTTCCTTACGATTGCACCGTTACAGTTCCCAATATCACTATTATATTTTGTATGCAAGTTAATGATGAACAATTCCATAGATACCCACACTCGGTTACAAATAATACGTCCCAAACAGTATTGGAGACTTAAATCCATAAAGTACCTAAAAAAAGAGAAAGAAATCCATAACATGAGTTTCAATTTATGAAATTTCCCATTTTCCAAATTAAGATTTTGAAATTTAAGCAGTGCGTTCAAAATGATTTAAACGTTAGTGTCCAGTATAAAAATATCTAGGCTATGCACTTTCAAATCGTTACAATAGTTTAAAAAAATTGAGTACACCAAAATGAAAGAGATTTCTCCACCGTTTTACTGGATATCACTTAATTAATGTAGAAATGTGTATACTGCATCCCATAAGTTAGAAAAGAACGTTCACGTGGAATATGATTTTATCAAGGAATAACGTTATATACCATTTACATGGGGGGAAAAGGCAAAACACAAAACACTTAAGTGCTTAACTCGCATCCGTGCCAGCCTACGAGTCCTTTTAATAGAATAATACTAATAGGTAATAAAAATATGTAAACATAAATGGCAAACACAGAGCAAATTGAAAAAAGAAAATGTTTTATTTGTTAACATCAGTACAGCTCAGAGCTTACCTGTAAGCTCCAAGAGCGCTAGCATAAGCACCAGTAATCCTACATAAAATAAGAATTATTTACATTTTAGAAGTCTTCTGACATGAATAATATTAATACATAATTTAATTTAGGTGCGAATTACCGTAATTAAACTCAGAAATTAGCGTAAAAATTACTGGTAAATTACAAGAAACGTAAATATTGATTTTAGCCTATTAGCATATTAGCATTAGTAAATAGTTTGGATGAGGAAGGTGAAATCAATTAAAAGCATATTTTACCCTTATATTATTAACTTCCATACAAGACAAACTAAACAATAATGTATAATTTTAATTATCTTTGACGTTTGGTTAAATATTTAAAATAAAACATTAATAGATTGGCTTAATGATTTAGCTACCACTAATGAAATGTGAAGATGTCTAGGCACAGAAAACCCTCTCTAATTCAGTTATGTGAATTTTTCCAAGTGGTAAAATTGACCTTATTTCTATGCATCTTGTGGAGTTCTAATTAGTCTTAGAATTAACACGAGGAAATTAATTTATTTAATTTTTTAAAGTGTATTTGACTTATTCCAGCAAATCTGTTGTGTAGGGAGTTATAAGTCTGTAGAATTTAACGTTGGAAAATTTAAAATTTAATAATTTTAAAGTAGATTATTGACTTATTTCCATTGCATTCTTTTTTGTAGTTTTATTAGTCTTTAGATATAATGATGGAATTTTTTTAATTTACCATTTTACGATGCTCGGTAAATTACGGTAAATTCTCTGACCGTAAATTTACCTGACGGTAAATTTACCGACTCACATCAATAATTTAATTAGGCATACTATGATAGACTGAAATTATAAAGAATTATGATCAAGAATCAAGAAATCAATTTGGAATTTTCTTTTTTCTTTTTTCATTTCCACAATAGGGAATGCTCACCAAGTCCAAATACGTATTGAAAAAATTGATAGAAAAACACTTTAAATTTTAAACACCATTACTGCAATTTAAACCAATATAAAGTAATTTTAAATTCTATTGAGCCACAAAGTTTGAAGTTTTTTATTTCCCGTGCATGCATACATAAATTAGGGTCTACTAGAGAATTGTTGACCAATGTGAAAGCTGTGTAATGTCTTTCGAGTTCGACCAATGAATGAACCATCATCTTCTACATCAGTGGTTCCCAACCTTTTTCATCTCATGGACTGGTAAAATTATAAAGCCAAGTGCAAGGACCGGAGCAGCTACAAGGGGGCTAGCCGCCGGAGGCGAAATTCTTTTGGTTGTTTTTATACCCCAAGACGGCTTCTACAGCGATCTAAGTAAAGAAGGCAGACGAAGGGAAGAGGCAACCGGAAGAAAGTGTACACAGAAACATAATTCAAATCATCGTTAAAAATATAAATAAATTACTAGGCCTAATTATTGATTGTTAAACTTTTTTTGTGTTTATTATAATGATGTAGGTAGGCCTATTGCTAATTTTATTTAACTTAGGATTGCGCGTTTATAATCGTGGTTGTTTCTAAGCTCGGGTCGTTCCTATGGGCGCAACAAACCTGTCATCCTATCGTAATTTTTAATAAAAACTGGTCACAGGGTTTTTTTCTTAACCATTTTTCTCGACATCACTAGCATTGCACGTAAACCAACATATTTTATTTTCTAACTATTAACAGTTAAGTTAACACAACAAATGAATGAATTGAAAACAGAGTACAAACCCAACAGCCTGACTTTAACCCATTGGAGCTGACTTACGGAACCGTTCCGTATTCCACGAGTATGGCCCAAAAATTTACATACGGAACAGTTCCATGTCCGTTCCGTTCGTCTTTCAATTCGCGCCAAACTGGCGTAGTTCAGTCAATCTCACACAGATAGCAGCACTATATGGAGGCTGACTCTTTTACTGATGTGGTTGAGTTTTTTCCCCGATAAATTCTCGAACACGGCCATTTCACAGACGACTACAAATAATATGAAGGCCTACAAATTGTCAAGGCGGTGCGCCGTAACAGAAATAGGCTTCTCAGCTGTTGTTTACTTTGTAAAACTGACGTAAAGCTCTTGAATGTTACGAGATGGCGAATCTGAAGGCGATTGTGCTGAATTTCCAATGAGCGTGATATATTGTGAGATTCAGGAAGTGTTGTTGATTAGCTTGCAAATGATGCAAGCGATAATAATGATGTGGATGAAGACTAGAGTACTTCTAACCGAGATAAAATTAGACGATGCCACAAGTAGGGTTAAGCCTAGGGCTGACGGGAATATAAACTAGAAAAGCAAAGCAAATGAACTAAAAACAATAGGCCTAGGCCTTCAATTTTGTGCATTCATGCGATTTCGGCCCGTAGGCAGGGTGCGGCGGGGTGCCATCCCCCGTAATACGGATTTAACTGGATCCGTACGGGCAAAATAAGCAAAATCAACTGGTGGCTCAATGGGTCAACATCTTTGGATCATTGCCGTCAATGTTCTCAACATTCTGTGTCTGTAGAAGTGGGTGTTTGAAGTCGGTAGTGATTGATTTATAAAAAAGTGTCCCCTCCTAAGAAAATATAATTTAGCCTTCATCCCGAGTACACAAAAACATAAAGTGTGAAGCAATTTTTTTGAATTTTTACACGTTTCCAAAATTTTATCATAATTATAACAAATACATAGCAGCACTTCGCGGACCGGTGCCAGGCCGCGGATCACCGGTTGGAAACCACTGTTCTAGATTACACAGTAACTTAATGTCACTGTTTGACAATTCCTTATTGGTCGATTCATAATTGTGACGTCATGGCTCATTTTTCCCACCATTATTATTGGTGCAACTATCAGCTTACTTTTATAAATGAAAACCTTATCTGAATTTAAAAAAAAAAAAACGTATTCAGAATTTAATCCTTAATGTAGACACAGTATAACAATATGTAATATACAGTAGCAAAACTCGCTAGCAGAACTCGCGGTAAAGCGTAGCGTCAAGTCAACAGTCAACTACAACCTAACCGTTGCTGAATACTATTGGTTGACTCTTTTGTTTGTATAGCGCGCTGTTATCGCGGGTGTTCGGGTTTGCGCAGCCTTGGGTTTTGATACTGTACATGATTGTTATGCTGTGATGTAGACGAGTGATAGAAAAAGTTAAAGATCGTTCTCCATTGGCATTATTCATACATTATTAATTAGTATTCATGCATTCCTGTCATGTTCACTAACCCCACACATCCTATAGACACTGGATTAAAAAACTCCAATTCTTTGGTAGCACTTAAGTTCACCAGTAGTATTTGATATGGTAGGCCTACATACTGTTTTTATGCTAGTATATGCCTTCGATATATTAAAATTTTAAAATTATCAAGTTCAAAAAGTGGGGTGCGGCCATTAGTCAATCCTACTCTTTAAAATTAGAGGGGTCAAAATAAGGGTGAGGCCTTTACTTGCTGGCGCCCTACATTTAAATAAATAAAATAAATACATGGTAATTGAATTCAGTCTTTGATATCAATATGAATATACATATTTTGATGATTACAGTATCAAATCTTTGAGGGTATCAATTCCATGTCCCTGATAATTGATCAGAGTTTTCACATCGAATGAGGCAACCGTGATATTTACACATTAAAACTATGTAGCTCTAAAATATACATACAATAATACAAAAATATTTGAAAAGCTCAACGTTTTATCAAGGGATTTGGCTGCATCAAATATAGAGAGAAACAGTCAAGTTGTGAGGTGCAAACAATAGTTCCCTGAATCTTCACCCCGTCCAGGACTGAAACTGACAGCGTGTCCAGTACTCGCCGGCGCACTGCTATACTTTTGAGAAAGGCAACTTCTGTACAACCTGGGGGAAAAATAAGTTTATGTAAAGTTTAAGACAACATGGGGGAAAATAAGTTTATGTAAAGTTTAAGACAACCAGAGGGGGAAAAAAGAGTAGGTATGTGTAAGACAACATGGGGAAAATAATAGTATGTAAACTTTAAGACAGCCTGGGAGAAGGGGGGAGGGGGAATAAGAGTATGTAAAGGCCAGGGTCCACTAGATACTTATGCTAAGCTGCTGTAAGCTGGGCCTTCTCACCTGATCTAAACAAACCTCCATCTTATATCCCAGCGTGTGTTTTAAAAATAATCTGGAGCGCTCCGAACACGCTCTGTAATATTATCCGTAGCAGAATGTGCTATGTTTTTGTTTTGTTTTGATAGATCATGGACAGCAAAGATTGGGCATTGTGGATTATTATCAATATTACCTTTGTGTTTAGAATGTAGTTACAACTCTACGATAAAAGATCGTATGTGCATAAGCCTAGGCTAGGCCCTCGTCTTTGTGTTGGATTTTTCATGGACCAAGGCCTAGTCCTTACCCAATAAAGCCTTTTTGTCGTCGTAGAGCTTTAGGTCTAAAGGTTACCCGCGTTCTTAGGCCTAAGCCCTCAGATCAGATTCAAGTTCAAGTTTGCCTCATGAGGTTTTGGTTTATACTTTATACATGGTGCAAGTATGGCTTGGACTCATCTTTATCTTACCAACCACATCAATGCTAATAGGCCTTATGCCTACCGATATCTGGACAGTTTGCCTCGGGTCCTAATATCCATTATGCAAATGAAAATTGACATATGAAATTGAAAGATATGAAAATTATTTACATCATAATGTTACCTGCCTATATAAGAATCAAAGATTATATAAGTGGTAGCCTATTTATGTATTTATTGCATTCAAATGTACAACCGACTTCTGAAATTGACGTCAGCTGCAGTCTGCTATTTGTTTACAAAATCTCTGTAAAATAAGGGTATGTAAATAAGGGAAATAAGAGTATGCAAAGTTTAATACAACCTGGGGGGGGGGGGGAATAAGAGTATGTAAAGTTTAAGAAAAGCTGAGGGAAAATAAGAGAATGAAAAGTTTAAGACAACCGGGGGGGAAAATAAAGAGTATGAAATGCGCCAAAACACTCTTTGTCACGTGACTGCTCCTGATTGGATGACTCTCTACCAAGTCATGTAAGGAATGAACATTGACCATCTCTTCTATTGATAATCGGTAACAATGGCCGACGCTTACATCATCTAAAAAACAATAGGCAGGAAGTCGTATGTTTTAAAGCTGGCCGAAACCAATCATCTTAAACCCACATTTACAGATATATTGGCAACTGTGTAAGACGCGGTGGGTGGGGTAGGACCCCTGGGCCCCGATTCATGTACATTTTTATTCCAGGGTTAGGCAGGGTTAAGAAGAGTTAGCGAGGGGCAACGTCAAATCCGATTCATGTACGTTGAGCTAACACTCGCTACCTCGCCCTACCCCTACCTCAGCCAAATACTCCCTAACACCAAGAGTTAGGCGGAGGTAGTGGCTATTTGCACCGACGACGGCAGAATCCTCACCTCAAATGTTATTACGCCAGAATAAATGAGTAATAACGTGCATGCTTTATAAATAGTCGATTATAACAGTAATTAAATGTGGCAGAAGGCTTTGAAGTGTAAAAAGTGCCCTTAATAATACCATTAAATAAAGAGTTATCTGAATGCGTCGTGAGGCTCGTGTATTTATGTACCACTCAAAGCCAAAGCGAAGGACGGCCACGTCGTGGCGTAGTAATGCGTAGAATGGTCAACTACCACGTAAAGGGTCGCCAGTTCGGAACCTGCTTGATCCAAATTCTTTTACCTTTTAAAATTGCCCCAATATTTTTTTATTTATGTTATGCTACACTCAGTAATTGGCATTTTTAAAATTATTGTCTGTTATTTGTGTGTACTTTATATCCCCGTGCAGACTTTCGTTGTTTGGTCTGGTAAAGAAATATTTCACACAAGTGTCGGCTACCAGTAATTACAACCGGATGGTAAAAAAAAAAACGGCACAACGACAAAATAATTTCATGCACCAAATCGTAGTAAAAAATATGCAATTTTTTGGGTTGAGTCTATATGTTGTTTATAAGACCTTTAACTTGTGACACGTACTAGTTAGGCCCTTATTTGGGCAAAACGTATTTACTGTTATATATCGCCCTATACTTATGCCCTTTTTGGCGCTAATGACTACACCTAAAGTGGTGAGAAAAATGGATTTTGCACTCTCACATAAATTGGCCCATCAAGTTAATGCCAACACACAATTCAAAAAGTTACATGTCTATTAATTTCAGATTAAAATAGAATCGA
Source organism: Sweltsa coloradensis (assembly GCA_024449915.1). Classification (NCBI taxonomy): domain Eukaryota; kingdom Metazoa; phylum Arthropoda; class Insecta; order Plecoptera; family Chloroperlidae; genus Sweltsa; species Sweltsa coloradensis. The sequence continues at coordinate 218,021 of JAMZAV010001106.1, forward strand.
CTCACAAAGACGCATTTTCGATACTCTTGTTTAGTATTTTGTAAAAAACAATGTGTTTACCTAAAAATATAGTCATTGCCACTCGGCCTTACCTCGGCCTAATCCCCGAGCTAGCCAGGATTAGCGGTGGTGTGAAAGTTAGCGAGAGTTAGGGCAAGTCAATGCTTCATGAATACCGATTTATGCTGCCTCGGAGGTAGCCAAAATTTGTAAACAGATAGGCGGACATTTTTATTTTTGAGCCTAGACGTTAAACTAGAAAAATATTGTTATTGCGCTCAAAAAACATAACAGAAACAGGCATCGACCTAGGCTTAGTTGTAGAAAATTATTTATAATTTAATTTATTTAATTTATTGTTCCTGGAGGCTAGAGGCCTGGAAATATGCATAGTACCAATACACGTTTGACAAGCCCTAGGCCTTACCTAGCCTGCATGGCCTTGTTTCGACACACTTCCCTAAAAAATAACAAGTTTCGACGGCTAATTGCAACTTTATTTTGAATCAAAATAATACGATAGTCCTAGGCTATGCCATAACATACGGCAAGAGTATACGTATTTCTTTTAATTCGATGATGTACAACACACTCGCATCAAAATTCTCATTAAACATCAAAAATTAAATAAAACACGGTGACATTTAGCAAAGTTCGTCGTCAAACTTACTAAGTTAGATGGCGGTGGAAACCAATGAAACAATCATCTAAGTTGCAGTGATAAGTTAATCGTCATTCATACAGTGACGTAGAGCTTGTTCATTGGTTCGACCTAACCCGTCCTATTCCTTCCTTACCTCGCCCTAACTCCGGGTTAAATGTACATGAATCGGGGCCCTGGTGATTTACAGCAACCCTTTTATCCGCTTGGTTGATTTGGAGAATCTTGGACTTTACAAGATGACCCGTTACCAGGCAACAGTTTAGTTATATCAGAGGTGTCATACGGAGTAGGCCTATAGTTAAAACAAATTTACATACGTAGCTATATCAGGAAATAACAATATAGGATATTTACCACAATGGTGTTACTAAATTACTCATCAAAGTTATAGCTAATTTTTCTTAAAATAATAAAAATAATAACATTCAAAACAATGGAAAAAGCAATTCTGAATTTAAAGTTTTGTACCTAGCATTTATAATGATTGCTATAAATAAATCATTGCCTCCATTGATGAATGATGATTGATGAAATGATAAATCCCATGGCAAGGACCACCTTGGTGTTGTAAGGATGTAATTGTGGGGCCGCGAGCATAAGCCGAAACCGTGTAACTGACAAATACTAATCGATCTGAGATACGAGCAGTCGCGCGCGGCCGGTAAAGCTAGAAGCTACGCGTAGACTACTGCAAGCTAATACATATTCGTTCACTGTGGCGCTATCTGTGTGCAGATCGGTGAACTAGGTAGTGTATTATGACTTCAAATAGAACGGCGCGACCACGGATGGCCGCGCGAGCGTAAACCGTGTAACGCGCTCAATAGGGAATGCTCCTAAAATTTATTTTTAATATATTCGTAACGTTACTAAAAAAAAACATTTCCAAAAAAAGTCCGTTGAAAAATGTTTTTTACTTGGTTTTATGAGGGTGTGAATATTCGTGTTTAAATTCCGCGCGTAAACAGGCCTAGCTGACTGTGACATCCATGTGACGTCACAATATAGAAGTATCGTTTCGTCAGTCTGCCGGCAGGGTTCCACCGCCTGTCAAATTCATTGGTTCCTAGTCAATTCCTAGCAAAGGCAGTGGGCCCAAGGTCTTGGTTACCATGGAAACCAGAGTTGATAAAGAAGGTTCCCCGGATTAGAGTCGGTAATAGATCAAACAAAGTACAATGTTGAATAAACAAATTTGCAGATAAGTAAGGTATTATTCGTTGACAATGCATGTAATAATATGTGTAAATTTTTATATTATACATTATCATTTTATTTATAGGTGTAGGCTCATGCCTCATACAAACTATTAGAACATATTAAATTGCTTGACATGGATTTGACTACATTCAATTCCAGCCGGCGAGCGTGTGGTGCAGCGCGCGCGGAGATCTATTCAACTATTACTTTCCTATGACGCCACGCAATGTCCGGAGCATGTTAGTCCCGCTTCGCCACTAGCCAATTTAAAACCTTCATAAATACGCCAAAAATCGTTAGTTTTTAAAATAAATTTATATTTGTGAGTATTTCTTATTATATTTTATGGAAATGACAATTAAGTTGCATAATAGAGTTGAGGAGCATTCCCTATTGTATGTGCTACCTATTAAAAGATTAATTCAAGAAAGATAATACTTATGCCAAGAAAGCCTCTTACCAAGCAGCTGTTGTGCATTGGCACCAACCACCAAGACGCTGTGCAGTCCACCATCATATTCCACTTCCAAGACGAGTCTAAATGCAAGAACCATGTCAATTTTGACACCTGAAAATAAATTTTATAGTAAGAACCTATGACTAGGTTACTAGACCATTTTTTTCATTCTCAAAATACTATTATCCAATTTCATGCATAACTTATCACTTATCAGTTAAATAAATTGGGATTGGGACTTTAACTGCATTGTGCATGATTGAACAAAATTAAAAATCATACTTCATATTCAAATTAGCACAACTATGCCACGAACCTAGACAAAAACAAACGTTCATATTTTTCTAAGTAGCCTACATCTATATTTTTAGGGATGACATTGGGTAGTAAAATATGGATTCGGTTCCGGAGTCCAAGTCAAAATGGTGCAATTTCGTATATTGTAAAGATAGGTACTGTGAACAGAAAATAGTATTTTTCTCCAAGATCAAAGTACCAAACCAACAATGTACTACAAGAATAAAACAAATTAAATAGAATTGATTGACAAAGATAGCAGCTGGTTGTCTTTAGCTCATCAATAAACTAAAACATTTAGGCTACCGTACATTTATATGAATGGAAAAGTCGTAACCATAGAAACTACACAAAAGATCAATTTGTAATTCACAAATTTGAACTGTATTGTAGTTTCCATGAGCACAAATTTTTCATTTGCATAAATTTGCAATGTTTTAGCAGGAAACCAAAAAAGATTTGAATCCTCAGTAAGGAATTGGGTAACCCGTGTACCTGGGTACCCAATGATATCTAAACTAGGCCGCTTCGCAAACGCTATTTACTGTTGCATTGATGGATGAGCTTTTTTAATTGACTATTTGACTATCGTTGCCCTAAAAGCACGATTTTTATGAGAAATATTTCTTTGATTGGCCCCAAAATCGTAACATATCTAAGTACAGTGATTTTAAACGTTCCCATAAAGTTTCATCAAGATCGGAGTAGCCGTTTGCCCAGTCGTGGGCCAAATGACACAAAATATTGCATTAAAAATTTAAAAAATCGTAAAAGTACGATATTCATGTGAAATATATTTTCTTCAACTGTACCCAAAAACTTGGCAGATCGAAGTTCAGATTTCGAAAGTCCCCTGAAAATTCCATCAAGATCGCATGTGCCATTTGCCCCATAGAGAGCGAACAAACAGACAAAAAACAAAGAAAAATACAAAAAACACCCGAGCTTTTTTTTCGGGGTAAGTGAGATTGAAGTCTTCGCTTTGCTCATCCAATAAACTTACCAAATACAACAGACAACGTGGCATACACAATTAATGAAGTGCTTGAAATATTGACCTGTCCCCATAGACCCCCATCAGGCGCGTCGGAACGTTTTGAAAGTTGGGGGGGGCAAATCCATTAGTAGATTTTGTAGGGAATAGTTGGGGTCTGGGGCGAAGCCCTAGCCGCCGGAGGCCCCTTTTTCGCCGAAGGCGAAAAAAATTTCACTGTACTACAGGAATTTCGTCATGTTTTAACTGCACTCGGACTCTGTAAACGATGTTTTAGTCTACATCAACTATCTGCGATCTAAGAACTCAAAAAACAAACGTGAAGTGGCCCCTTTTAATAAATTAGGCCTACAACATATTTTTTTATGTAATCACGAAGCATACAGGCAAACATATTTTTGTTTTACCCTCTTTTTTAAAAAAAAAGTAACTAAAGGCTGTTTAGTACGTTTCATATTTAAAATTACGAAATCAATTTAATCTTTAACACCATTAAACACGACACACTACATACACACTTACACTTTACTTTACACTTCACACTACACTACTTACACTCTAAGAGGAATAATCTTCCCACATGCCACTTCGCTATAATCACAGTCACTATACACCACTCCAAAGATGACTGAACAATGAACGCATAACGATGCGACACGAGCGAACCAAATCCCAACTTGCGTCTGCCAATAACTCGAGCAGTAGCAAATCATTCAAAGGGATGTTTGGATTAGACGTGAGTCTGATTCACGTGACCACTCTTACTGAAGTGAATGACCAACACACAATACAAGACGGGTGGCTGGTTATAAAAATAGTCGGATAGACGGCTGCTTTCCCAAAAAGTAGAGTAGAAGTCTTGATTTTTTAACTCTAAAATCTGCCCCCCTATGCCCCCACGCCATGAAAATTAGGGGGGGCAATGCCCCCCTTGCCCCCCCCTGTTCCGACGCCACTGACCCCCATAGAGCAGTACATTTTAGTTTCCAACATTTAAAAACTAGGGGGCCAAAAAAGACCAACTTGCATACAGGACCTGCCAATTTAAGTTATGCCACTGGCCTACCCCTACACTATAGAGTAGGCCATTGTGATTATCAACCACTACCTACTATAGAAGAGATACTTACCCTTTTTAGCACAATGTGGACAGCGGCCTGGTGTGCCAACTGCAGCTGTGTCCAAATTTAACTCGGAGTAGACGATGTAAACGTTACATTTGGGACACTTGCCACAAACTAAATCCTTACTGGGTGAAAGTGATGCTGCAACTAACAAAAATAATCAATGCATTTGTATCAAGTCTTCCTACTTGGTAAAAAAAAAATGCCAATTGACAGGAACAAGAAAGTTGAAAACTGATTATTGTGGGTGTATTTTATGCACTTTTTTGTATGCTTTGTTCTCTTCTAATCACTTTCAACATAATCTGCAGCACCTTCAGCTACAAGTATGTAATTTCTTTGAGCAACGAAGTAATGCACGGAGGAATGAAATTAGCGAAAAGATTTAGGAAGGAAAAATGCCACATGACGACCGACGAGGAAATACCATTGATGCAATGTAAAATGCAATATTAAAAGATGGGTAATGTTAAGTGGTATTGGCTGAATAGGACTAATTAATGTGAAATGGAATAAATTGCCAGCTGTAACTATTGAGGAATCCACAGTAATCATCTAAAAGATATTTGAAGGATATGGATGTAAGAAGATGATTTGAAGGAATGTGTTACGTAATAAAATTTGTTTCATGACTTTTGATGTTATTATGTTGCTCTTGTTTGTAAATTAATATTATTATTAATTATTATTATTCTTGTTTGGTACTTCCTGCCATTGTTATATCTGTTTTTGTTGATTTTCGTGGCCGATATGGATTAATGTACTACTCGTTTTTTTTTGTTATATATATATATATATATATATATATGTGTGTGTAAGATTTAAGGCTTTTGCAGTACATTATATGAAAATATATGTTTAGAGGTAAAACTGCGTTTGATTTTATTACCGACGTTTCTCTAGGATTTTACCTAGCTTTCACCTAGATCCGTTTTCCCAGATGGCTGTGTTTCAATTGTCATCTTGTACTTTGTTATTCCATTTTGTTTTTGTTTTAAACCTTGATACAGCTAGGTGAAATCCTAGAGAAACATTGGTAATAAAATATTACTTTATTATAAAATCAAATGCAGTTTTACCTCAAAACATATATTTTCATACATATTATATATTTGCATTAAATAAAGAATCAATGTTGAGATAGCAAGACACCTGTTGATCAACCAAGAAATGAAATTACTACGGCCTAGAAATATGACAACTACGTAACTGTCAGTGCCACCTCTCTGATCTCTGAATACATACCATCAATGTCGGGTTCTATGATAGACCTGAGGGTCATGATGAAATCACTGAGCTTAACTACATCTGTAAAAAAACAAAACAATGTAAGCTTTAGGGGTGGGATAATTAAAAGTTTTCACGTCTGTGGCTATTAAATAAATTGTTTGGATTTTCCTGGAGAATTAATTAAATTTTAAATTCTAATTCCTATTCACCTGTAAACTCAAAAAATTTCATTTAGGCTTACATAGAAAGTAAAAGTAAAGTTATTTGGTTCACCATAACCCAAAAAACAATTGGCAAACTTGGTCATTTCTGAGCTATTTCCCATCGGCAAAAATCTCCCATAAGAAATAACATGGGGACGATCCTTATCCTCCATGACCTTGAAGGATTTTGATCCAAAAAATATTGGACATTAATGACATACTCTTATAGCCTTTCCTGTAAATTCGCTATATTTTTTTTGTAATTTGGGCAAGTGGTTCGGTCAAAATATGCTGATTACCAAGAAGGGGTGTGATTTTGGAATGCATATTTTATTTTCACTTATTTTAGTGCATATTTGCCCACAGTTACAATACTCAATGTTATAAAATTCCATTTCATATTGGTACTAAGCTTTAGTATCTATGTGGAAGAAACAATTAACAGGTTTCAGACAATTTAAGAAATTCCCCAAAACACCAATTTTTGCAAATTTCAGGATAAAAAGCTTAAATACGTGTAAAATCCCAGTAACAAGATATAATTGGATGAGCGTAGCGAGCGAAGCAAAGATTCCATTCTACTACACTGAAGAAAAAATTCCGGAATGTTTTTTTTTCTTTCTTTCTTTTTTTGTATTTTTGTCTGTTTGTCCACACGATTCCGGCTAAACCGATACTCCGATTGCGATGAAATTTTATGGAGGCCTTCGAAATCTCTAAACTTAGAACTCCCACGTTTTTGAGCGCAATCAGAAAATTATTTCTCATGAAAATCGCAATTTTACGATTTTTTTCGATTTTTAACAAAATTCTTCGATTTATAAGACCTACATGCTTTGTCCGATTGTAATAATTTTTTCACAGAACCTTTATTTTATGAATTGATATATTCGTGTGAAATTTGAGCGTTATCGAAAAATAAATGTCTTTAAAAAATCGCAATTTTACGACTTTTTTTGATTTTTTAAATTTCTTTGGCTTATAGCCCCTACATGCTTTATCCGATCGTAATGATTTTTTTACAGAACCTTAATTTCACGAAGTTATATATTCGTGTTTAAATCTGAGCGCTATCAAATAATTATTTCTTATGAAAATTACAATTTTACGATTTTTTCCTTTTTTTTTAATTACGATTGATTAAAAATTTAAGTTATTTTTTTATTTAATTTAATTTAATTAAAAAAAAATTCAACTTAGATATGATTTTTTCACAGAACAACAGAAAATCCGCATAACACATGGCAGCTCAATGCACCAATTACGCTCATCCAACAACGCGGCGGGACTTAAGCGTTTTCCTAGTTTATTAAACAGTCTTTTTAGTTTTTAGTGTAGTATTATGGGATAGTTTATGTGGTGAAAAATAATTGTGGGGGGTAATAGAATAGCCCCTTTAACTATCAGATTGCATATTTATGTAATTTAATTTGTAAACTATGATCGATACATAGTTATTATGACATTACCTCAGAGTTTGTTTTTAAGTAAATATGAGGGATGATTTTTTTCCAACCCTCATTAGTTGTCTTACTAGGAATCTTGAAGTTTAAAAGGACTCAATCTCTAGCATTTGCATTAACGACTAAAGGAAACCATGTAAAAACTATCGGGATTGCTGGTGACAAGTATTGAAGCTGGGACCTTCTTTAATCAGTATCGTGCTTTACGTTTTGAGCTATATCTGTCGGTGGGTACAAAAGGGAACTATAGCAATTGCCGGTTAGTTATCTGTTTGGAACAGGTAGTTTAAAATCATGAAACATAAGCGGATGACAATGTAACTTAATGGAGGTTCGGAGATGTCCAAACTGCGTGTTGTCTCGCGGTCTCAGCTCAAAGTAAAACAAAAGCAACATTAAACAATAAACATCCCAAATGATACTCAAGGTCTCACCTAAATCTTTCATGTGTGCTGTCATACTCTCAGTCTTGGCTTGAGTAGAGGCATCACAACTCTGGTCAAGAAGTTCGTTGGGCTGGGTCTCTTGTCTGCTGCCATTTAAAGCTGGTGCATTACAATTACAAATTAAAATATACCGACAGTAACCCCTCTTTGATTCTGATTCCAAAAGAACCCTAAAACCAGTATGATTATTTGTTAATGAATAATAAGAAAATTAACATTGACCCCAATACCCAAAGCTTCTATAGGGACTTTATTGCTAGTTCAAGTTTCTTTATTCTCCTTTGAGTATACAGCAAAATCATAAAGCAATACAGCAGCCCTCAATAGTTCAACTCGCTCAGTTAATTTAAAATTATGTTTAATTCAAACTAGTGATGAAGTCCCTACAGAGTTGGGTATAGTGCTTAATGCTTAATTTCTTTCAATTCAAATTGTTTAAATTCTATGGAAATCAATCATGATGTTTTTTGAGACCCTTAGGATTTGAATAAAATACAATATTGAAAAGTTTAAATAAAATAGCATAGATAGATCAATCAACATTGTTGATGTCGGTTCGTTAAATTAACACAACCAGAGTGGTTAAAGCACTTCCTACCAGCTGCAACACAGGGGAGCTCAGAAGATGGGAGCTAGCGCATCAGTGGATTACCAAATCCAGACTGCCACTTAACCTGAACATCCGCTAGGCTCCTCCCCTACCTATCACAGCCACACCCACCAACAGCGCCTTGTAAACCTAGTTTAATTTTAGCCGCCATTTTGACTTTTGCAGTCAGTGGCCATTTTCCTTTCTCTCTTGAGTGAACAAGACTTCGTGTCAAAACGTCTCGTGATTTTCTGTTTTGTACATATTTATGTATCTATGTATCAATAAAAAGTTAAATACAGCAGCCACCATCACTTTTCGAAGGTAAGCTGTTGGTTGGATCCTATCTCACACAAATATAAATAGGCTTGTAACAGCAATATCGTTAAGTAGAGCGAAAGATAGACAGTATTATATTCCATAACTGTGCAATCTTAGATGAGCTTCTTTTGAAAAGAATTACATTATTTTCTACAGCTAGCAGCTCATTAAATAATGAAGTAATGAAACCGACAGTGATGGCTCAAGCGTTAACTCGAGGCTCTTATTCGGGAGGTCCCTAATGTGAATCCTGCCGAGACAGGCAATCATGTCTCTACACGAGGTTTTCCTCAGTCGTTGATGCCAATGCAAAGAATTGAGTCCTTGTAAGTAGCCCTCGGACATTCCCTTCCCAACTATACCCAGAGTTGGGGAAGTTACCCAAAAATAGTAACTTTTTCAAAGTTAAGTTAGTTGACTTTAAAAGTAATTAGTTAAAGTTAAAGCTAGTTTAAAAATAAAGTAACTTGAAAGTTAAGTTACCATAAAAAGTAACTTTTAAAAGTTAGTTTTACGGCATTTGCGGCTGAAATGCTTATTTAACAGAAAATAAAAAACCTGAGGCAACTTATAATACCTATAAAGTATAAATTAAAATTAAAATTTGCCCAGGGTAAAACGTTTTCCCTTTCACTTTCGCCTTCAGCCATAGTAAACGCGTAACGTAATTACGTACGTACGTATTTATAGCACACGAAAATCCAATCTAACACAGAACAGAACACTACACTACACACTAGCAGACTGCAGACTAACACTAACAGTAACAGTGATGAGTGAAAGGGAATAAAAATATAATTAATTAATGATAAGATAACAAGAAAAACGCAGGCCAAAACACATAAACGGGACGAAGAACACTGAATGGAACGCACAACACTTTATGACGATTTGACCCTAGAGGAAACACGAGCTGCAAATTTGCGATTGAAAGTTGAAACAAAAATGTCACCAAAGTAAGCAATCTTGATGCCGCACGTGATGCTAGGATGACCTTAATGGAATTGGAATGCCACAAATATGCACATGCCAACCACAATACGTAGGCGGGGGTGGCGAGGGGGGGGAGAGGGTTGCCATCCCTACTGGACGGCTGATGCGAGAATTTCTCCTCGTAAACAAGGCTTTGACAAGAATTCCTCTTATATTAACATTTCATTATTGGGATAACCGGATTCGAGATTTATCCTCATGAATGCAATGGTCATTTCTATGAAGTACAGGCTGCAAAACAAAAGTAACTTTCAACTTAGTGTTTTTTGAAAGTTACTGAAAATAAATATCAGTTACTTTAAAAAGTTACCGATTTTGAAAAAATAACGCGTTACCCTAAAAGTTATTAAAAAACTAACGCGTTACTTTCGTTAAGTTACTCCCCAACTCTGACTATACCTTAATCCCTAATATAACCCAGTTAATCAGTCACCTGAAGAGGGTCACACCGGGTAACTGTGATGTGTACCCTACCGAGAGTGTCCTACAAAAAGTTTTAGAAGTAATGAAATTAACTTCATTACCTTAACTTAATTTCAATAGGAAATTACTGTACTCAATTCTTTTTCTTTAAGATTTAAACAAAACCAAAAAATGCATAGGACAAGTTTAGTATTCTCATGAACTGGTAGTAGTAGTAACATTCCAATATTTTAAAATTTAAAGCTAAATGGGGTTTACACGATATTGCCAGCAATGTATTTCCGAAGTTGAGCATGGCATACTTTGAGCAATTACCAATTATTGCTAGCAATAGAACGCACTAAAACTAATGTTGGATGATAATGTGCCCAAGAGATTGTATGAAGAAAGAATGGAAGGAAGAAGCGGAAGGCCAAGGTAGAGATGGGAAGAGACCGTATCAGGAGACCTGGCGGCAAGAGGAGAGCTGGGAAGTGGATTGTGGGTAGATAGAAACAAGTGGAAGAATTTGGTTGGAAAACCCAAGCAGAAGCAGGAAACGGTGATGGATGAAAATGAGGACAAAAACGCAAATGGGTGTTCACCATTAGGTTAATGCATAGCCGACACTAAATAGTAAATACAGTAAGACCTCTATTATCCAATTGCCGATTATCCCATCACCTGTATTATCCAAGCAGCATTCAGACGCCGCGCCACGCTTTTTTAAATGTCCTCACATACATTGTAGGCCTAGCGGTGGGCGGGGACAGTTGCAAGAGAGAGAGAACGAGTGCGCATGCGAGAGAGATAGCCATTGGCGTGTTTCACCAGATAACCGGTTGCGCTAATCTGAGCAAGGATGACGTGGAGGAGTCGGCTAATGGAACATGTGATGCAACAGGGTGTAAAGACCTGACAGACGACTGGCGGGAGTAATGGAAGAGGAAGTGTACGATCCAAATGATGACCCTGAGGTGCCGAGCACTCACACGGAAGGAGCGGCAGCCAACAAGATGACGCAACAGCTGCCAATATCTTGTTCATCAAACGATGGCGAGACAAAAATGGCCTGAAATGTAGACTCGTATTTTATTAGGTCGATTTGTTTAGGCCTTGACATGCGTTTTTATTACGACATGTATTTGTGTACGTGTGATTGTGAGCTTGATTTACAAGCTATTAAATCATTTGGTATGCTCTGTATGAAGTGTTTCGTGTGTATTTTATGTTCCTTTCTTTATCCATTGCATGTGTCATATACCATTTTACCATATTAGGCTATGCTACGAGAGCAAATAAACAAAAAATCACGATCATCCGAGTTTTTGATAATTCGAGCTGCACCCGGTCTCATCCAGCTCGGATAATAGAGGTCTTACTGTAGCAAAGTATTGCTTGTGTAAATGGCCCATTAAAGGAAACTTAAGAGCTCTAACAATAATGTCAATAGGCCTACCCTAACTAATTAAATACAAAATATGCCTACTTGTGTCATTGTAAATAGGGCTGTCGACTAAAGAGTGGTCCGAATCGTAGGTCAAGTCGACTGGCTGAAGAGGGGGTTCTCCGACGGTTTCTTGGGCAGATTGCACTGGGGGTTCTCTTTCGTTAGCGGCCTCTTCAGACGTGACAGCCGTCTCTGAGGAAACGCCCAGTAACTTTGATACATTGCCATCTTCGTTGTCAACATTGTTGTTAGGTAAATTACTAATTGCATCATCACCAAAAAATATTCTCTCCATTTCAGCTTCGATATGATCGAAAACACCTCCGATCCGAGAATCTTTCATCGGATCGTTTGATAGGGGAAGCCGGTTGCAAACTACTCCATTCAGCTTTGTAGCGCTGTCCAGATTGGAAGATTCTTTATGTTCTTTATGTAAGGGATTTAACCTGATTTTTCTAGAACTTATACTATTAGTGTTTATCTCATTCAACTTGCCTTCAACATTCTTCGGAGGTGACTTGGAGGAGGCAGCTACACACAGACTGAGATTGGAACTTGTACGCAACTTCATGGGAGATAAGCTTTCAATGTCATTGGAAGTTGTGCACTTTGTCTTGTTCACGTCTTTGAAACTTAAAGCCCTGCAAGCAACATTCATTTTCATAACTAAAGACTTGTCAGTGATTTTCTTAGGACTCGATCCAAATGGTGATAAACTGCCGCTAGACTTTCCAGTTCTGATCGACTTCTTTGAAAAGACTTCCTCGTCATCCGTAGTCGCACACTCTTTATTGTTCACAACTTTACTACGTAAGGTCCTCGATACATCTTGATCAACATTCATTGTTGAAGACTTGTCTTCGATTTTCTTAGGACTCAACCCAGATGTTGAAAAACTGCCGCTAGACTTGCGAGTTCTGACAGACTTCTTTGAAAATGAGACTTCCTCGTCTTCCGAAGTTACGGTCTCTCTATTGTTCACATCTTTACTGTGCAAGGCCCTTGATACATCTTTATTTGAGCTCATTGCTGAAGAATTGTCTTCACTTTTCTTAGGACTTGACCCAGATGTTGGCGAGCAGCAACTACATGTTTTAGCTTTAGATAACCTCTTTGGTAAAGAGACTTCTCCCTCATTGGCAGTCTCTTCTAAAACATTTCTTCGTAAGGACCTTGGCTCATCATCAGAGTTTATGGCTGAAAATTTGCCTTGAACTTTCTTTGAACCAAGGTCAGATGATGTTGAACTGACAATAAATTCTTTAGTTCTTTGCTTTTTCTTTGGAGAAGGAACTTTTTCCTCATTGGTCTTACCCAAGTCTTCAAGCACATCTGAGTTTATAGCTGAAGATTTGTGAAGCTCAGATGATGTTAAACAGACACATGATTTGTTAGTTCTTTGCTTCTTCATTGGAGAAGGACCTTCTTCCACATTGGTAGTTTCATCCAAATCTTTTCTTTGTAAGACCAAGGGCACATTATCAGAGTCAATTGCTGAAGAATTGCCTTGAACTTTATTCAACCCAAGTTCAGATTTGGTTGAACTGGCACTAGATTCTTTAGTTCCTTGCTTCTTTTTTGCAGAATGAACTTCTTCCTTCTTGGTCTCATCCAAGTCTTTGCTTCGTAAAGCCCTGAGCACATCCGAGTTTATTGCTGAAGATTTGTCTTGAACTGTATTCAAACAAAGTTCAGATGATGTTGAACTGACAGTAGATTCTTTAGTTCTCTGTTTCTTCTTCAGAGAACAAACTGCTTCCTCACTGGTCTTATTGAAGTCTTTGTATCGTAAAGCTATGAGCACATCTGAGTTTATTGCTGAAGATTTGTGAAGCTCAGATGATGTTGAACCGACACATGATTCTTTAGTTCTTTGCTTCTTCTTTGGAGGAAGACCTTCTTCCTCATTGGTAGTCTTGTCCACATCTTTTCTTTGTAAGGCCAAGGGCACATTGTCAGTGTAAATTGCCGAAGACTTGCCTCGAAGTGTACTCGAATCAAGTTCAGACGTTGTTGAACTACCACTAGATTGTTTAGTTCTTCTTTTGTTTTTGTGATAATGACCTTCTTCCTCACTACTAGTCAACTCTAATATTTGGCTTCTTCGTGAGGACCTGGGCACAGCATCAGAATCAATTGCTGATGACTTGTCTTGAACTTTCTTCGAATCTGGCTCAGACTTTGACAAACTGTGGCTAGACTTACGAGTTCTAGGCAAATTCCTCACAGATGAGACATCGGTGTCTTCATCAGATGAGCTTGTTACCGCACCCTTGTCTTTACTGCTTGATGGCATCGAAACTTGTTCCTTCTCACGTGCAGAGTTTGTATTTTGCTTGGAAAAATGCAAACTCTTGAACCGCACCTCTGTTGATTTTTCCGTATGTGAACTGTAGATGCTGAAGAAAAAGCATTGATTAGTGAATGAAGCAAATTCAACAATCTTCCTGTAGGTTCTAAATTTGAGTTTGATGTTTAACAACCAATCAAATAGCACAAATGGTGTTAGCCAATAGCAGCCCTAGACCTACTATATCCCAAGGTCCTTAACAGGGATATCAATACTAAGGCTATGGTCCAAAAGTTGTTGAAAAGGCTTTGATTTCAGCATTTAACAGCAGGCCATAGCATTATAGGCAAGGCAAAGTTTTGGACCGCGTTGAGCAAAAACATGGCCGACACCCGCCAAATGTAAGTAGCCATCATCTGTTTTGTTTCTCTTACAGCTGTCACAAAAGTAAATATAGGTCTAAATTATGGGCCCTAGCATATTGAGATAAGAAATAATAATAAAATAATAAATAAACAGCTTTCTATTATGTAACTTTATTGTGTTGTCACGCCAAAGAACTTTAATAGATTTACATCCAGGCGGCGGACGGCGGTGGATTTGACTTTGAACCGCTAGGCATATCATTTCCAACCGCTTGTTGAAAATGCTCAAACAAAAACCTCGGGCATCATCAACGTGCTGACAGCACTCAAGGTTACACTTTCGAACCGCTAGGCATATCACTTTCAACAGCTTTTGGACCAAACCAAGCACGCTAAAAACGTTTTCAACACGTTTTGCCCTAACAATGCTACAAAATTCTACTCGCTAGCTCGCAAGTTGCGGGTGATTTTTGATAGATTGTAAGTAAGCTTTTTTTACTTAGGCCTACTTCAAAATGTACTTTCTCACTCAACGACCGTAAAAATAATGCAACAAAACATAAAACCGTCTGAATTACAGCAGGGGCCTCTACTTTAAACGCATATAACGTGTTGTTATATTTAAATCATTTTAGTGGACAGCAACTCTTTCTTTTACAATAAAAACGTTTCGGAAATTAATAAAAACTTTTTCCGCCATCAGGTAATTTTGAAAAACAAAAAATCATATCAAAACAAACAAAGACAATAACCAAGGTAGATAAAGATTTCCAGCGGCGTCGGAGCCGGGGGAGCAGGGTGGCAGCTTGCCCCCCCTGATCTTACAGAGGGGGGGGGGCAAAAGTATTTCTCAATTTGGTTAATCGGGAAACACTCCCGTAGGTGTAATTGTTTTTATTTAATACAATCCAGAAATTTTCAATTTGAACCAAATTGAGAAATAAACCCTCGCTCATACCTGCGTAAGGTAATGACATAATTAATGTTTGGTGGACAGTTCAAAGGCAGCAGATATTCGTTGCAGTGCTGTTCCATCCATTCAGATGTATAATGCAACTACAATTCAGAGATTAAAATGTACCCGTTCTGGTGGTCTAGGGGTTAAGACGCCTGTCTGGAATGCGGGAGATCCGTGGTTCAAGTCCCGGTCGGGGCGGACTTTTTTAATTTCTGGATTGTATTAAATAAAAAGGGCAAAAGTATCTTCTTGCCCCCCCCCCCCTAGAAAAATTGCAAAATAACCATAAAGCATAAACCAACAAGCATAAATATTACATTCTTCAAGTCATCCAGGTTTAAGCAAAAAATTAAATTCTTCCACTATCTTTTCTTTTTTTTGTTCAGCAAAGCCCCCTAACTTCTTCTAAAACACGCAAAAACCACTTCAAAAATAAGTAATTTTAAAAAAAATTGCCTGCGGCGCTATTGTGGGGAGCTCCCACCTCCATTGAGTTGTTCGTCAAAGCCCCCCCGCCCCCCTGAAATATATTTCACCATACGCCACTGACTCAAGGACATTAGTTGCATATTATGTATGTAAATGTATTATATTTTCCCGGGAAAGACCGCCCCCCCCCCCCAACCCCTGAAAAAATAGACTTCCGACGCGCCTGAAGATTTCACATTATACACACATGGAAGTTGACAAAAACAAGATGATATAAACACAAAGGCTATTTTCTATTTACCTAAGGAATCCACATAGGAGAAAAATAGGTACTCAACTGGCTTATGCAAGTGTCTTGCAGTGTTATAACTAAGAGCTGCCTCTTTTAGACTCCATTTTTTCCAACATGGCTCTTTTAGCAAAAGTCGAGATTGCGTAAAGTCAAATTTATGAAAGACTAATTGAAAGACACTTGCATAAACCAGCCGAGTGCCTATTTCCTCCTATGTGGATTCCTTTAGTAAATATGAAATAGCCTTTTTGTTTATATCACCTAGTATTTGTCAACTTCCATGTGTGGAAATGTGAAATCTTTACCTTGGCTATTGTCTTAGTTTGTTTTGAAATTTTGTTGATATGTTTTGTTTTTCATAACCTGATGACGGAAATAGTTTTTATTAATTTCCAAAATGTTTTTATTGTAAAATAAAAAGTTGCTATCCACTAAAAATGTTTTTTTTTGGTTTATTTGGATTAAGGACGCGTCAACCGTTAGGTCATAATGCACCACTCTAGCCTAAGGGGGGTGGGGAGGAGGAGCCCATGCTGGTCAGAACCAGCCACGGGTAAGGGGAGGAAGGGGGGTTTCTCACGTCGCGGTCGTCATCGTCTTTGTCATCGTTCGTTGTGTCATTGTCATCGTCGCCGGGGGGTCGTCAAGGGAAGGGGGCAAGGTCCCCGACGACGATTGCCAGAGCTTGCCTCTAGTTTCGGGGAGTAAAAAAGATACTCTGCTCGAGCTAGCTGATGTTTGCGAGGTGGACTTTTTCTCTTGAATCGCCTTTTACGATTAGCGGAGCCATGCTCTGGGCCAATTCTACTATTCTATGACTATACTATTCTAATATTGTAACATGAACTCTTTCAACTTAAAAACTAAAGCGTGTTTCTAGACGTTCAAAAATTACAAACGGACAATAAATTTCACTTATGGCCAAATGCCTCTGACGGCTGGGAGGACCCTGCCTTGCCGGAGCGAGTAGGATTTTTGGCTAGCAAGTTACTCTCAATGGGGGTTGAATGCTAATAATATACGAATATTAAATAATAATAAAAATTTAAAAAAAGTAAATATATTTCCAAAAATACTAGTACATTGTTAATTGGATCGTTATAGTAATAAGACCAGCCATAAAGCCCCGCTACACTATCAACTTGTCGGCATAACTTGTTGACAAGACAACTTTCTGTGTGTCACTTCCATCAACTGTTGACGGAGACTTGGAACATTCCGTCAAGAGAACTGCCACCTCGAAACTGTTTCATTCCAAAATGGGTAGTAAATACGTTCACATGATGGTGATGGTCTAGTGGTTAAGAAGCCCGTCTGGAATGCGGAAGATCCGTGGTTCGATTCCCGGTTGGGGCAGACTTTTTTAATTTCTGAATTGTAGTAAATAATAACAATTACACCTAAAGGAGTGTTTCCCGACTAACCAAATCAAGAAATGGTGTATACAGCTGTGAATAACATTAAAAAAGTAATGGCAGAAGGCTGTAAAAGAGTTAAAAGTATCGTAATCGCCACCCCGAGGCTGTTATGTTCATCTTGAGTCTGCGTGCGTATCTGGTGGGCTAATTAGTACCGCTCTACGCCGCCTCGACTCTGTGTTCGCTGCTGGACGAACGGTGAATGCGATCGGCTACCACGGGAAGGGTCGCCGGTTCAAATCTCGTTTGGGGAAACTTTTTTTCCATTTTTTACTCACCCCACCATTATTGTTTATGTCTTATCTGTAACGCGTACGATTTTTATAACTTTTCAGTGTAAATTACATAAATAAGGCTTTCTTACCACAAAATTTGCTTACCACCAATCCATACCATACCCATCCATACCATGGATAGAACTACAACTAGGAAGCTTCAAGCTTTGCAAAAATTTTTTCAGGCGCGTTGTTGGACGAGCGTAATTTTTTTTAAACCAAAAAAAGCGTATAATTGTGATTTTCATGAGAAATAATTTTTCGATTACGCTCAAATTTCACACCAATATATTTATTCATAGGTAATATTAAAGTTCTGTAAAAAAAATCATTACAATCGGATAAAGCATGTAGGTGTTAAAAGTCGAAGATTTTATTTTTAACGAAAAGAAAAGCGTAAAATTGCGATTTTCACGAGAAAACATTTTTCGATTGCGCTCAAATTTAACACGAATATATTAATTCATAAAATTTAAGTTCTGTGAAAAAATCATTACAATCGGATAAAGCATGTAGGTGTTATAAGTCGAAGAAATTTTTTTTAAATCGAAAAAAATTGTGATTTTAATGAGAAATAATTTTTTGATTGCGTTAAAAAACGTGGCAGTTCTAAGTTCAGAGATTTCGAAGGCCTCCAGAAAATTTCATCGCAATTGGAGTATGGGTTTAGCGGGAATCGTGTTAACAAACAGACAAAAATACAAACAAAAAAAACATTCCGGAAATTTTTCTCCAGAGTAGTGAAATGGAATCTTCGCTTCGCTCGCTACGCTCATCTAACAACACATAATACGAGTTTTGTGAAACGATACAATCTCTTCACCACGCATTACGTCAGTATAAAAGAATACACTCAACGAAATGATCACGTGACAAAATGTTGCTCAGCCATTGGTTGAACGTTGTCAACATCTGGTCAACATTTCTCAAAAGTTGAACTTGTTCAACTTCTTGACAACATATTGCCGTGGTCGTCGATGTTGAGTCAACATATTTCAGTGTGTGACAGCAGCATCACATTTCCATGCTATCTACATCTGGTCAACAAGTTGATAGTGTAACAGGGCTTTTAGTTAGAAACAAAGATAGATAACATTCAAAGGTAGAATGGTCAAAGACATTTCAAAGTAGGATAATCAAACAAATATATTTTTTAACTGCTTTGGAATAGAACATTTAGTTTGCAAGATGTGAGTTTGTAATGTTGGGAGAACTTAAAACGTTCAACATCAGGTGAGATTCTGTGAACAATTCAAACTGTCCAATGCAAGCGTAGAATGGGCAACCCACAAGAGGCCAAGTCTTGAGTCAACTTGCTTTCGTTCCGAGTCGCGTTTTCGTTCCAAGTCGCCCAAAATTGCCAAATCGGTAGTCTTGGGGACAAGACCACGAGTCGCACGGTGACTTGGAACGAATATTTTTTCACGTTTCAAACCACAAGATATTTGGTGGTGAGTTGGACTATTTCATGCGACTTGACTTGCCACATCGAAAGTTTTTAACGACGTAAATTACACTCTAAAAATGTTGGGAGAAGGCTTTAAAAGTATTTAAAGTGTCCTAATTGTCATGACAAATTATTTACGCTCGTCGCAAGTTAGCGGGCATCTGCATAACTAGTGCTTTTGACAGGCTGCTCATCGTGGTCCCGTTGGCCGAGTGGTTAGAGCGCTTGGTTTGAATGCGAGAGGTCGCCGGTTCGAATCCCGTCTGGGAAAACTTTTTTACTTTTTTTTTACTCATCGCATAATTATTGTTTACTTGTTATCTATGACAGAAACAATTTTTATAATTTTTCAATGCAAATTACCTTTTTTTTACATTTCTTTGCAATTTGTTTTGGTATTTTAGGTAGGCTAGACCTAGCCCTAGAAAACTTACACAAATATAACAATATAAAAATATGATTAATTAAATAGAGAGTACGATTGCCTTTAGGCTATTTGATAATATCTGAAATAACATGTAGGCCGAGCCTAGTTTATTGAAAGTGCGAATCGATTATAGCATCGATAGTTCGTCACAATCGATAATAGCATCGATATACGTCACAACATCGATTATTTATATCGAAATTTTATGTAACACTGTTTGTGATTGGTCGCTCTATGAGCTGTGGGGGCGGAGCTACAAGTCGCGAAAAACCAGTCGACTCGGAATATTTTCGACTCGCTTGCCATTTCCAAATGCATGGTGGGTTTCAAGACTACCCTATTCGATATTGCCAAGTCGCTCACGACTTTGACTAGGTGACTTGACTCACTTCACGACTCGAAACGAGTGGTTTCAAGACTTGGTCTCCAGCTTCCGAACAAATAAATCATTTAAGCTTGTGTTTCAAAGTGAACAATACTATAGTGAAATAATCTACATGATTAAAAACTAATAACAACTGTTTGTTCATGTTCAACTTTCAACTTTTTTCAACTTTTATGTGCTAATTTAATTAAAACTTAATAAATTAAAATGAGTTAAACTGCCTTCTTAATTTCGTAAATTTAAGCTACTAAATTCAGTTTTTAATCTTTATCAGCTCACTAATTGTTGTCACACAGAACACAAGATATTTTGATATTATTACAATAGAAATTCCAGACACCAAAAAATATAAACCTCCTTCAAAGTTTAAATATCACATGTAGGTATACCCAAAAAATATCTGGGGCCAAATTCCTATAGGAGAAGGGTAAAGCAGAGGAAATGCATACGTTTCTGCATTACTAGAGTAATCGACAGCAAACTTAGTCAGTTTCAGCAAACTTCGAACGACCTTCTCACCGACCGACCGACTCACCACAACCAACGCAGAAAAACTAAAATGCTTTCATGCAATGCCATAATAATAGCCATTACTAGGGCTTGGATGTTAAGGACCTTTGAAAGTGAGAAAAGGCAGGCAAAAATTACCTTAAAACACACAAAAAAACTATTTTTGGGGCATGTATTTACCAATAGCAAAAAGGAGATGTCGGGACCATCTTAGCTTCAGCCATAAAAAGACAACCGGTAGAAACTGGTACTTACCTCTTAAATAACTTGATCTCTGCCTCAGTCAAGATCTTTTTATATGGAGGATGGTCAATATAAGGCAAAATTTTTTTCTTGAAGTGTTCCTTTAAAGAGTGCCAGCTTCTGCCATTTACTATTTTCTTTTTTGCCATATTTTTCCACATTTCATTTCCTTTAACCTGGCTGTATTTCTTCTTATCTCTGATATAGGAAACAATCAAGATTTTTTCATTCACGCTGAATGGTTGCCTGTTGATGAAAAAACCAGAAGGTTTTACCAAATTGAAAATAGCATTTGAGTGGTAACTAATTGTAACTACAGACTTTATAAATTACCTGAATAGTGCTGACACTGGGGCCCTGAAAAAAAATGTAATTGAAATTTATTAGATCAATGAATAAAATTTGTACTCTATAGTCTATACACACAAGGGGGGAAAATATGTTTTCCCAAAAAATATTCATTGCAGATAATGCTTGTAAAATAAAATTCAATGGAATTCTCAATGAAGACCAACAAGACAACACAAAAATATTGCAGGCATTATAAGTTGGTGTACAAGTGTGCATGTGTGTGTGTAGGGGGTGCATGTGTGTGTAGGCTTACTAACATCCTTTACAATCTGGATAATTGCATAGTAATAAGTAATAACTATAATAACCACTAAGCATGGGTGTCAGTACAAAATATGAAATATGGGTATCGTTGGGCAATACTTTTGATATTCCAATACAATACGGACACACATTAACAGATATTTGGGCTCTATGAAAATTAACAGTTCATCGGCACTAAAAGGAAAACATTAATAAAGGGCTAAATGTTTTGACAATATTCAACAGCACTAGCAAGCAAGTTATGCTCACAAATGTAGGCCTACCTTCATAATATTTTTAAATTTGGATAAGTCCCCAAGAACGAACGCCTTTATATTAAAAACATTCAACGCTGGCTATAATGTGGGTTGAACACTCAACCTTCGTCAGCAGCCTGTGTTTGTTCTAAACGTGAACTTATTAAAAACAAAAAGTTAAAACATCAACAAAAAGTTTTGATTTTTTAAAATTGATTTTGTTTTACAATTCAAACATTTTAATATGTCTCTTTTGGATTTTTTTGCACAATAACAAAAATCAATACCAATCCTCTAAAATACTACTTTCTACTCACTAGCTTGCAACTTTGAGAGTGACTTTAAATAGGTTGCCAGAATCAAGTTCACTAGCGACCCATAAAATTACATTATTCCACTCGAAATAACGATGGTCTAGCTCAGGGGTTGGAAAATATCCCAAAATGTAGGAGCCGGAGGCAAATTCGCCACAGGCGAATTCTTTTGCATACAATTGAACGTAAGTGCCTGTAAAACGGGTTTGAAGGATTTATTATGCACTCTTGTAGAGTGTATAGATAAGCATTATCAGCTGGGATAAATGGCTTCTTATAGATTTAATCGGGTTTTTACTTTTTAATTTACCCATCCAAAGAGTACATAAATACAATCTAGGCCCCAGCAATGAGGAGGTAGGCTTAGTTAAAATGGAATCTATTGATGCACATGGACTGGCATTGGTTAGTGTCAATGTCAGTAGGTCTTTCTGTTCTACGGGGGTGGAGGGTATAGAAGTATCTATGTTCTACAGTCATATCAGGGTTATCTAAATTGTAAATGTTTTTCTGTTATGTTAATTTCGATTGCTTAGCATCTCCGTTGTTAAATACTGTAGTTAAGTTAAAAAAAAAAAAAAACATTTAGTTAGTTGCCAGGGCCTAAATTCTAGGCACCGTGGCAACCTGGCGCTTGGGATTTTCAACCCCTGGTCTAGCTAGTATATAAAAACTTGGCTGAACCTTTTGAAAAGTGAGTTCAAAATTGGAGTTTACCACCCATAAAGTGAGTTTTTCCCACATTTTGGACAAGGAAAAAATTCGTAATGAGCTTAATAATAATAACCAATGTTTCCCTGTGATGTAAATGTTTATTTGCACACAATGTTCATAATAATTTCCGAGATTTTGTCTACATTCACATCCACGCGCCTCACCATAGCTATCGAAAACATAATGTTGCTGCCTACTAGCATGCACTGGGCACGCCGTCACACGCACTGGCAATGCACGTTTTCACAAAAACATGCTTAAAGGAGGACCGGCATGGCTAAGCAAAGTTGATTACCGTCTGAAATAAGTACGATTACCGAAAAAAGCATTTATCTAAGTCAACTCGTTTTCGAGATATTTGGTCTCCCTTTTTCGTCTACTAGTGTGTGACGCAGTGGCGTGGCGAACATACCAAATCGGAGCCCAGGCACCGATACCAAAAGGGGGGGGTGGGTGGTCCCGCAGGGACCCACCCATCCATTACTTTTTAATGGAAAATAATATTTTATATACTTTATATGACTATTTTAATTGTTAAAATCACACCTACTGAATTGTATTGCTCCAGCTCTTACTTACATTAGAGTTTTACTGGACTGATGTAAAAGTTTGTCATCAATCATGATTTAGTAAAAGTGCAGACAACATGCATGATGGATAACTTAACTAATAACAGGTATAGCAATTCAACAATTCTGCTAAATGAATAGATACGTTCGTAATATACTATAGCTTATTTGATGGAATAGATTAATTTGGGGAATTTATAAATTAAATAAACAGCTGGTGGCATGGAGGAAGTATTAGTAGTTTTAGGGCGCTTTAACAGCTAAGATTATTCGCGTCAAAAACATTTTCGAGTTTTCTGTTTTAAGTTGTTACCGACTTATGAAGCATGATTGTCGACGTCGTGAATGCAATAATAAATGCAATAAGAAGAACATTCTTGGACCTATTTGAATTGATTGAAGTATTTCCAGTACAATTTATAGATAAAAGAGCATTGATTTCAATGAGATCAAGACAGCAAGTTTGCCCGTAAAAGAATAAAATCGTATCTTTTCTCTTCAAATATTGTTAACAAAGTGTTTCTTCAAAACGCACAGATTTGTACCAAATTACCTTGAATATACATTTTCCCGGGGGCAAGCCCACGGAGCCCCTAGTTTTCATTATTGTGCGTTTAAGAGAGTATAGGACATGCGTTTTAGGCAAATTGCTGTTCGCTCGGCCAACTGACACCACAGGTGTCTGAAATTTTGAACATATGTCACAAATGTGGAATTGTAGGGCTCTACAGTCACACATTTGTAAATTTTGTTTTTAAATAATTTATAACAATTAAATAAGTTTTCACGAATTTTGATTTTGCTAAAAACTCTAAAATTGACCATATTCGTGATTTTTTTCTGACTGATTAAGTCAAAATTTGGAAAATCTATGACCCCAGGGCTGTCTATGTATGCTTTATTGACAACTTTGCAAAGTTTCATATACGTCGGATGCATCTTGGCCGAGCGAATAGCTATGTGCTAACTGCCAAATGTGTCCCATTCCCTCTTAAGTAGTTTTCCTAAATCCCAAATAATGGCTCTGCCAATAAACGGAGAAAACGAAAAAAATAACAAAATTGATTTCCAAAACGCACAAATTATCTAATGATTCAGGATATACATTTTTTAATGGGAAGGCCCCCGGATTCCTCTTGTAGTACTAAATTCTTCATTGATTACTTTCACAATGTGTATTATTTCCCAAATTCTGGCTATGCCGCTACGAGGAGGCGAAGAGGAATAACACACCGTTGGCTTTATGAAATCAACAATTTGAACATAAGCGCAATATGTTCAGCGATTCGGCTGATTTTGTAGTACACACTAGCACACACACGCACAGAGTCACAGAATAAGCGCCGTTTATCTTGAATAGTAGTCCTCATTCGCTTCGCTCACTCGTCTAATAAATCATATAAATTGCCGGTAAAACGCACCAAATCAATTCTAGGATCACCAAAATTTAAAAATTCCCTGCGGGGCTAATCTGGGGAAGACAAAAAAAATTACAAACCGTTGGCTTTATGAGTTCAACGAAAAAAAACATAATATTTTCAGCCATTTCATTAAAATTTCATTACATAAAAATGAGGCTATCAACATCTTTACAATCAGATTAATTGCTGGTGAAACGCACCAAATCCATTCTAGGATCATCAAAATTGAAAAAATTCCCACCGGGG
The DNA here is from genome assembly GCA_024449915.1 of Sweltsa coloradensis. Classification (NCBI taxonomy): domain Eukaryota; kingdom Metazoa; phylum Arthropoda; class Insecta; order Plecoptera; family Chloroperlidae; genus Sweltsa; species Sweltsa coloradensis. The sequence continues at coordinate 243,008 of JAMZAV010001106.1, forward strand.
TTAAGCTGGGGAAGACGAAAAAGAATGACAAACCGTTGGTTTTATGAGTTTAACAAAAACATTTTTTTCAGCTATTTATTAAAATTTCATTACATAAAAATGAGGCTATCAACATCTATGAAATAAGATTAATTGCTGGTAAAACGCACCAAATCCATTCTAGGATCACCAAAATTGAAAAAATTCCCTGCGGGGCTAAGCTGGGGGCACGTCCCCAGACCCCTTGTTGCCCACGAAAGTAGGGGTGGGTATAGTTAAAATATTGTAGGCACCGATCACTCTTAGTAGTTCGCCACGCCACTGGTGTGACGTCACACTGGCCTAGCCACTCAGCCCCGATAGAAGCGGGAGTGTAATATCGCACGGCAGCAAACTTTCATTCTTACATCTGATAAGCAATAAGCGCCAGCATAATCTATTTTGCATACATAGAGCAGAATATTCGCTTTAAAGTATGTCGCAAACAGAATTGAATTTTGTTGTTTAGGGGCTTGCCAATATAATTTAATACAAACACATGTGTTTTAACTTTTGCCTCCCGCACGGACTGCCTTGCGCTCAACGTGTTTAGGGCGAGTCCTGCAGGCGTCTTCCTCGCTCGCCACCGAATGGTCCATAATTACTGGAGGGCTACCCCAAGGGGCTAGTAGTAAAAAGTGAAAGTGCATAGCATTTTATTTTTTATGAGAATCAAAACCAGCAAACCATGGCCCATGGTGCTATAATGATAATGCCAATACATGAAAAGGGCAATATTGAGTTTGATGACAATTTTGTGCATAACAGTTTGATTAAAATTGTGCAACAGAGGAACAGGGTAGTTTATTATGCAGTCGCTACTTGCTCGCGCATTTCCGAAATAGCCGGTAGCGAGTGCCGAAGATTCCCGGTGAGGCCCGAACCACATTGCAGGGATGGCAGGTGGTAGCGAGGAGACAAAAGTTAAAATGCATGTTATTTTTCATTAAATTATTGCCAAGCCTCTAAGAGACATAATTCTAATCTGTTTGCAGCATAATCGAGCACGAATATTCTACTGTACGTATACGCATTTTGGTTCTTCTGCCATTCATTGCGCGAAAGATATTATGAAGAACATTTACTGCCGTGTGGTATTATATTGCCGCCTCGATTATCTTCTAGTGCAGTGTTTCTCAACCTCTTGTTGCACACGGACCACCTTCACAATCTCATAAATCGGATGGACCACCACATTCAAAATTAGGCCCTATAGTTATGGAGGGGGGGGGGGAGTCATATAATGGAGAGAACAATTCGAGAGACCATCATTTATTGTCGTAGCTATAAAACTAATTGTTTTTGTAGCAGTTTTACCTCAAACTCTCTCGGCTTTCCCAATTGTAAACTATTTTTTTATATACGTACCCTTACAAGAAAATGTGAAACTTTATCTGCAGCCTGTTAGTAGTGGTGAGAAATTAATTATTAATTATTGTGAGCAGAGAGGTGCGGGTTTGTTTTTTATTGAAACTAATTATTTTGTGCATCTTTTACAAACTTAATGCCTCATGAGTCACGATTTTTACAGGTTTCGTAGTAAGAATCGTTGCAAAAAAGTTTGCACCTGCAAACCATACTTTGAGGATCTAGTGCCTGCTGTTCCCACGGGAAATGAAAAGATAATTGACATATTGTCAGGATTTGATTTTTTGTTTATCACTTTGTTTAGTTTTTATTAGTAGTGTTGTTTGAAACAAAATAATACTATTTAATAAATAAAACCACAATATATTAAACACTGGTACGAGGTGTCCGTGGTGTGGTTTGGCACAAGGAGGGTTTTAATTTTTCATCTGTGCCATACATGTGTTTATCAAACCTATTCCAAGCAGAACTTATGAGTTATGACTTATGAGCCATGCTAAGTAGACAATGATCAATGGTAAGTTCTGTTTGTAATTTGCAAGTTACGTGCAAAGAGAAAATGAAAATAACAGGATGTTAAAAATGTATGCAATTAATAATATAGTACATACATTTATAATGTATAACATGCATAAAATAAAATGTAATCTGTGATCTGTCCTCTACCACCGCGGACCACCGGTTGAGAACCACTGTTCTAGTGCTAGTAGACGAAAAGGCGAGCGCACAAACGGCAGGTACCATGATAACTGACCGCTCTAATGCTGGCACATATTGTCGTTAAATAGTATCTAGAATACTATTTTAAAATTTACCATCACCATGTCAGTCCTCCTTTAAAATAGATTAAATCTCGTCCAAATGTTTCACCAAATAGTTCAAGATGTTGTCAATAGGTAGCACTACTGCATGGCCGAGCTCCAGCTCGATGCACCAATGCCCTTGAATTACTGTGTTACCCAAAAAACATTGAAATGTTTATAAACTGGCATACTCTAACAGGCCGCTCAGAGGGGGGGGGGGGGGGGCATACTTTTCAAAAGGTTAAATAGCACATGCAAGCAAGATAACATATAATGAACATCATAATGTATGTACCTAAATGTTGTCATAATTGGATGAGCAAAGCTAAGACTTCAATTTCACTGACCCCCCAAAAAAAATTAGCTAGGGTGTTTTTTTTTTTATTATTTTGTATTTTTGTCTGTTTGTTCGCTCTCTACCGGACAAACGGCATATGCGATCTTGATAAAAATTGGAGGGGACCTTCGAAATCTCTGAACTTAGACCTGCCACGTTTTTGGGTACAATCGAAGAAATATTTCTCATGATTCATGAATATCGTACTTTTACGATTTTTTTCGATTGTTAGTGCGATATTTTCGTGACATTTGGGCTGATTCTGACCAAACGGGTGGGGCTACAACGTTCATATTATACATGGATAGGCCTATTAAGGTTATGATGATTAAACGAGTGAGCGCAGCGAACGGAGTGATCTCCATTCAACTTAAACGGCCCTTATCGTTATTCTGCGTGGTGTGTGTGTATGTGTACGTTGAAAATCAGCCGAATCGCTGAACAGATTGCGCTGAAATTTTAAACAGACATCTGGTACGAGTTTATTGAGAACTGCTAACAAAATCAGGTAGATCCATTGCGATTTAAACCTACAAGAAATAATAAATTGAAAAATAGGCGTCCAATGTTCAGAAATTATTTTGACAATGGTTTAGATTTTGAAAAGATATTTTTTGTTTGTTATTTACCTGGCTGTGAAATGCCGTGCCCATACAAGGTCTATCAAATGTTGAACGTCAAGGTACCCCCAAATTCCGCTCGTAGATTGAGTAAATCTTGCAATATTTACACGTATTTCGTACTGGCTATGTTTTCCTTGGTATTGTCACAGATGATGGACTACACTGCATTATATGCATTTCAAAACATGTTTAATAATTTTTTAAATACAATCTAGATATGACAAAATCTTTCCCGACCAGGGGATTGAACCCACGTCTCCCACATTTCGGCTATAAGGGCGCTTTAGCCAACTAGACTCGGGAAACGCCAAAGTCGTTGTTAGACGAGTGAGCGAGTCATGTGTTGAGTACCCGGGAACATTTGCATTTAAGTTTGATAATTATTTTCGTACAAATAAAGGTGGGATTTCAGTTGTGGATGTGCGCGGCGCGGCGAGGCGCAGCGAGGCGTGGATTTTTACCTTTTCGATTCACCTGTGGATACCCATGGCGGTGCCATCCGCGGATTTCCCAAATATTCCTACTTTTATTTTAATCACACAATAACTTATTACATGGGAAAAGCTATTTTAAATTACTTTGCATAATTTAAAACATATAACATAACATTTCCTTTTGAATCAAGTCTTTCTGTATGAAGAATCACTTCATTCGGGACAAATGTCATGGATTTAGGTTATGTTGTTCACTTCTTACACATCAGATTCCTGAATTCCTTGGCTGCATCCGCGGACCGTGGATATCGTCGGACAAAATATTGAATATTTTCAAAGTCACGGATCTGAATCCACCGAATCCTCGGATCCGGAATGGAGCCCGCTGATTGGCTGAAAACTAGATCCGCGCCACGCCACGCCGCGCGATCCGCAACTGAAATCCCACCTTAAAAGTTTTTTTAGTTCAGTTGGTATACGGGCGCGTCAACTGTAAGGCCATAATGCGCCTCTCTAGCCTATGATAGGCTAGAGAGGCCTAAGGTAGGGGGAAGAAAAGTAATGTTACCGGGTACTCAACACATGGCTCACTTACTCGTTTAATAACGACTTTGGCGTTTCCCTAGTGTAGTACCTTGTGAAAAAAAAAGTTGAAAAAGTTAACCAGAATCCATAGAATAAAAGTTTTAATATGAGTTTTTTTAGGTTTATAATAACAATTAACAAGGAAAACGCTTAAGTCCCGCCGCGTTGTGGATGAGCGTAATTGGTGCATTGAGCTGCCATGTGTTACGCGGATTTTCTGTTGTTCTGTGCAAAAATCATTACTTAGTCGAAGATTTTTTTTTTAAATTAAATAAAATTAAATAAAAATTAATTTAATTTTTTTAATTCATCGTAATTTTAAAAAAATAAAAAATCGTAAAATTGCAATTTTCATAAGAAATAATTATTCGATTGCGCTCAAATTTAACACGAGTACATTAATTCATGAAATTAAGGTTCTGTGAAAAAATCATTACAATAGGATAAAGCATGTAGGTGTTATAAGTCAAAGAATTGTTTTAAAAAAGAAAAAAAAACGTAAAATTTCGATTTTCATGAGAATAAATTTTTCGATTACGCTCAAATTTCACACGAATATCTGGTTCTGTGAAAAAATCATTACAATCGGATAAAGCATGTAGGTGTTAGAGGTCGAAGAAATTTTTTAAAAATCGAAAAAAAATCGTAAAATTGCGATTTTCATGAGAAAAAATTTCCCGATTGCGCTCAAAAACGTGGCAGTTCTAAGTTCAGAGATTTCGAAGACCTCCATAAATTTCATCGTAATCGGAGTATCGGTTTAGCGGAATCGTGTTAACAGACACACAAAAATACAAAAAAAGAAGAAAGAAAAAAAAAAACATTCCGGATTTTTTTCTCCAGTGTAGTGAAATGGAATCTTCGCTTCGCTCGCTACGCTATCCAACAAGTAACAATAGAAACTTGACAACAATCACCTACACTACAATGCATTCAAAAAGCACTTGCAAAGGAAAAGTGGTCCTACGCAAAAACTAAAAACTTACAAAAAAGCTCATCCATCAACGCGGCGGGACTTAAAGCATTGTCCTAGTATGCATTCAAATGTTTAAAATTTGTGTCTCCGGTGGCTGGTTTAAAGTTATGATTTTAATATTTGATTTGGGATTGATTAAAGATTTAAAGCACATCTTTACTTATTCCCACAAATATTAAATAATACAGAAATTGGGTCTAGCCCACGTATGATGTAGGTCTACGTACATAGATGTTGCAGAATCTTTAGATTGTTGCAAAAATTCCTCATCAGACTCCGTCCACATAACGGGTTTTGCACCAGTAGGTTGATCAGATTTTTTCCCAAGTTTGGCGACAGAACGGCTGCAACAGAAGATGAAATAAAAATAATAATATAATATGATTGATTAATTTTATTTGAGTAGTGTTTACCACTCACAGGAATCTGGTCGGGGTATATTACGTGTACAAATGTAGCCTTAGGGTGGTCAGACGTCCCGGTTGTCCCAGCACAGACCTGGTTTTCAGGTAGGCCTACCTGTCCCGGTGTCCCGAGAGACACCACCCGGGATGGGTAATTTGTTAGAACCAAGATTATATGGTTTTCCGTTTTATGTTTGTTTACTGAAATTTTGTTTTTAAAGGCAAGAATTGACCAAATAACAAAACAAAATCATCAGATTTACAGAAAAGGCTGTCGAGTATGTCAATAATGGCCAATATTTTTTTAGATCAAAATCCTCCAAGGTCACGGGGCATAAAGATCACCCCCGTGATATTTCTTATGGGAGATGTTTGTCGATAGGTCGAAAATTACTGAGTTTAACCATTTTTTTGGGGGGTCATGGTGGATCCAATAATTTTTCTGTTACTTTCTAGTTTCTACATTCATAAATCCTGACTAGTAAGTCTGAATGAAATATATGTTTTCAGTTTAGCGGGTAAATACCCAACACACACAAAGGGGGACAGCATTGATGGTTAAAACTAGAGAAAAATGCGTGTAAAAATAGAGAAAATTATTGTATGAGAGCCCCCACTAATGCTAATAAAGGATAATCTATGATATCCAGTACGCATATTCCTAAATTAATTCACTGATTTTTAATTAAAAATTTGTGAAATCACCGTAATTTACTCCATTTTGGTCAACTTCAGGAAATTATTCCAAGTGTACAGATTTTTTAACGCAAATTTGCATAGGCCTACTGGATATCAACGTTAAAATCAATGTGAAAGCGCAGGTTAATTTGGTTTTATTGTAAGATAAACGGTTTGGTGGGGATTTCCAGAACTGAAATCCATGTTTTGGATTTCCCATTTTTTCATGTTTTTTACTTATGTTTTACAATGGATCTTTATGGCTCATTTTTTGCAACCAAGTGTGATTATCAATAGGCCTATAAAAGTAGGTATTTCATTCACATTCATGCAATATTTGGTAATGATATTTCTAACCGTTCAGCAGAAATCATCCAGACCTGAGCGCGCGCATTTGAGTCAAGGGCCAAGCTCAGCGTTCACTCTTAATATTTAAACAAGACATAGTTATAAGTTTTTGCCCATGTAACAGTAGGTCTCGCCTATGTGTCATAATGATAATGATTTGTTGACCAGACAGTACAATGGTGTTTCATAATGGATACATCATACTTACTTGGGAATAAGAGATGATTCACTTTCAGAATCGTTATTTTCTGTGCAAGACTTGGATTTTTGCCTTATGGGAAAGTGACGTCTTCTCCTTTCTGTTTGTATTGGGCTCTGTTTCTGCATGGGACCACTAGCTGGCTCATCTTCCGCATCGTACTGTACTTCGGAAGAATTTAGTACGAGTGTTTTGGAAATGTGATATCCACTGCAAGTAGGTGTATCCTTTAGGTCGTGATTTAATGATCCCTGTTTCTGTGTAGGAACGGTAGCAGACTCATCTTCCGAATCGCTCTCTTCTCCGGAAGAATTGTTTATGGGATTGCGTTGTTCACTGAGCATAGGTTTAGGCCCACCTTTCAGATTGTCAATTGATCCGGTCCGTGTCTGCGCGTGACCGTATGAAAGCTCGTTTTCTGAACCACTCTCTATTCTATTTCTGTCATACATGGGATTGTGTATCTCACGGTTGTTTCGTTCACTGCGTGTAGGTGTATCCTCTAGATTGTCACTAGATGAGCTCAGTTTCTGAATGGGAACAGAAGCAGCCTCATCTTCTGAATCACTGTCCATAATATTTTGGACATATCTCTTTTTCTTCCTTAACAGTGGTGTGGAATTATCACTTGATTGATTATCCAAGTTGTCATTTAATGTGCATAGGCTTAGTTCCTGAGTAGGGACAACTTCAGGCTCCGAGTCTACCGTTTCAATTTCAGGATCCGGTTCACTTGATGGAAGTATATCATCATCTTCATTTTCACTTTCACTGTCATCATTCTCATAACTAGTATCCGATTGTTCCGCATAGTCAGCCAAAATGATGTCATATAACTCTCGAAAAACGGTCGGAAATGACGGGGCATACTCATAATTTTCACATAATCTAAAAAAAACAAAACATTTAGCCTATGTTGAACAAGGAAATTTGTGGTCTAGGCCTATGAATTCCCCAGTCTAGTTCTAGGTCTATTATGTTGAATCAGAGACGTGCCTATTTGTATCTATGACAATGACATGCTAAATCTATTAATTTATTCAAAAATCTCTACATAATGCTAGGCACCAAATCTATTCATTTATTTTTAAAGTGACACATTTTGCTCATTTGTAGCAAGATGCTACAAACTGAGAAGGCACTGTCTCATAAGGCAGTTAAGTCCCATCTAACATCTGCTGCTAAGAATTTGGTGCAGAGGAAGTGGGAGGAGGATGCAACAGGACAAACCATGACAAAGTATAATATCAAGAAAAGACAAAACCACCCAGATATAAATAAGAACAGAAAGGTCTCATCTGCCCAGTTGGGTCAACATTTACACAAAGTAGGAATGGTAGATTCAAGCCTATGCAGCTTGTGTGGTAAGGAAGAACAGAATCGACGACATCTTTTCAGTTGTGAAAGGACTAAATCTGAACTTGACGCGATGCCAGATGGCATGACACATGTACAAAGGGAATCCATGACAACACATGACGGCCGAGTAGGCGGATTGGGGGCATATGAAAAGAAGAAGAAGAAGAAGAAGAAGACTATGGCTTCAAAATTAGCAAACACTTTCAAATTTTCAATAAAATTGGTTCCAAGACAAAAAAGGTTACAGACCCCTGCCTTAAAGTGATCCTTCACCCCTTATGTAAACATGTACCCAGATATCTATTTATCTAAGCAGACTCCATTACAATCTTCACCGGAAATAATCGTAATTACCCTAAATTAATTAGTATTAAGTAGCCTATTTAATTAAATTGACTTCGTTTTCGGCGCTTCGCATTTCTGGACTCGGGTAGGCAGTAGAGATCAAAGTGTTGTGGCGAGCTGAGCCAGCGCATTGGGCTATCTCTAAGCTCGCTAGGCCTACAAACTTAAAGACAAGACACTAGGGGAGCGGAGATATGACATTTAGTATATTATGGAATTCTCACTTCAAGTTCAAATTAGGATGAATTAAAAAAACACATAGGCCTACCGGTTCACACAACGCTTGTGAAAGTAGGCCTATTTGATCCGCTCACCAACTTGACAATCAAGAAAAATCTGATTTAAATCGGAAAAATAAAAAATATATTTAAATGAAATTAATCCGATTTAAATCGAATCATGCATCGTTATCACTTATCAAGTTATCACACACCCTTAGCGAGAATATAATAAATGGCCCTTTTCTTAAATCTATGGAGTCGACATCTTAATTGTAGGCCTATATCATATTTTTTTACAACTAGGTACTAAAATAAATTTTAATTAGGACATATCATTATTAATGTATGATAGCAAGCAATTGTCGTAAAAGTTTGCCCCGACTGAGGATCGATTATCGAACCCAGAACTCCCGGCTTTGCATACTGATGCTCTACAAACTCCCAATGAGACAAACCTTCTAAATTGCTGTGATTGTTAAAATTTATAAAGCCGGAGGTTCTGGGTTCGATCCCCAGTCGGGGCAAACTTTTACGACAATTGCTATAATTCAATAACTATGTCCTCAAAGCGGGTTTATGCTGAAAAAACTTGTAGTATTCATAGTTTGTAACTAACATGTAATAATAAATAGAATAATTCCTATAGTTGGCAAATTTTTGTAGTTTTAAAGAACAAATAGGGGTTAACAAAATAGGTAGGACCTGGTCTACCCATTACAGGGGGGTTTAAATTGAAGAAAAATAACACTTACCGATAGCGGTGTGGATTTACCATAACTCTTGCCATTAAGGAATCTGTTATGAAGTCAATTCCCAAGACATCGAACACCATGTCTTGTGGCAAATCCAAAATTTGCCTGGCAATATTTATAGTCGTATTGTTAAACGTTGACAACACTTGACCCCCTCCAAACTGAAAATAAGAACAGACTCTTATTACAGGAACAAACAATAAGCTACTAATAGTTAGGTAATAATATCAATCTAGGCCAGTTAAAGGCAAAGGCTAAATGAGTTGATTTGTAAGGGTCAATAAATAGCTAGTACACCAGGGATGTGCAATGTCTACCCACTGCCCAGCAATATATTTTTTATTAAAGGCGCATTCACATAAAATGATTAAGACTATGGTTTAATGTTTAATGATTAATAACTAAGACTAACACCTGACTTAACGTTTGAACATCGGCTCCGCCCCCTAACTTAGTCATACTCGCACTCGATTCCAAGAAACTCCTTGAAAGAATTTTTAAAATCATCTATGATGTGTTGTCAAACCTTAACCTAATTTTTAAGACGTCACCAGGAAGCAGAACAGAAGCGGAAACGGTCAATTTAAAATTAAAATACTAGGCAAGCAGTGGCGTAACGCAAAACTTGTGGGCCCCCCCGCAAGTCCCTTTAGAGGGCCCCCTTCGAAATCATTTTCATGCATGTTTAAATATTAAAACACACAGATTAATTAAATGGAATATTTTAAACTGCATGTTTGATGCTTTTGCTTGGCTGTCAATCGATCTCATGATGAAGGGTGTGTGTATGTACAGTCTTGTAGTGTAAAGTGTACAGGTGTATGTTTAGTCTATTATATACAGGTTTATATACAGTCTCTTAAATGTCCTCCTAATCACTAAATTTGGTTTGTCTTCGTGCGTTTACATACGCAAATTCCGTTATTAGGCTGTCTACGTCAAGTCGGTGGGCGCATTCACTTTCAACGCTTATCATCGCAAGACCGCTCAGTCTAGACTGGCTCATAGAACTTTTTGATGAGTTTAAGCTTTGAAAAAGACCGTTCCGCACTTGCCACTGTCACTGGAAGTGTGAGGAAAGCAGATATGCAGTACACAGTCGGTTTCACCCTCGCACACAAGACGTTGCCACTACTGTCAACATCACATACTATGGGTGATGTACCGATAACCACATCTTTCGACAAAAGAACGAATTAATTTTTATTTTTTTGACATTAAGTACACTTTGTCGTTTTAGTTTGCGTTTTTGAGAGCCACTTAAATAAGTTTTGGAAGATGACATTATCATTAAACAAACACTTTTCCCGGCACAGAAAGTAGAAACACGGCACGAACACACGTCACAGTTCACACCGTCACATTCACGTAGAATATCACTATGAAACTAAAAATGGGTTCGGACTTGGGGTGATCGTCACGTTGACCCATTTCCTTCGCGTCTTTCAAACATTGATCAGTGATTGCACTCAGTAAATTATTGTACGGGTGGGGGTAAATACTGTTGTGAAAGAAAAGAAAGCAACTTCGAGCTACTCCAGAACGTGATTATAAAAAAGGAAAAGTAGTTTATAAATTTTAACGCTTTTGGGTTGGGTGAACCTACGTGTAAAATAATCGCAAATAACCGTAGACCTTCCAAAAAGTGTGTGTTATACTATATAATAAAATGCAGTGTAATAAAATGCAGTATGTTTGTGCTTTTAGTATACCTCCCTCAAGCAAGTGGTTATATTTTGATAGGTGCATTTCAGGACAAGGGCTCTTCCATGAAACAGAATGAAAGAGTAATAGAGGGAGATAGAAAAATGAGGTTTATGAATTGAAAGCCATCATTTTGAGTTTTTGTAAGAATAGTTAGAATTTTTTTGCTTTGTCATTTTTGTCTAATATACAGTATTAGCAGAAACGGGTCTGGGGGCCCCCCAGAACCGGGGCCCCGTTAGTTACGCCACTGTAGGCAAGTAAATAACAGACAACATTTGACTTGTGTAGCAATGATTTCATTGGTCGTATCGTTATGACGTATCGACCGTTGATAGGTTGTTACTAACAAGTGACTAAGAAGATGTACGTTAGTTATCTTTCTTAATCACAGCTTAGTCATAGTTCTTAATTATTAAACATAAGTCATTTGTGTGAACGCTTCCACGTAAATTATATTGTCCAACTTTAAACCATAGTCTTAATCAATTTATGTGAATGCGGCTTAAGAAGAATCCCTAAACTTAAATATGATTTCTAAAGAAAGCATTAAAGACGTCTGAAAAGTTAGTAGAATGAAAGAGGGACTTAATAGGGATGCGCAAATGCGTGTACACATACACTGTGTAATGTTTGCCACTTGCTAAAAAAAACTGGTGTATATTTGTATTTCACACACGTCATGATGTAACGGGGAGAGACAAACGATAAAATGCCGACCGGAGCGGCCGAGCGGGCAAGCACATGCCTGGAGATGGAGAGTCTGCTTCTTGTATCTGTCAGTTGTTGTGACAGGCGGGGCGGGAGGAGGGGGGCCGGCTGGCCGCACACAGCATAGGGAGGGACACACACACACGTTCATTATTTTTGTAGAAAACGTGTAAATAAATGCATTTAAAGGTTTACACGTGTACACTGTCCCATCCCTACCTCGAAATCAACCATTATATTCAAATTACCCGACTCAAACCAGCTAGCCTAGTTCAAAATTCAATTTTGAGCAGCGGGTTTTTGTGTATTGTTTCTACATTTCTTTATCTGAACCTAGAACTAAAAAGGAAACTGGTTGTCTGTAGTTTCTGGCGTTGCACAATTTTTTTCTGTTAAACGGTACAAAATTTGAAATTGTACCGGCGGGCGAAAAAAATTGTGCAAGGCAAGAAACTATAGAAAACCATTAATCCTTTTATTTAGGTTGTAGATTAAGGAATGTAGAAACAATACACAAAAACCCGCTGCTCAAAATTCATTTTTGAACTAGCTGGTTAGATTCTGGTAATTTGAATATAATTGTCGATTCTGAGGTTATGTCCCGCCAAAAAAATTTCAAAAAAAAACCTTCTCTTTTATCAAATCCCTCTTTCATTCTACTAACGTTTCAGACATCTTTAATGCATTCTTTAGAAATCATATTTAGGTCTAGGGATTCCCCTTAATCATTGTAGTTTGTAGGTCTATATTTTAGTGTCTGCCAACTCACAAATAGGAACAGTTGCTTAGCTAGAGCTTCCAGGCCACTTGGGCACATATGCCTACAAGCAGTTTAGCATTGTTTACTCCCGTTTTTCCACCGTGAAATTTTTTCTTGCAAGATACAAGCAGGGATTGTAGTTTTGTAGATACCTGGTACTATTAAAATGTGCACCATCTTAAAGATTGGTTTGCAGTACATTCTTGGCCATAGGCCTACAGCTACACCCATTATGGCTACATGACTATCCTTTTGCATGCATAGAACTTAGCAGCATTGGCCTATAGGGTAGTCGATTTTGAATTTGTGTGTGAGTAGGGTAGGGGGCCTACTATTTTTAATAAAAATCAAGGTAGGCCTACCCCTAATTATGGAGGAAAAGATATCAGAGGTTAATTTATACTTTAAAAAATCACAAAATAGGTAGGCCCTACTTTCTTTAATGATAAATAAATACCTTTAGAATGAACCAAATACAAAAATTAATAAACTTACGATATTAGGCCTATGCACTAAAGTAACAAACAACCCACCACCATACACAAACTCATGCCATTTTGAATAGGCGTGGCCTATTCATCAGGGACGTGATTTTTTTTTTTTATATATATAAAAAAAAATCAAAAATCATGATTTACCCTAGGCCTATTTGATAATCAACTTTTTGATTTAAATCAGATTTTTTCCTTTTTTTTCGATTTAAATCAGATTTTTATTGATTTAAATCAACAATATCGGTGTTTCACAACTTGTCAAGTTAGTGAGCGGATCAAATACTTTCATAGGCCCTAGGCGTTTCAGAAAATATAATTGGATGAGCGTAGCGAGCAAAGCGAAGATTCCATTTCACTACACTGGAGAAAAAAATCCAGAATGTTTTTTTTTCCTTCTTTTTTTCTTTTTGTATTTTTGTGTGTTTGTTAACACGATTCCGGCTAAACCGATACTCCAATTGCGATCAAATTTTCTGGAGGCCTTCGAAATCTCTGAACTTAGAACTGCCACGTTTTTGAGCGCAATCGATTTTTTTAAATTTTTTATTTGGATTAAGGACGCGTCAACCGTTAGGTCATAATGCACCACTCTAGCCTAAGGGTGGGGGAGGAGGGGCCCATGGTGGTATTTGTGTGGGTCATGGGTAAGGGAGGAAGGGGGATTTCTCACGTCGCGGTCGTCATCGTCTTTGTCATCGTTCGTAGTGTCATTGTCATCGTCGTCGGGGGGTCGTCAAGGGAAGGGGGCAAGGTCCCCGAGGACGATTGCCAGAGCTCGCCTCTAGGTTCGGTGAGTAATATACTCCCCGCTTACTAGCTGATGTTTGCGAGGTGGACTTTTTCTCTTGAATCGCCTTTTACGATTAGCAGAGCCATGCTCTGGGCGAAAAATTATTTCTCATAAAAATCGCAATTTTACGATTTTTTACGATTTTTAAAAACTTTCTTCGACTTATAATACCTACATGCTTTATCCGATTGTAATGATTTTTTTACAGAATTTTAATTTTATGAATTGATATATTCGTGTGAAATTTGAGCGGAATCGAAAAATTATTTCTCATGATAGGCTAATCACAATTTTACATTTTTTTTTTCGATTTTTAAACTTTCTTCGACTTATAACAACTACATGCTTTATCCGATTGTAATGATTTTTTCACAGAACCTTTATTTTATGAATTGATATATTTGTGTGAAATTTGAGCGGAATCGAAAAATTATTTTTCATGATAATTGCAATTTTACGATTTTTTTGTTTAAAAAAATATACGCTCATCCAACAACACGCCTGAAAAAGCGTTTGCAAAGCTTCCTAGTTAAAAAATTGTTTTACGGGAAACTTTGCCTAAATCAGTTATATCTCATGTGTTTCTCAAAATGAAGAAAAAGTGCATTTGATTTAAATAAATTTGATTTTTATTAAATATATATCATTTTGATTTAAATTTGATTCAAATCAAAAACACCCTGCTATTCATTGTCATCAGAATTAGATTCCTTGGAGGACAATTGGGATTACAATACAACACACAATAACGACGACAACAAAACACCATGATTCCGTAATATAGCCTATGTAGGTCTAAATAGTTCATCTTCATTTCTACACATAGGCCTACCGGTATTATTAAAATCCCACAAGGACATGTCACAATGATCGCAAGCCTTTTTACTTCCAACACACACGAAAGCCAACTGGTCGGAAGTCATTGATAAGCATGGCCAGAGGCCTATGTGGTCAGTATCAAAGTAAAGTCTTGACAAACCTGTTGCCCAAAATCACTTTTAAAATATCACAGGCCTACGTAAAAATTGCCCGATTCTTATTTACTTAGGCTATACATTCGGTAGGTACCTATGTCCAAACACATGTCTAATACACAAAAAGCACCTATATTTTGTGATTTTATAAAGTTTAGGTACCCGCCGATATCCTCTCCTCCAAAATTACCAAAATCAACTGATGATTAAAATCAATTTTATCCTGTGAGTAACCCTTCTCTTTTACCAAAAAACACACATAAATGTACTCTCTAAGGAGCTCTTGTGTTTACGTTCCTTTGGACTATCATGTTGGCGTAGGCCCTGTGCTGCTACGCCTACCTGTTTATGTTTTAATCACGAATTGTGGCCAGACTAACCCTAGGGCACTGGGTCTAAGCCAAATGTCAAGACTTTTTAGCCTAGCGTCTAGCCTGGGCCTAGCCTCGATACAATCAACTGTAGCCTAGCCAAGACTGTTGGTAAAAATGCCGTAGGCCTATTGCGCCTCACGCAATAAAAACACATGGAAAAGCGCCTAGAGCCTTTGCGTAGGCCTAGCCCCAAGCCTATGAAATATTCCTACAGTAGAGAACCTAGGAACGATAGGAAATTATAGGCCAATTACGTAGTTTGACTTCAGTAAGGAGCAACATTATGGAGAGGGTAGTTGCAGACTATGTTAGGAAATCATTGGAAGGGGAGGCGTGGTTCACGGATGCCTCAACATGCGGTTCAGGAAAGATTTTTCTTGTGACCACTCAACTGTTAGGATTAGTTCAGGATATCGGGACGTTTTGGACTGCAGTGGGAGGAAGTAGATACTGTTTTTCTTGATTTTGAAAAGGCTTTTGATAAGGTCTCGCACGATTTGTAATGGAGAAGGTTAACAGTGGTGGGGGATAAAGGAGATGGTGAGGTAGGTAAAGGAGTGGTGAGGTGAGTTGGGGATTTCTTGAGAGGTAGGTCTCAGAGGGTTAGGGTTGGGGGTACTTTGTCACATAGTATAGAGGTTACATCGGGGGTACCAAAGGGCTCAGTGTTAGGACCTTTGTTGATTATTATGTTTATAAATGACAAAGGGCAGGGAATAACACCAAGAATAAGATCATTTGCAGACGATTGTGTTTTGTATAGAACAATATGGGGGATTGAGGATGTTAAGCTGTTGCAGGCAGATCTGGGGGTAATAGAGGAATGGGTCACAGCAAATAAGATGGGTTTGAACATAGGTAAATGTAAGGTGGTTGATTTCTCGCGACGATTAATAATTAAGGTAGGTAGGACATACACTTTAATGGGGGCTATTATGGAGAAAGTAGGAACTTATAAGTACTTAGGGGTGATGTTGGCAGAGGATTAAGGGTTGGGGGGATCAGGTGCAAGAAGTTGTTAAGAAGGGAAATAGGGCTCTGGGGTTCGTTATGAGAAATCTAAGAGGGGCCAGCCAGGGAGTTAAAGCTCGGGCGTACAAGGTGGTGGTTAGACCTGTCCTGGAGTATGGTGCGGCGGCATGGGATCCGTATAAGCTGGGGGAGGTTTTGGAGGTAGAGAAGGTCCAACGTAGAGCGGCAAGAAGGGTTACGGGGAAGGTTAGGCATTGGCGGTGGGCAGTGGCGGCTTGATCTATACCCTGATCGGTGCCATGGCACCGGTACCTGCCAAGGGTGGATGGGTGGGTGGGCCAGCGTAGCTCGTGAACCCACCCACATATTTTGTCTTAAGAAAAAATATTGTTAGTATAAAAATGATGTGTGGTGCAAAAGCAGCATTGTGTTTTGTAAGCCCTGTACGGTCTTATTGTCTACGAGTCAATTCTAATGACAAAAAGACACCTAACTATGGGACAGTGATGTTAGCTATCGTTGTTTTGTTATCTAGTTTGCCAATGCACTGCCAATGACTGAGTGGGCAACTGTAAGGTGGCGTATCGGGGGTTGCGCTGCGTCTATCTTCTATCTCGTTCTCGGGACAAGTACCGGTATATAAAGAGTATATTATACTCTTTATGTGATTTGTTGTTTTTTCTTCAGCGAACAAGACAAAGGCACGGAGCGTTACGAAATCTAACGAAACAAATGGAACAACATTAAGAATCATAGAGCGGAGTGCCCTAACTTAAGTCAACAACAATTAGAACACACACATTCAAAACATTCACACATTAAAAAGTTCTAAATACGGTGTGGGTATATTTTAAGTGCATTTTTATTAATTGGTGAAAAAAGTGGGGTTTTTAATGATAGAAAAACATTGATAAGCTTTCATTCTGCTTCTCTAAGATTGCCACCAAACATGACCTTGAAGTGCAAAATTTTCCTCCCGTTTATTGTTTGCCCATCTTAAGTTGTTTTTCACCACTGGGCATGGGCGCCCGCATGAGGGGGCAAGGGGCCAGAGGGGCAGTTGCCCCCCTTGTCCCAGAGCAAGCAGAAGTGCTAATTTGCTCTCATTTGATGTGTGGATTTATGAATTATCTTGTAGCATTTAGAATGTGAATGGAAAGTCGTTTTCTTTACTGATGAACGTTTGTTAAATTTAATGGTTGCCAATTTTCTGCAAAATAAGTGGAGCTTATTGTGTATTTTACCTGCAATAGTTCGTCTTGAGTTTTGAAAAGAATACCACTCCATGGAATAATGCGAGTTTTGACTGTCACAATAAAAGGCTTGCGAAAGCAAAAATGTGAGGTGGGGTAAAGTCATATTATCTCAGTGGACAAAAAAAGCTAATAATCGTCCAGCTCAATGTTGGGAATCTGAAGCCTTTGACTGAACGACAGAAAATGGGAGGTAAAATATTTTGAATGGTTTTCTAGTTTTGAGTGTCGGCTGCACAAAAATTACGTAATTTTGGTAGCCTACCTAATTAATTCAGCCCACTACTTTTTTTTTAAAACCCACCAAACGCATTCTAAAAACCTGATTTTCAAAAATTTCGCCTGCGGCGCTATTGTTAGGGGGCTCTGCCCCCCAAACCCTCGGGGTTTGCCCAACGAAAGTGCAAGTTGTAATTTTTGCCTCTCCCTGCCAAAATTCCTGCGGGCGCCCATGCCACTGGGTGGTGCAGCAGGCACGTAGGAATGAGGGAATTACCCACCCAAACTTCAGAAGAGCAATGACCAACAATTTCCCATTATTGTTGGACGTGATCGCGAACGTAATGATATGCATATTCAACAGTTGTAGCCTAACATGGGTAATTATGAACAATTCCATATTACTGTCAAATTTGAAAAATAACTTTCAAAAAAGCTTTACTAAACATCACTAGTCGGCATATTAACGTTTCAAAACGGCGCTTACCTTAGAAATGTGTAAAAAGTAGGAGAAACATTAGTGTCACCTGCAAGGCTGTATGCCCAAGTGGTGTACTAACCTCGCCACGGCGTTTCGCGCCCCCCCCCACCCCAAAAAAAAAACCTAACCTACTTTTCCCAGCAAAAATCCACTGGTAATTAAACAAATTACCTCAATTATAGTTGAAACTTTACAATCCCAACCCGTGTAGGCGGGAATATGGAAAAATGAACACAGATTGAACACGTAAACACTCGGGACATTTCACTGTTGTTGGTTCACCATGTTGGTCATTAACATCTTGCTTTTACGTAGTACCAACATTTTGCACTAAAATACTCAACCTGCAAAACCTTTAACGTCGCTATTTTAAATATAAAGGACTTTCAACGCAAAATGACTTTCGTTAAAAATAGTGACGTTAAAGGCGGGTTTGGAGGTTTTTTGTACCTATAGGTAACACCAAAAACGTGATGATTCTATTTTGGACTTTTAAATTATGTTATTATAAGGTAGGGCCTACTTGCAGTGAGTACAACATCTCAGCACGGTAGGCCTAGGCTGCGTCACTCGGACTCACTCCTCGCCACTTATAGTTCATGTTTTTCAACTTTTTACACGTTTCCAAGGTAAGCGCTGTTGTGAAACATTAATATGTTGACCAGTAATGCTTAGTAAAGCCTTTTTGAAAGTTATTTTTCAAATTTAACAATAATACGGAATTGTTCATAATTACCGTAACATGGTCTATCTCGTCACTACTCCAATTCTTTTTTTTATAGTTTTATAGTTTTTACTGTACAAAAAAGACATTAATTTGGTATTGCATTCAACCCACTTATTTTTCTTAGAACGCTCCAAAACCACTCTAAAAATCTGATTTTCAAAATTTTCGCCTGCGGCGCTGTAGTCGGGGGGTGCTTGTTCCCCCTACACACCTCGCGGAACCTTCAAGCCGCCACTGGGGGTGGGAGGAGGATGATAAGGGGAATGTAGAAAGGGTACATGACAGTGTCACTGCAATGTTAGGAGAGTTGAGGTGGGAGTCATTGGAGGGAAGAAGAAGGGAGGTTAGGTTGTGCAATATGTACAGGGCGGCTAGGGGAAGTAGAGGGTGGGGGGACATCCGCAATAGGCTGCAGGAAGGGGCTTTACAGGGGTAGAGGTATCATTTATGGAAGTTCCAGCGTCAAGTAGGCCTAGTAAGAACGGACCTGGGTCGGTATGGTTTCATGGAAAGGACTGTTAGGGAGTGGAATGACTTGTCGGGGGATGCTGTAGATAGTGAGTCTTTGAGGGAATTTAGATCGTTTTTAGGGGGGGGGGGGCAGAAATTAGGTCTGGGGGGAGTGAGTGGTTGCCACCGGGCGGAAGGGCCCATTAGTAACCTAAAGAAGTGTTATGTTATGTTTATGTTAGACTACGGCTAGCCTTGGCCATGGCTGTAGATCCCTACTTACCTCAATAAGCGAAATAACAGAGTATTGGAATGGACCCTCCAGTACATAGAAGACATTATTTTCAAATACATTCCGAAGATTTGTTGACAAATTAGGCCTAGGCCTAGTAGGTCTAGGTGGAGACATTGTAAAAGGCACTGTCATTTTCAAACCCTCTGCGTTAGGGCCTCTAGTCTAGGGTCCACCCCTAGGCCCTAGGGCCTACCTTAAACCCAAAGCCTCTAGGGCTAGGCCTAGAGCAATGCAGCATTTGCATTTGGGTGTGGATAGGCCCTACCCAGGGCTTTGTGTAATGTCGCTAATGTTGTGGCTAGGCCTAGGCCTAGCCTATTTCTTAGGGGCTTTGGATTTAATACCAAAGCTAGGCCTAGTGGTAGCCTATCATAGGCCTAGCCCAAAATAGCCCTAGGCTACTCTAGGCATACGCCTTGGCCCTTGGCACAGTCTCTAGGTTTGGGTTTCTAAAGCCCCTAGGCTAGGGCTCCCAGACTGATTATACAATCGAAGGCCCCTAGGGCTAAATATAATTAGTCAGTTAGTTATTGTATCATTGTAAGAATACTAATACAACGCTGAAAACAAAAAAACACTTAAAAAAGACTGCTTTCACCACTCGGTTAACAATTTGTTGACAATCGCGATAGTTTGGCGCACAAACAAAAATTGGCACTGACATTTGACATACGATTGGTAAACGTGGTTGCCAGCATGCAAGCACGCCAACATCAACAAAATTAAATACAAATGACACATAATTTAATCAAATTATTGGGTTATTTTTTCACATATATTAACATTTTATAAGTTAAGAATGAAATAGTTTATACCACTGAATTAGTATTTTAACGAAATAATGATTTTACGAATTGCGATTATAAATTTTTTTTGTCTATTTGGTGGTAGTGTTCTTAAATTTCCGATTATGCCAACCTCGCTAAATGTGATGTCAATGTTTAGGAGCATTAAAAATATCATTTTACTAGCACGCTTCAAAAATATTTAATGGGCAATTATTGGTTTTAAAATAATCGCGTCCGTGGTCACGTACTTCTTCAAAAACAGTTTTAACGGCTGTTATTTAATTTACTTTTTGTCGATCCGGTGGCCATAGTGCGAAAACGACAGGGCGACAGTGCTGCGATCCATCGGCGAGAGTCAGGTTCACGGGTGTATCCCAGAATGAAATGGGCGCGAAGTTGAACATGTATTAAAGGTCTGTTCGCTGGACCTGCTCGACTTTGCTCTGAGATGAGATCACTTTAGAGCCTGGTTGAATTAGGCCACGCCCACGCTCGAGGAAGTTAGATCACAGTACTCTTGTGTTTTGAGACGAACGCTTTTTGAGGCAAAAACCTACTCTAATTTGCTCTAAAAAAGAAAAATCAATCTAAAAAGAAAAATTTCATTCACAATTGTTGACAAATTATTATTCACGCTTCCATCAAACGAGGAAGCCATTTTATTTAAATAACACGCGTAATTCGTTATTAAATCGAACTTGCTCTAAGTCGCTCCTCCTAAAAAGCCAGAGCTGGAAAATCATGATCTTTCTGCTCTAGATCAAGTTGCTCGAGTCCAAAAAACGCAATTCGAGAAAGTGATCTCGTGAAACGAACGGCTATTTCGTTATCCGAGCAGCTCCGAGTCGTCAGAGCTGGTCCAGCGAACAGACCTTAAACGTAATAGTTCATAAAAATTCTTTTTTTCTAATTAATTTAAACGTTATGGTCATGCAAATTCTATTTTGCCAAGCTTTTAAAGGATGTTGTTAATGTTACGGGACACTGTACGTTTATGAATTAAGAATGTGCAAATGTAGAAGGATAGATGAGCTTGGCCCTTTTTTTAGATCTCATTTCTTTTGAGTGTGTAAGGTTTGGCTGTATTTTTACAAGTTTTTGTTATGTGTGGGATCTCTTTACTTTTTCAAGTTCCATTGCAAAATTATTTGTTAAAATATAATAATTTTATCAAAGTCGATTTAATTGCTATGGTAGTACGCCGCTTCGCGAATGCTTTTTTTAGTCGCGTTGATGGATGAGCTTTTTTAAATAAGTTTTTAGTTTGCGTGGATGTCTTTACTTTTGAAGTTCTTTTTGAACGCATTGTAGGTGATTGAATCACCTGTGATAGTTGTCAAGTTTCTATTGTTACTTGTTAATTGTTATTAAATACCTCAAAAAACTTATATTAAAACCTTTATTTCTATGGATTCTGGCTCCATTTTTCAACTTTTTCTTTCAAAAGGTACTACATCACCATAACCTTAATGTCCATGTGAAATATGAATGTTGTAGCCCCACCCGTTTTGTCAGAATCGGCCCAAATGTCACGAAAATACCCCTTGTCCCCCCGCGTCATCCCTTACGTCCCTCCCTTCGTCTCGATTAGCCAAGTTGCATAAATATGAGTATGAGACGTTTAGCAATATCCAAAAAAAAAAATTGCACTAAAAATCGGAAAACATCGATAAAAGTACGATAGTCATGAGAAATATTATTTCGATTTTCCCCAAAAACGTGGCACGACTAAGTTCAGAGATTTCGAAGGTCCCTCTGGTAGAGAGCGAACAGACAGAAAAAAACAAAAAACATTGGAGCTAAATTTTTTGAGGGGTCAGTGAAATTGAAGTCTTCGCTTCGCTCATCCAATAATCAATTAACAATATAATGTAAAATATCTATTGGTCCAAAGACTTGCTTTTTGTAAACAATGTAGGCGATCATCGTCAAGTAACTATAGGGCTAGTTACTTGTTGATTGGGCCTGTTTAAAGCTTATATTAAAACTATTATTTGGAAGCCTTCCAGCAAACTTTTTCAACTTTTTCTTTCAAAAGGCACTATATCACTATAACCTTAAATGTCCATGTAAAATATGAACATTGTAGCCCCACCCGTTTGGGCAGAATCGCTGGCCGATTGAAACTGACTAATTAGACCGTAGTGTAGTAATATCGTTGTAACATCCTTAAAGTGATTTTGAGCCAGTGTTGCCAGACGTGCCATAATTATCGTTTTATGCCATAATCTAGGGTGTCATTCGATAATCGATAGTGCATGTGCCATAGTGACTAAATATGCCATAGTTTTAGATGTAGTGCCATAATTAGGGTAATTTGTGCCATTTTTTATACAAGTCTATAAAAAATCAAATTTCTCAAGTTATTATTCATATATATTTGAATTTATTCGTTGTTTTGTTGAATTCAGACAGTCAATTTGTGTGTTATCTCTTTAACCTAGTTTGAAAGACGCGCTGACGGTGATTAACATTTGGTAACACTGCGTCATGTGAGTCGATCGATCGATCAGCATCATGTGAGTCGATCGATCGAGTATTCTCACCCTCGCGCCGCGCCGCTGCCATGTTCATCTGACAGTCAATTCACGATTTTCACTTCTGTTCATATCATTGTTAATAGCTTGTATTTGCACTTATGTACACGCATATTTGTAGTCTTTTAATTTTTCAGCTTGTGCCATAATTATTCTCGGAAATCGATAATTTCCACATAGATGTTCAATAATTCCATTTTGGGAGTCTGGCAACACTGTTTTGAGCATGATTCAAGCCATTTTTTCACCAAGAAGGAATGCTCATACCCCAACCAAATTTGGCAAGTGTTGTCAGGTATCTAAATCCCCTCGATTTTGATAGTTTTCAATTTCCCATCACGTTTCATGACGGCTGGGTAACACCTCGAAATCACCCCTACTTTGCTTGCTGTATAAGGTGCCAGAGTGTGTATAGCGCGCCACGGCTTGGCTGCGGCGCCCTCACGGGCACCTAGATAAAAACATATGCACACCCACACAGTTATTCAAACATGTATTTTTTTTAATCAATATGCTCTGTATTGTTTATATGCTGTAATTTGTGTTTATCTTTGTAGGCTTTTATATTTGCACTGGTGGAAATGTATTATGTATTTGAATTTTACTTGCCCATAGGGCTAGGGCAGAAAGGCAAATGCGGGGCACGTGAGGCCCTCTGTGAAATGTATGTTTCTGTTGTGAATAAAGGCTAAATAATAATATTCAATATAATTCAAACAAAAGAAGAAAATACTGATATAAAATAGATATATTTAATGAGTACGGTACAAATAGAGTATATAGAAAAATATGAAAACACAAGTGACAAATCTCATCAAGCCGAGTTTAGTAAATTTGTGTTGAGTCTTAGGGCATGTGCAGCAGTGCAGTACTAGTTGTAAGAACTTGGTTTGTAAGTTTGAATTTGAATAATTTGATGGTGGCGTTTATTTTTGCCTGCAATAAACTCCGTAATTATATGTTCTATTCGTAATGAGGACTGTGGATGACAAAAATATGTCATAAGTATCCTTGAATGTGAATTAAAATGGTAAATTAATTTAACCAAAAATATTAATCACAGAACATTTTATTTTAACTATTTGTTCTTCGAAGAGCGCCATTTTCCTGTCAACATGCAATTTGCAAGTATTAAGAAAAGTAAATATATTCAGAATTCAATGCTTTATTTTACTTACCAGTTATTATAGAGCTCAGCAATGTTAGCCTAGCATGATTTTAGGGCTACCAATTTTTGCTGGAAAAGAAATTAACCCCCTGAACTTGCGGTGCATAATTCACCTACATTACACGGTGTAGAGATAGAGCTTTCCCGGGTTCACAGATCTAACTTTTCAAAAATTTGATAATGGTGTTCAACCTAAAATGCAGATACTATTAATATTTCATAATAGCTCTACAATACATTTACCACCGATACCACTTTTTCCAAACCGATTCCGATACCTAATTATTTAGAATTACCTAGAAATTAAGATGTAACAATATAAGATTAAAAACTTTGCAGGATTGTAAAGGAGGAAAGGAATGTACTTACCTACTGGTAAACAACTTGAAATGAAATACAAATACAAACATATGTGAATTGGCTGAACTAAAGTTGAAGAGATGGAATCGGTATCGGCAAAATCTTCCGATACCAATTTTACCGATACCACTAGTATTGACCGATTCTCAATATCGGTATTGGTTCACCTCTATTTAAAACAAATTATTGGGGCATTAAGGCCAAACAAAATTGATGTTTTCGACCTCACAACAATCCATAAATTTTACTTCTTTAGTGATTTTCTAGACTTTTCAGTGGGCGGATCGTTGCTGATTCTGATTCTGATCTTTCATTCGCTGACGCCAACGCTAGTGTCAAATTGCCAGTGTATGTTCTACGCATACTTGGGGAAGGAACTTTTTAAATAAACACGTTCCAAGGAACGCATAACTTTTTTCCGGAACTTTTCCAGAAACGCAATACCTTTTAGAGTTAAGGCACCGGGTTAGCTTACCATTAAAAAAACGTTCTTCACTTGATCCCATATTAGTAATGGTGGAGGTGCCAGGTCATGAATTTTCTTACTTTCTGGTTGGCTAGCCATACCTCCCTTGCCCCCTGGGTAACCAAACACATTCTGAATCACCCCTATTGAAGAACAATGCCAACAAAAAATCACATTCAAATCATTTCTTATCTTCTTCCAACCATATGCCTGCATTTTTTGCTATCACTCAGGCAATCATGCATTTTTTCATTATCCATTTGCAAAATAATCACCCAGTAAATGAAGACGTATGTTCACAGCAACATAGGCTTGATTGCAGACAAGGTTTGAGCTAGCAATTTTCTCTTTCTCTGAAAACGGCATGTAATCCGTTTTAAATAACTGCTAGTAATGCCTTTGGGTTTATTAAGTCCATTATAAACTCAAAGTTACTGCAGCAGGTGTAATACGCAGCATGCAATATTAATAGGCCCAACACAAAAAAACATGCTAATACATCTTCAATAAACAATAGAGGATCATTATAGTTGAAACCAAATTCTTAACACAATCAAGCATTGTATAACAATAATTATTGTAAAAGAGGCTTGGTTTTCTATTGATACATTTCCATTGATTTCTATCATCTGATTTTGTCTTCAGGCCGAGTCAATTTTTGATGAAAGGTTTAGACTGAAAATAAAGTCCAAAGTGGGCAAAGTGTTTGAAAATATATTATAATTTATAACATAAGAAATATATTAAATACATTTATACAATTATTAGTGTATATTATTACACACAATTATTACCATAGAAATGACTATTGAATCGGTGTTTAATCTTGTACTAATATTAATGAGTAAGGTGACGGAAGATATAAGCGATGAACATGTTTACAAGGAAACTTACATTAAAAACGTAAATGTCATAAAACCCTTCGAGTTTGTATTTACAAGGGTATACCCATTGCCATTACATGTAACCTGCTGCTAAAGTCACAGCTAGGTTAACCATTTGCCACATAACTTTGTAACTTTCTAACTAAATTGCTAATTATCACCAGTGTTATTGGATTGTTGATTGATGATTGATTTGTATTACTTAACGTCACGTATTAATGCACTAAGGCTGTTCGAGACGATATTTTATTGTTATAAGAGTGCATCGGGTCATTGATTAAAACTTAATCTTAAGTTCAAAAGTAAATATTTAATACAGTTCAGAAGTTAAAAAATTCATCCTGATCGGGGTTTGAACCCGAGTCTCCAAAATTCCAGGTAGGCGCCATAGCCAACTAGACCACCAAGACAGTAACTAGTATTTAAATCCTGAATTGTAGTTACAATATAGATCTGAATCGATGGAACGGTACTGAAACAAATATCTGTTGCCTTTGAACTGACCAAACAAACATTATTTATAATGTCATTACCTTACGCAGGTATGAGCGAGGGTTTATTTCTCGTTTTGGTTCGTCGGGAAACACTCCCGCAGGTGGAATTGTCAATATTTAATACAATTCAGAAGTTGAAAAATCCATCCCGATTGGGGTTCGAACCCGAGTCTCCCACATTCCAGGTAATCGAGAAATAAACCCCCGCTCACACCTGCGTAAGGTAATGGCATTAGAAATTATGTTTGTTTGGTCAGTTCAAAGGCACCAGATATTCGTTGCAGTACCGTTCCATCCATTCAGATCTATATTGCAACTAAAATTCAGAAGTTAAATAGTTACCGTCTCGGTGTTCTAGTTGGCTAAGGCGCCTACCTGGAATGTGGGGGACTCGGGTTTGAATCCCGTTTGGGATGAATTTTTTAACTTCTGAATTGTATTAAATATTAACAATTCCACCTATGGGAGTGTTTCCCGACTAACCAAATTGAGAAATAATCAAAAAAGCTGTGTATGTGATATTCAACACCAAATATCCACTAATGCTCACAGCAATTTTCAGTAATTGAATTTTTTATGCCTATAACTAGACATCTATTAATCGGTCAGCAATGTGATGCTATACTAAGCAGCATCTCAAGTAAAAGCTACAAATCTATCAAGTGTGGGCTGGGTAATTTGACAATGTACTTTACAGTGAAAACACATTAACATCAAATTCAATTTATACCAAAATTGATGGGACAAGAGAGTCCCCACCGTCAACAATAGTTACAATAACAAATAAAACTGTGACTATTCTTGTAAAGAGAATAAGAGCACAGTTTACATTAAACTAGGGACTCTGGGAATATTCCTGACATACTTTCCATGTGAAAAGAAAAATGATTATGTTGTCCAGGATTAGCAATGTCCATGGTGAAGTCTTTGAGAGCATTCAGATAACAATGAGCCCTTGATCCAGTTGGCAAAATTGAAACGTTGTAAAAGTCTACGTTGTGTTTTGAAACACGTAATACAAGGCAATCTTTTGGGAAATGCTAGATATAGATCAACTTATAATTAGCTTCTTAACTTAATAACTTGGCAAGAAAAAGCTAATCACAAAGTCAGAGATACTCTTCCTACGTATTTAAAATCATTATAGAACCACAGGTCGACTATGTCTCGATGATTTATGATTATGAAGAAAAATAGATTCAAACATGTTAAATCTGAAGACAGTGATAAGCTATAACACAGCAAATAAATAATTAGCACATGAATAAGCTTAATATGCTTTATTTGTTTATATATTTATATAACGTCTATTCTATTCAGTTATAAAAACTGATTAACTAAGTCTTAACCCGTCTTTAGTAGTATTTGTATTAGTATTTGAGTTATTCTTCTATATGTAATAACAGCTGTTTGAATTAATTTTTTCCTCTATTAATTTTAACTCAATAATCTCCAATCAGACCCATATTTAAATTCAATAATTTATCCAATTTCGTTTGTCGTACTATCACATTAGATGCAAAACAACAAATAACAGCACATAACTGACTATGGTGAAAGCTATCAAACAGTGAGTTGTTGGACAGATCTAGAAATCTCGAGCTTGGGCAACAACCGTGTTGTTTTGAATGACGAGGGCATCATCCTTATGTAACGACAATCCGGTTAGTTCTGACACGGCCTCACACTTGAAAACGTAACGTCATTATTTATTTTCGAGGGACCATTTAAAAATTTGACCAGAATGTAGACTATTGATATAAATTCAAAATGTGATAAGTAATATAAAACACATTCCAATTATTGTTATTTAGAGAGCATTGTTACCACTATGTACACACCATGCCTTGAATTATCACTTAGAGTACAGTTAATATCACCAAATTTCATTTATTTTTAAGGAGAGATCTGTAAAACTTCCTAGGAGCTTTTGATACTATAAACCTGCTTGATAATTTCTACGCAAGGATATCGCAAGGACATATACCCATTCTATAAACTATTCTTTCCAACTAAAACTAGACTGACGTCTGTTGCATGTCACAGAATGCGGGAAACATAGTCTGTTAACTATTTCACAGCATAGGTTGTGGCAATGGATATACACCTAGCACACAAAATAACATTATGTTTTATTTCTTATTTAGGTCAGTGTGGAAAATCTGAGGAGGATTTTCTCTTTTGGTATGAGGGTAATTGTGTTATCTATCATAAATTATTTTATCCAATTCTCTTGTAAGGGCTCACTCTCGTCATAAATGTGTCTGAAAAAAAGAAAGGAAAAATAAATTATATATTGGCAACAACCTCGACTTCCCAAACTGACATGTTTGTAAAATTGCAGCTATGTAGGGTATATGGATGACGGGATTTTTTTTTTAAACAAGAAACTTTCAACAAGTCGCCAAAAGCGTATTACTGTATGAGAACAATAATCAAATAAATTAATAAGAAAACATTATAATATGTTTTTAAAGGGTAAATTTCACCCGACAAAAAGTCCAAATATTGAGATTCAATTTAAATTAAAAAATCAACCATAAGGTTTCATCTAAGACTATTTGAGAGAACGAACTTTGCTACTTGCTAGTAAGCTACAAGTAGGGACCAAATACCACAATCATTATGATTCTTTTTAAAGTTAGTCACAAATTGATTTAAAAAGTATAGTTGAAAACTCTTGGAACTCAATGCTAACATCAAACTACTACTACTAGAACTAGAATAAATATCACAACACCTGCATTTATTGTAATTTAATCAAGAATAACACACACACACACACACAAGTACCATGCAATGTTGTTAATAAATAGAATTATATATTCCCCATTCATGCAAGATATCATTAGTATTAGGAGTTGTGGTTCAAGTATCTAGCCACTGTCAAACCATCAGAAATATGAAGTAGGTGAAATCAGGGTGGGTTTAAATTAATGCAGAGTTTGGCATAAAGCAGAAAGATGGCTTGAATTGAACGGAGAATTTGAATACATTAAAAGAATTTAAGTAGAGTAATACAACAGAATAACCAGAACAAATTTACATCACTTAATCGAACATGTGAAGTATAATTGTTTTGTATGTAGATTGTAGCAACAAAAACCTAGCTTCAAACTTTCTTTTTTTTATTGGAAAAAAGTTATAACAAACAAAACGTGTTAAAATGTTATAATAGCAAAAGCAATTGTCATAATATGTAAGAAACAGCACCAACATTCAGCAATCAATTCATGCCAATACATTATATACACAGTACACTCCCCCCCAAAAAAATCAAAACTTACCATTCACCAGTACACCACATTAAAAAAAACATCAAATAAGTCTCATCTTATATACTAACATGAAAACCTTTACCACAGGAGCTATAAGAACACATTAATGTATAAATATTAATTACTATTTGGAAATTTAAACATGTATATTGGTTTCAGGGTCTGGTCGAGCCGTCCATTGTTTTTGTAGATGATGGATGAGCCAGATGCCAACTAGAGGAGCCTTCCTAACATAAGATGAATGACGACCGATGTTAAATTCTCAATTACAATTGTATACTCTATAATATAGTCAATAAGCTCTTTTTATGAGTCCAAAAGCAATACATTTTTAATTGCAATGCAAAGTTTTTTTAAGTTTACTTCCTAATACAACTTCATAACTTCATAAAAACTTCATAAAGATTCAACTTCACAAAACTATTTAGTATTTAACAACTTAAAAATATTGAAAAAATTGAAAACCATCCCAAATATTATACGTAGGTAGGCCTACTTTAAAAGTTAATAATGAATAAATAATGATACCTCTCGTTTGCAGTCACCAATACCGATACGGTAATAGTATACTATAGTGGTAAAAAGTTATGCTTGCACCGAGGATGTGTGGCACATTTTAAAATGTAAATATGATTATGCCGTGATCTACGCCTAAAGTGTGATAAAACGAAGCTTGTCCAATTGTCAAGAATGAATATTTCAAGTAGAAATGTGATTATTAGTTCTAAATAAATGAAGTTGAAGTAGACTGTTCTTCATTTATGTTCAAACATACATTCCATGAGTGTTGTGTTGTCCATTTTACATGGTCTCCAATAATCACTTTGTCAACTACAGTTACAGCTATCAACGGACTGGTATTAAGCCAACACTCCAAAATTCTACTTGCTAGCTCTCAAGTTGTGAGTAAACTTTTCTTACTTTAGACTTTTTCACCCATCCCGCCCAACAAAACATCTAGGCTGAATTACTGGGGGCCTCTATAGGCAGGCCAAACAGGCATAAAACACATATAAACATATTTTTGGACGTTAAAACTTAAAATATCACAAGACAAAAAGAATAGCCTATGGCAAAATGCCCCGGCATACAGTTACGAGTTACTTTCAAAGCAATTCTTGGAGGGTTGCATTAAGTTGAGGGAAATTACTATTAACGAAAGTGTATGAGAGACATGTTAAAATAACATTCATGTGACAGGTGATATTAAATTAACTAGTATTGTAAAACATCAGTGCATTCTTCCAACACTTTCTTCAACTTGATGCAGTAGCTGACCTTGGTTCGATCATCCTCGATTTATTTTTCTTGCCTCTGAACTCTTCTTTCAGCAAACAAATACACTTGGTTAACAGTGTGTGCAAAAACAATCACCTTAATTAGCTCACTAAAATATAACTTTGGATCTGAATATACTACGATGATAAGATAAGTCACTAGAATGTAATCATTATCAAGGAAAAATGCATGAAAGAAATATTATAAGGGAAT
The DNA here is from genome assembly GCA_024449915.1 of Sweltsa coloradensis. Classification (NCBI taxonomy): domain Eukaryota; kingdom Metazoa; phylum Arthropoda; class Insecta; order Plecoptera; family Chloroperlidae; genus Sweltsa; species Sweltsa coloradensis. The sequence continues at coordinate 274,128 of JAMZAV010001106.1, forward strand.
TAGAACTTGTTAGAAATGATTGTAGTCAGGGAAATGTTTATTTAGTACAAGGCATTATTTGAATGAAAACCACACGATGGGAAAGAGAAAAGTTAGCAATTCTGCTAATATAACTATTGCCGAGCTTAAAAAATGTTTAAATTGAGTGCAGTACTTCCAATATTTAAAAGCTGGTGTAGTCATAATGTGCCCCTTCACGTCAAAATGCCAATCAGCGATTGATTTCAGACTTTCAACAAAAATCTTTTATCACAGTAACATAATAGGTACTGATTCTATGAATTTGTTACACTAAATGAAAACCGTTTCGGTTATCACTTATCAGTGAAGTAGTCATTACAAAAGCAATCTTTTTTGCAGCATATTAGTTCTAACAAAACAGCATCCTACTTATAGTGTGTCCAACAAAGAATGCACTGGCCTCAATTTTTTTCCCACTAACAATTTGTCAACGCTATTCACGCTAGCTTAGGCGTCAATACCATTAAAGATGACTTTGATTTTTCAAATTAAAAACCCCATGAGTTACTACACCAGCAACTTATTTTGAAGTTAAATGTGGTAAATAAAATAGATTCATTAATACTACCAACTTAATAGTGTTAACAGTAGATGCAATTAAACTTTTCAAAGTGTGGTTTTCATACTTAAATAAAATTCAAAAAACAACAAATCTTTGCTAGGATGGCTAGTTGCATAGTATTATGTAGGCAGTGATTTTATTAATTATGTTGCCAGATTCGGGAAAAACACAAACCATTGAGAGCTGTTTTAACATTTTAGGAAACACTTACAATGATATAACAAATATGTATTTGATTTCAATGAGTATTATATCACAATAACTGGATGTCTATATAACACCTGGTAAACATGACATTGGCAATTAGGAAATAAGCTGGTATGTACATTTTATTGCATTATAAATCAATTTAATATTGACGCATGCCAATTTTTTAACCCTTTCAAACGTAGTTATTGCATTCCCATGTGGTGGGTACTAATCTCAATTAGAATTGTGCAGTGGTTTTGGAATTCTTAGGGGCTTGTTAACTTAAAGAAAGGTAGGTGTCACTCATAAAGATGTTTATATATTATATCCACTGTCTGTTCTGCTGTATATTCTATCAATTTGGTATATGAAGGCCAACTTGATGTAATTTGCCATGTTCTGTTTCCACTAACAAATTACATAGTGTTACTACGACTTACACTGGAGGCAGATGGCTGTGAACAATTTATTTCGTTGCAACTCGCAAACGCGGTAGTATATATTACGTTACATTATTCGCTCATTGATGGCATGCGAGTCAACAGGGTTGGTTTGGATATGCATTAATTTAACTCTCTCACTGAGTGGGGAGATTAAATAGTAAATACAATTTTTATGGAGAAGCCAGGTTATGACAAAATAAGAACCAAGATATTGTGAATAACTGAACTAAAATACAGAAATCTATTGAAAGTATTATAGTTTTTAATTTAGTAAGTCAATAACTTGAAAATGAAACTGAAAACCTAATGTGATATCTTTATTTTAGGGGGAAAACTTTAGAATAGTAGGAGAGTAAAGAACATCTGTGTGTGATTCCAAAGAACATTCACATCAGTAAGTGGCCAACAATATCAGACATTCAGTAGTACGGTATAGCTTGTTCCAATAAGCCTGGTTTAAATAAAAAATTCTGTGATCCTATTTGAGAGGTCACTTAGACTAGAATGTTACGTAGTACGGAGACCCTTAATGCGTGTAGTTTTCATCAATCAACCAAATTAAAATAATTTAGAATTGTTAACGAATTTGATAAATTTTGACCCAACCATAAATTAACGTTAGAGCTAATGAAGATGGCAAAATATAAAAATACTTAGGGATGTGAAACGAGATTGTTGTTGTGCTTTGAGGTAAATTTAATTTAATATGTTTTACTTTAGTCCCATACAGTGTCTCTTATCAGTTTTGTGTATTTATTTTGGGCCCAGAAAATTAGTGCAATATATAAAACGTTAGTTCAACAACTTTATATTTATAAAGTGCATTTCCTTTTATTAATAAACACCCTTTTCTAACTACTGTACTGCACACCATCTATCAGAACCAGTGTCTATTTTAAGTAGACAGTACCCAACAAAGGGGGCAAAACAATACTAACATGCGTTCAGTTAACCAAGTTACATAGACATCCTAGGCAGGCATTCAGATATTTAAAGAAAGCTGTGATAAAAAGATTCACAAAATAAGTTTAGTTGCACCAAAGCTCACCACAGCGTGAATTTCATACATGCGGTGCAATTTACAGAAATATACATCAAATCCCAACTAGATTAAAATGAAACAATAGATGCTTAGCATGGTTATGTTTTTAAAATAAAAACGTCATGTCCAGCTTTGTATGTAAATTTTTCTTGATTCAAACAACACTCCGATCTGAGTTTAAATTATCACACACATTTAAGAACATATCTAACAAATGCAAATGTGCAGTATTAGTGTTGTAGTATATGCAAATGCACAAATTACACAAGTTGGCAAAATTATCACAGCTTTCTTCAATGGGTGAACACATACCATTAACAAACTAATATTAGATCAACCTTCCACCATGTTAAAACCTACCAACTAGAATAACTATTCATAATAAATGATGTTCAATTGATATTATAGAAAAAATCACAAATTATACAACTAATTTGTGTTTACCAATATATATACTTAATACCTAGGATTATTTATTTTCTCCACTGGTTAATTCATTTATAGTTTAATGTAACAGGCATTTTAAGTAATAACAAACTTTAATTTTTGGTTTCAAACCACCATAGTTACAATAATTTACAACACACACTATATGGTAGAGACAATATGATGCAGTACTTGAGATAGTGATTTCTCGAATCACACCCTTACATTTGCAACGAGCAATGTAACTTACACCAATCATAGATAACACGTTAGCCACATAGCCCAAGCATAGCAACGAAAAATCACATTCAAATCACAAAATAAGGGTGTACAAATATTGGTATATATATATAGTATAACTCCGTAATTAACCAAACAGGGCATGCATTATGTACATTTATGAACGAGTAAATATTTAAAATTTTAAAATTATTAATTCAACTAGAAAAATCTACGAATTGACAGATACGGTAGATCACACTTTTATTTTACTGTATAATGAAATTTTTTTAAACATTAATATGGAAATATGGTATTATTTGGGGAAATTTGAAATCTAATTTAACTGTTGGCTAGTTCAAATAAATTACGTAACACCTATAAGAATTAACTCCAGCGGTAAACCAACTCATATCCGTTGTAGACTGTTCCTTCACAATTGCTGATCAGCCGCATGATACGGTCTCTACACGCCTACGCTAGTATTACCGAATACTGTAGGAGGTTACGATTACAATATTGTGTCGCAGAATTCAATGCATTATAGAGTACAGTAAAACTTCATTCATACAATCCCTTAGCAATGTATAAATAAACAATATTGACAATGTAAATTTCCCATATTGGAGAACGACACAATTATCGACTGTACAAACGAAACGTTTCAAATATGAGGTATATTTCATAAGCTGCATCCACTGTACAACATTTCTGCAGAAAGTAAAGTATTTACAAGGGAGAAAAATCCATAATTATTCTAAAATATTCCACTTATTTCAACTAGGTGGACATGTTCATGGTTTGTGGTGGCAACACTAATGGATTTGAATGGATACATAGAGCTATTGCAGACTATTTCAAATGTTACACCAAAACGATTGCATCAATCAAGTTCAACGTACCACATTGCATTTTCTAAAACACCAATTCTAGAAATGTTATTAGAGTAGTATAATACAATGATCGATCTTTGCTGAGAGCCATCTAAAAGTGTTACCCACCGATAAATACCTGTGACGGGCTAGATCCCATTTGTGCAATTTTCTCTTTAGTTACTAAGTACACCGTTGTAAATAGTATGTATGCTAATCTAATACTACTCGATCTCTCGGCAAGTCTCGATGCATTGTAACGAAACATGGAAAACAATAGTTGGAATCCTCTTACAGCTATATCAATTAGCTACCTACTATATTACTTGGTGGACAATATGGACAATGTTGAGACTATAGACACTTTTAACCAGCCAAAAAACTTCAGGGGCTAAATGATAAATTACGAAACTACTACGTATAAATTGTTAATATTAAGAAATTACTACTTATTTAGAAAGAGACCATGTTATCATATTGGCTAACTAGTAATGCTAAACACATATACTCATTTTATACACTACTAACCACTATAAAATGATCAAATAGATCACTCAATGGTTTTTTAACTATAAAAGGACACTCTTTCAGTCTTATTTGTAAACAAAATTTAAAAAATACAATTTTGCATACATCTGAGGCATTTGTACACGCAGTTGTCCATAAAGCGCGTATCAAAATTAGTGTTATGTACAACAGTTTTGTAAATTCTAATAACGCTAATTTAAAAAAGGAATACATACACTAATGACAAGATCCTACAATAAACTCATAAAAGGAAAGGTGCCAAAAAGGCTTTATTCCTGGAACGTATTGGATTTTTGAGTTTGGGATTTGGTAGGCAGACAGATGATTATAAAATGTATGCGTATAATAGTCACGCAGTCTCAATCTCAAGTTGGACAATTAAGATTTAGGAGGCAAACTGTCATATCTGTTAACCACTATTGTGCAATGTTCATATCATATGGCCCACATTTTACGTATATTCAAAGTGAAAGTTTTACGGCACAGTTAATGCTGTGCAGTTATTGTAAAGTTATGTCAATAAATAGGACTTTTCATCTCCCTAATAATCTCTCGTTTCCTGGGAGCAATTCAAGGTGGGATTTGACAATCAAATACTCGCCCAAAGCATCAGTAAACTAAATTGCCATCCCTTAGGTTTATTGACTTTATTTTGTTAAAATATGGCCTAGTCTGTCTGCTATTATTAGCATTTAAATTCTGTATATAAAACAGGTGATAGTTGGTTGCTAAACGTCTTTATAATTGCTGATGTTATTTGAGAGGTGTTGATAGATGAGGATGAGGGAATTACGAGGATTTATAATACTAGTATTGATTACATTTTGGGAGAATGCTATTTATCTTAAGTATTATAAATATAATTTTGAGGGAAGATATTTATAAGGATTAAATATTTAGGCCTGCTATAAGTAGGCAAACATAGTTGCCTACTCAGTTGTAAGGAACAAATACATACCACCTTAAATACTATAAAATATAAATAGATCTTCTGAATTTTGAATTCGATCTCTGAATGCAATTTTTTAAATTGATGCTGTTATTCAATCTAGACTTAAATAACACTCACTTATAAGTTATAAGCAACTTAACAAATCAATGATTTACACAACTACAGCAGGTAAATAACTATGCACAACATGCCTTTGAGCTTGACACCTCAATATGTTCGTTTATCATTACCACATTAAGAGTTTAACCCTTCAGCTTTCCACTAGTATACTGGCAAAATAGTGAAAATACCAAATTAAAAAAAAAATGATTTAATGATTTGCCTAGAAAGCAAGGTTTTGATTTTGCACCCCAAGAAGGTAGGTTGTAAACAGAAAACGCTGCTTGGCCGTAAAAATATCTAGCCTCAACATTGTCAATATCCTAGCATGATATACATGGAAGATCGTAGTTTTTCTTTTGTTTGCAGAGGATGAATGGATGAAGACATTGTGGTTCTGACCAAAAAGAGCCATTTTATCTATCATTTCCACACGTTCTAAACGTGCCCCAGGTCTAACAATACTATAATAATGCCAACTGACAGATATCATACCTCGTGCATGCATTTTATACAGTTATTGCACTATTAAGCATATACCATATTGCAACTCAATAATCATGATAGCTGAAATTAGTATAACAAACTTTTTTCAACAACTTTAATAGGCTAATATGCAGTTTATAAAGTAGCCCTACTATTTAGATGTATTACCATAACTTATCACACACTTTGTCAATAAGCACTCGGGTGCTACGTTAGTTATTCAATTGTTCCGTTAACTATCATTCTTAAGACTTTTGATTACCAAGACTAGGCCTATTTGTTGTATGGAGGTTTTCTGTAATTTATTTAAAGTACAGTAGTATGTATTAAAATCGGGTACATGAAAATACAGGTAAGCTAGAATCTATATGCAAGATAAACAGCATTTAACAGCAAAACTCAAGAGCTAGTTAACATGATCTTATATATGAAACTACAAGTTGAAATCAAAATACCAATCATTCGCTGTTGGTTGGCATTAATATAGCTTGCATTAAGGTGGACAAGTACTATATCACAAGAATATGCCGCAGAGTACGGAACTTATATGTGTGAACCCACCTAAGAATATGTAGCTCGATAACATCCATACCAATCTACCACTGATGTTGTTCGAAATAGTACTCTGACTAACAACGGGTAAAAGCTAACTGTATCTGTACGCCTAACAAATGTAGGCTATTTCAATGCATTCATAGACTAAAATAATTTCAACTTATAGGCACTGTATTAATTACATTTACATTTCCCACTTTGCAATAAATTGTTAAAACAGATTTATATTAACAAAGTTACAATGTTGATTTTGAATTTTACATCTAAGAACATTTATCTTCAAGGTTATCTCAACCAAAAACTCCACAATGACGATTTTTTCTTTCACAAAATTTAACTAAGCTCTGGATTTCAATTCCTACAATTAGTTCTTTGACCAAACATCAGTTTTGCCAGCATGACAAAGTAAGTTTTTAGATATTCGTAATCAATTTGAATAGTCTATAAATAAAAATAGATATATTAATTTTATTTATGCAATTTGAACCCGATAAATTACGTCATTGCTGAAAATTAACATATCCTTGTGTAATAAGAACATGCAAATATGTCAACAATTAGGACAACAAATTTAAGTCTTTTTCTGTTTGACTAACTGGGTTCACACACTAAGCAACTACGCAAAACGTTCTTCTTGAAAATGGGTTAAGCTTCAAGATCTTAAGATGTCTTTATGATAAAAACACGGTATTCCAGAGCAACATCATCAAAAGACTTTCAACAATATATACACATTTTTAAGAGACTTGTCCCATTTTCTTGAAGTGTAATGCCAAATGAAAAGTTACCTACTATACACACAGTAATGTAAATATTATATACATGATACTTATTAATATGGTCCACATATTGAATAGAAATGCTGCATGTAAAAAGAGAAGACATGGATTAGAAACATGTTAAAACTACGGAAGGTAAAAAGGACTGGATGTTTTGTTTTGCAGCATGTAGGACCTCTCACAATAGGTCACCAGTATCACAGGCAGCAGCACCTTTGTCAAAGTAATATGACCAGTTAAAAAAACGACCAATGCCTTACCAAAACCAAAGAAGAACACACCTTATTTTTGAAGTCGTTATTAAATTTATTAAGTAGGGCCTACAGCCTAACTGAATACCTAAATATTGGCATAATACATTTTTAGGTTGGCAGGGAAAATGTGGTAATTTATAATCAACAGGACAACAGAAATCTCTTTCGTAAACAAATTTGTAATAAAGTAATAATTAAGTGGGAATAGGTTTTTACAAAGTCTCGTCAACATTAAATGTCCTTACATCACTTCTGACTTTGAGCTATAACAACTTATCGCGACCACACGATTAACATTTTTTATCAAGTCCGAGTGAATTATCAACATTCTGCTAAAAGTGCTGCTACCTTGTGGCGACTGCAATACCCACAATAAAATTGACTGTAATCTCGGAAACCGTTAACTAAATGATATTAAAACATGTAGAGGCCTATACGACGAACCATTGCAAAACTTTTGGGAATGGTAGAGTAACTACAGCATAAATTACTCAAAAAAGCTACCCATTACCTCTTCATTGCAAGTACTATTTCCAGATGTTTGGGATGTAATACAACAAACAGTGGGTGTAACATAACAAGAACATTGGTCCCATACTAGCTCTTATCTTAAAACATGAACATTGTGGAAAACATAGAAAATTAATAACTATACAACACTTAAAACCCTTTTCGCTCATTTGTCAGGGAGGGGCTGTTACTGCACACTGTACTACACCTCCCACAAAAAAAAATTTTGATTTTGATTTTATGAAAAGTTTGTAAATTAAATTTTGTATATGATGACCACTCATACAGGTCTTTTAATAGTTTATAGTTAACAGTTCCACTGCCTTCTAAATAATTTAAAAAATGAACTGACCAAAAAGGGTTAAAATAGATGTTATGTTTTCAGTTTCTCTTCTAGGATTTTACACCTATCATATTAAATCATGCATGATTGTGCATGCATGTTTTTGTTTATACTACCTAACAATAATTACAGTATGAATAAGAGCTAATCTTGTAAATAATTCTTTATGTGGATTGTGATGTGCAATATTTTAATATCATAAAATAAAAGTAAAATATAGTCTATGATATAAAATTATTATTATGTTGACAATTATCGTAAAAGTTTGTCCCGATTGCGGATCGAGCCCAGAACCCCTTGGAGCCTCAAAGCAAACCTTTACCTACGCTACTATTGTTTTAAAGTGGGCTTAAGCTTAAAATCTTTAAAATCTTAATATTATTAATAATAGGCTTAACAATAATTACTATAAAAATAATTCTAATAATAAATAATAATAACATATATTATTATTACTATCTATCTGCTACCATTTTAGAATCAAGTGCTTTACCTTATCTTCGATTTAAGAAATCAAGAAGATAAAAGGAATAAACGAACGAAAACCTAAAATTACGAATACACCGTATAAAAATGTTTAAAGCTATGTGAAGGTTGACTAAAAGAATTGAGAGCTTCCATTTTGAATGCTCACTACACTATCTTAAACAAAACTTAACAATTAATAGATGTACTAGGGTAACCGTTTCATGCAGTCATGCAGAGTAAACCCGTTTTGCTAGCATAACGGTTTTATGAAATGCAGAAATTGAATGACATACACCTGTATCTAGGAAATTCGATCCACCGTATTGCCAATATGTATCCACTAGTTTGTAAAAAAAAAATAACTGAATATGATTAAATATATGCAAGAGGTAACAAAACTTAGCAAAGTATACAACATTTTAACTCCTTTCAAGACTTGTAAAGCTTAGCTAAAAAGGACATATTATCTAAATGAGCCATTAAGTAGGCACTTTCTACACTATATGACCATAATCTACTTGAATAATAAATATATATTTCAGTGTGGTAAACATCATGGGTTTGTATGGGCCTACAACTGCTATATACGGTATGTCCGAGTGCACATTCAAGTCACTCCTTTCTGAAGGACCATATTTACATGGAAAAGTTCATCCTCCTTCAAAAGTGGAAGCATGTAATAAATGTGTGATTCTTACTGTGTACAGTATGTACGTATGTAACATGAACAACAATGTGATTTCAGAGTGTTAATACTGCCAATTGAATTTTGATACTAAGTATTGAGAATTGGTGTAAATTTACGTACACACCACAAAAACTAAAAGTTATTTAATGAAGTCCAGTGTAGGTATGAAATTTAGATAGGCGTGTTGCGCATGATCCAGAATATAGCCTATCCATGATTGATACTACTGCATGGCCATACCATCTACAAGTTACTATTTACTAAGAATGAAAAAATAAAAAAGTGATGAAATTGATAATAACAATGATAAATATAGTAATATTAATTTATATAAATGAGCATTAAGTAAAATAAGAGTAATAATTTGTCCCAATTAACAGAAAGGCAAGTACAAATGCTCGTTAGGTAATATCACAAAGAAAGAAAGCAAAGTTTATCCGTACCGTTTAATCTTGTTATTATGGGAGTAGCTGGTGGTGTATTTATCAAATTACTCAGGAAGCTAGAAATTTATTAAAAAAATTAACTTGTAAAAGGGGGCAACTAAATGGAGCTGTTGGATCATAATCCTTTTTACGCTGCCATTACATTACGTAATAAGGGTACTCTTACAATAGCTGTATGACGCGTCAGTCGAATGACGACCATAATTTATAGTGAATATGAAGTAGGCATTTTTAAGTCATTATCCCATTTCTTTGATTGCAATTTTAAACTGTGATCTGAAGCTAGATAAATAATTTTAAGCTAACACTGTTTTCAGCTGTACGATTTGAAATATACATAAATAAATAAATGTAAAAAATATCGTTAGTAAAAAAATTGTTTGTTGCTAGTGCGATTCCATAACTAAAACAAATCTACTGTAACAAAAAATATAATGTTGGGTCATTCTAAGCCTATTAAAAAATATATATATTTACGTACTTCTTAATCCGATATTTTTGGTTAGTTTTATCATTTTCAGAAGTTCCTCTTGATTAAATAACAAGGGAAATATTTATTATCTAGATAGGTGGGACCGAATTATTGGTTTAGCGTAATCACATAGGTACATAATATGTTGACTTAACACCATGCACATTGTAAAAAATAACATGTACACAACAGTAGATCCTATTAGGTAGTCATTTGAGTAGAATAGAAGGCTATATGACTATGTAATTAACTATAATGAGATACCCAAAGTCCCCTCGCATAGGCATACAATTTTTTGCGATTATGTAGTGACTCAAGTGTTATGAATGCAGTAATTTGATAAGTCTAGTTTTTAACGTTAAAATTAAGAAAATATATTAAAATTTATTTTAGATTTGATATTTTTTCAAACATTTCTTCAAAGGACACGCACCATAACCATTCCATGGTGAATCGACGTTGTACTACCCTTGTCAGAATCTGGGCAAATAGAGAAAATATCGCTAAAATTTGAACTGAATATAAAACTGTTTTAGATTCTAGTAACTATTTTTTTCAAAAGGTCTACTATAACCAAACTTTGTCATGTGAAAATTAGAACGTTCTCCAGTTGTCAGAATCTGCCAATTCAGAATAAATATAAAACTGACACCGAAAAGACGCATTTTTAATATTTCTTCGATTTTCCAAACAATAACCCTAAGTTCAGAGAAAAACGAAGGTCGCGTGTCAAATTTTCATCAAGATCGGTATGCCGTTTGCCCGGAATCGAAGCGAACAAACAGACGGAAAAACAAAAAAAAAAAAAAAAAAAAAAAAAAAAAAAAAAAAAACACCCGAGCTAAATTTTTTGGGGGTCAGTGAAATTGAAGTCTTCGCTTCCGCTCGCTACGCTCGCTCGCTCATCCAATGAGATACTAGGTACTTTCTTCCATAAGCCTATACAAATAGGTATATTACTATATAGTAAAAAATATATGATACAGTACTTGATAGTCTAGTTTAACGTTAAAAAGTTAAGAAAATAATCAAAATATATGTATAATAAATTGAGTTTTATAAAATCAATTGATCATTCAAAGGACAGGGCATCTATATTTTCCATTTATGGTTACCGATACAAGTGAACATCTTGTCATAGCTACTAGGGAATAGAGATGAGCTAACGTTGAAAATTTTGAACTTGAAGCAAAGATCGGGTAGATTCAAGTGAATATTTTTTCAAAATTTCAAACTTTAACCAAAACTTTGTGTGAAAATTACGGACTTCTCCAGAGTATATAGCCTATATATTGCCATTTAGAATAAATACTGACACCGAAATAGGATGCAGCATTTTTATATGTCTTCAACTCAATCTTTCCAGTTGTAGCACTAACCCTTTATTCCTAGTTTTGGAGACCGAACGGTTTTCAGTTTTATACAGATATGTGAAAGTTTGGTTCGCGTTTGAAGTTTAAAACAATTTTGTTCAAAGTTTGAGTTTGGTTCACCAAAAACAACATTAGCCCATACCTAATGGTTACTTTGTTAAATTGTAACTAGGAAAACGCTTAAGTCCCCCGCGTTGTTGGATGAGCGTATTTTAGTGCGTATGAGCTGCCATGGTTTATGCGGATTTTCTGTTGTTCTGTAAAAAAAAAATCAATTACTATGTGAAGATTTTTTTCGAATTAATTTATTAAATAAAATTAACTTAAATTTTTTAGTTATTCGTATTTAAAAAAAGCAAAACATCGTAAAATTGCGATTTTCATAAGAAATAAATATTCGATTGCGCTCAAATTTAAACGAATATATAATTTCATAAAACTTAAGTCTGTGTAAAAAATCATTAAATAGGATAATAAGCATGAAGGTGTTATAATGTAAGATTGTTTAAAAAAAGAAAAACACTGTAAATTTTCGGTTTCATAAAATAATTTTTCGATTACGTCAATTAACACGAATATCTAATTCATAAAATTAAGGTTCTAAGTGAAAAATGATTAAGCAGTAGGTGTTATAAGTCAAGAAATTTTTTAAAATTCGAAAAAAATCTAAAATTCGATTTTTATGAAAACGAATTCCAGTATGCCTCAAAATTTGCATTTAAGTTCAAGAATTTCGAAGGTCTCCAGTAAAATTTCATCCATTTGGAGTAATCTTTTTAGCCGGAATCGTGTAACAAACATCATAAAATACAAAAAAGAAAAAAAATGTCGGATTTTTTTAACCAGTTGTAATTGATTGGTATCTCACTCGCTAGCTACGCTCCAAACGCTCATCCAATTAAATTGTAACTGTAAGAATACACAACACATACCACTAAATAACAAGAGGTACATAAGATTTAAGAACTCCAAATTGATTTAACGATTTGATTTAATTAGCAATGATGCTATGCAGATGCTAACTGTTAACAGAAGTTGTCTCGAGGGGCCAAAAGTTTAAACCCTGCCTCCAGTAAAGTGCCCGGATAAACAATAACATCTAAGCTTTATTGAACCCGGTTTGGGAATCACGTTCTATATCAATTTCTCAAAACAAAATAGAGAAGGACACAGAACCAGTACTGTATATTCAGCATTATCCCTAGAATATACAATGCAAGTGCATACTGTTCTCATTGTTGTATTATTAATTGCAACATAAGTACAGCTTTTTAATTCAGTAAAGTCGCATTTTTGCATTTTTACAATTTTTCAGAATCTATCTGTATCATACAGCAAATAAATGGTTGCAAGTAAAACTTTAGCTTAATAGTTTTTGCATGGACAGAATGTGAAAACAATACGTACATATTATAATTATTATTATTATTATTACAAACGTAACATGAAAACAAACTTTGTTTTAGTGCTTGTTTGTAAGAAAAATCACTTTTTATCAGTGCACTGTTCTGTGTTATAGGTAATTCCATTGCATCTTACCCAAAATAAAATGTGTTAAAGCTAGAAAAAAAAGGTGACTACAGAAATCGATTTATGATTGATTGATTGGCAATAAAGAAAGCAAACTCATCAAATAAATATTTTTCATCAGATAACATGCACTTGTACAAGATGCTGAGAGGCAAGCTAAAATTGAGTGGGGGCGGGGAAGGAGTTCGGTCACAAACCTTCCACAAACACAACAGCCTATGTGCACAAATGGTTGCCAAGATGCATCAATATGCAGATTATAGTACATTCAAACAGTAGGCTAAAGGTTTTCTTATATTGTCCTAAAAAAACAAGTTGCCATTAAAAATTGTCTAAAATAACAGACATTAGAAATACATAGCACAAGTATCAAAAACGTAGAAAAGTTTAGTAGTACGTGAATCCAAAGTTGTAAAGACTTCAAACACAATTAAAAGCTTCAGTTTGAAATTGCTAGAAGAAATTTGTTTAAAACTTCATTCCAATTTATGACTACATTGCTCGTCTTTCCATCACACAACAAATAAACACGATTCCTAGCCACACACAGTGCTAGAATACAAGGTGTATTCGTCATGCTTGAAAAGACGCTTTATTCTGAAATAGCACTTGGGTGTGACCAATACACGGGGGTTTGTTCGGTTACATTAGTAAGTTATCTCACAGCCACAGCCCATGCTATGAAACGCAGATAGTATCGTACAGCTGTCTGGCGTTGTCTTCGATCGGAAGCAGTCAACTATTGAACCTACAGTTCAGTCAGTGAAACTCGATACCGCTACCGACGGTTACCGTTACCACCGAAACATGGGCAGTGGTAACAGTCGATACCTGGCCAAACCAAAAACATGTTTTAAACGTTGATACCAACTAGAAGATAAATTGAATATGCCTTCTGGATGGTTTTTAGGGCTGTGCAAGTCTAGAAATTTCAAATTGAGTTTTAGCCAGATTTTACTTAATGATGGCTGAATAGCTCACGGGTATTCTTGACAATTCAAGACTTACGTGGTACTGATGATATATTCAAATTTCAAATAATTCTAAAATTTTCAATTTCTTTTTTAAGAAACCAGACACAGAAATCTATCAATTCCAAGTCTACAACAATGAAGGCTCCACATTTACATTGATTAACATTTTATAAGTAGGTATTGAGTTAGTACACCATGCGCTAGGTCTAGTATGTGATCATGTAGTCCCAATTAAGTACCGTAAGACATACCTTTTTGAAGTTTTAGACAACAAAGACAAAGGTGTTTATGCTAAAACATTTTAATAGTTAACTGTTAATACGTATTAGCATATGAGATTTCATTTAAAATTTAATAGCAAGGGTAATTATTCATCACAATCAAAACTAAAGCAGTGGACGTACACTCTCACTTTGATTTGTACCCGCTTGCACAACCCTATAGATTTAAATGGTGGCCTTCAGATAATGAGGAATTGTGGTAATACTGTTGTAATGAGAGTTGCTTTGAAAGATAAATCCCAGGTTGGCCGAGTGTTAAATTTGAAACCGGTGAATCCACTTTCCACTCAATGTCATTATGTAATAGTCATGAGTAAATACTATTAGGTCTCAAGTTCTTTTTAGGCATGTTCATATTAAGGGCAAAGTACCTGCTTTCTGGGCAATAAGTTGCAGATTTAATTTGCTTTTAACCAAGTTAAGAAAACAAAAAAAACAAGTAGCCCTATAGTATAAACTATAAACCTCACATTGGAGATAATAAATGAATAGACAGGTTCTACTTACAAATAACAATAAATAATACATATTAGCATTATGATGGGAAAAGATTCACAGAAATGAACAGTTTACTTTTCACATGTTAGGTAACCATGCTAGAGTCAAAGACACACAAATAAATAAATATATACAAGAGAGATGACATCGGGTAGGGTAGTAAATATAGGAGTCGGCTCCGTAGTTTTGATCCTCCCCCTCTAGTTGACTCCTTGATCGGCAATAAAGACATGGTTTAAGTGATTGACCTTGATCAAGGTTACAATCACTTCGCTGTGTTATAAACGCAACGCGAGAAGAAGGCAATGGTATTCATAGAATGAGACTAGGTAGGCCATAAAGAGAGAAAACACTCGCCCCCATCATCATTGCGTCTGTCACGTCTTCCCAAGGTCACAATGAGTGCTAGGGGCATGCACTGGTTGACAAACAGAAAAGAATTTAGAGCATGTTGGCAAGATAAACTAAGGCCTTTTCAAACAACTCGTGGAGCTAGCACTACGAGCAACATCCAAGTCCAGCTTCCAACTGACCGCCAATATTTACACAGCAACCCACTTTTGAAGGAAACAACTCCTTGAAAATGGAGATGGCTATAATGGAGTCAGGTAGGGATCAAGTACCCCATGTCATCAAACGTGACAGAACAACAAAATGTTTTGGTTCAAACAGCCAGTTAGTTTTCCTACTCAATGACGAGTGAACAAGGCTGTTTGAGCCGAAACGTTTTCTCTTTTTGTTATGCATACAAATATTCATTTTTTTTTCTCTTCCAACACTTGCAGGGCTGCCTAACATTTGAAAGTTCAAACCTTTCCCCATCATATGCTAACCCAGCCTTTAGGCATCAATCAAGCAAATCATATGATAAAAATATTTCTAATACTACCTACTAGAGAAACATAATAATGCACATTCTTCTTAAAGCAGTTTAGCTGAAGACTAGAAGTTGCAACTTTCGATAGCAGAAAGAAAGAAAGCTATGTAGCCTATCTACTAGGCATTCATTTCTAGGTTTCATAACAAATCTTCGATTCGTGTCATTACAAACTTTCGATAGCAGAAAGAAAGAAAGCTATGTAGCCTATCTACTAGGCATTCATTTCTAGGTTTCATAACAAATCTTTGATTCGTGTCATTACAAGCAGTACAAATAGAAGCAATCCTAATTGCAAAGCACAAAGGTCTACACGACATCCATAAAACACGTAACTTGGCACCAGATTCACAACAGTAGCAGCTTACCAAAACTAAACTTTTTTTTTTTTTAACGATTTACCTCGCTAAAGCAGAGACATACATATGATGCGAGACTCATTGAAATCATCAATACCAACACAGGTGCCTATGTGATGCAATGGTGTGACAAGTAATTTATATTACTTTTGTGAAACGAAAGTAGAAGGGGAAATAGAATTGTAATGGAAGACAACGATTGCAATGGTGTATACAACATATAATTCAGGACATGAATAAATGGAAACCTTATGTGGTTACCACACCAAGCCACGGAATAGAAAAAATTGAGGGTAACCTATACGCATAGAGGCTATAAAGCCGTTTGTTTGCCAAAGAGAAACTTGACTCTTTTGATATATAAATACGGTTAAAAGCATTACCGTACTTGAAACCCAAGCATCTCTCTAGCAATCTGTTTTATGTGCCACAACCATGGAACGTTACACAAGAAAAATTAAAGTAGAATTTGGAAATAAAACATATGCTTTTAGAACTGATAAGGTGTGTGTTGCTTAACGAACGAATGATTGTTATTTTAAGCCAAGCGTTCTTCAAATATCTAGTAATCACACATGTTTTTTTGTTTTGTTTTCAGGTTTAATTTTACATAAGATTTAATACATACATTTTTAGACTAGCTGTAAAACAACTGCACAGGTGACCACCACCCTAACTAGCCCAATACTCAAGCAATGAAATAATGTAAACAGTACGTTAATCTTTATTAAAGGTGCATATATTGTTGTTAGATAACCCATATACCCACTACTCAGCCACACCAGCTTTTTAGTCCACATCAAATACAGACTAGAAAGAAAGTGGTAGGAGAAATATGAAAACAACAACAAGGAAACTGAAAAGGAGAAAGAAAGCATGAAGAAAACAACCATTGATAAAAATAACAAATTGTTCTGTTGAAATTGTCAAAATAATACCATGAAAGATGTAAATTGGAATAATGATTAGGGATGACATCGGGTACCCGGTTCTAGAAATTACCCGGAGCCGATTTTAAGATTCGGGTATATTTCGCAGCCGTTTTTAGGCTAATTCACCAGTTTAAATTACGTGCTACGTGGTTTCCGGTCTTTCCCGCGGAGCGTGCCGCTGCCTAAAGAGTAACTGGAGTCGACGACAGAGCGCCTTAGGCTCGCTATCACGTGCTTCCGTCTGCTTCGGCGAGGCGTGCCCATGCCATGAGTGAGTGCAAGAGAGAAAGATGCGGCGAATATCTTGTGCATTGCCGTCTGCGCGGTGCGAGATGCGCGTACGATCCAACCTACTCACACTCACAGCTGACTGACAAAGATGGTTGGTGTAGAAGAAGAATTTGCGATGCGATCATTTTTCAACCGATTCACGAAATTGGTAATCACGACGCATAGGATTGTTATTCCTGGGCTTATCTTCTTTCTTTCCCAGGCTTATCTTGCGACGAGAGCTTCAACGCGGACGATAGAAGTGAGAGATTTTCCCACATGCGATGCGTGTTTGTTTTCCCCTGCTTTCTGCGCATAGGCCTAGCTAGGCCTATAACCTACGACGAGCTACACTGCCTGTACAGTAATCAGTAAACTAATCTTTGTTGTAATGAAGAATGAAGATCATTGCCTGGTTATCAACGCAGTTCTTTATTTGTGTACGATTATTGCAAAAGTTTCCAGAGACGGAAACGTAGTCAGTCGGTATGACCTTCAAACCAACTAGTAGGCCTAGGAAACAGCGTTTCCACACATCGTGACGTAACAGGATCCAGGTACCCGGGTAATTTGAGTGCTGGAACCGGTTCCAAATTTTACTACCTGATGTCTTCCCTAATAATGATAATTAATAAAAATGGGTCCCAGCTCTTGAAATATAAACAAGACGAAAAAGAAGAAACGTCATAGTTCCAACATTGAAATACCCAGTAAAATAACTTAATTTGGCTCAATAACTAAGTATAACCTACCTCTTTTCAAATAGTACTACATATCTTAAGTATTCTCCGAGATGCCAAAGTTCTCCATAAGAATAGAGGCAAAAGGAAAATGCAACAGCACATTAGCTTACCGTTTCTGAGTCTAACGACTCATCGGCGCTCAGCGACTTGGGTCCGTCCGAGCTTCGTCGAGTCAGAGGCCGAACGGGAGTCGTCGGGCACCCTGTGGATGATGCCATATGATAAACTGGTTATCAAGAGTAATAGGGTGAAACAAACAAACATGCAGTACAAAGAAATATTTAAATTATAGAAATATAAATGCTTTAATGATACCCTAATAAATTATATTATTATGCAGTATAATAACTTACTTGCCAAACCAATTAATAGTTCCACAAGTCAAGTGCTAAGATTTCCCTCGAACAATATTCCCCCTATAATGATTTTCCTTTTATATTATAAAAATTACATTAACCCAGCCTATAGGCCTCTCCATCATTACATAAATTTAATAACATTTTAGTAACATGGTCCTCTTACAAACCAAAATTAAGGCCACATTAATAATTACTTTAAAAAGTTTAACATTAAATGTCTGGGGTCTGCAAACTTGAGAGATTTTATTGAGAAATTAAAATGTTTTGGGGAAAATGGGTAGGCCCATACAAAATATTTACCGTATTTACTCGAATGTAAGTCGCACGCGAATGTAAGTCGCACCCCAGTTTTGAGATGTCTAAAATCGAAAAGCTGGTTTGCATGCGAATGTAGGTCGCACTATTATAATATGCAGGTAGACATGCCCTGTAATTCTTTACATTGTAAAATAAAAAAGGACAATGTAAGTAACCCCTCATCATCAACATCCCATCAGCCTTGGGTCCAAAGAAGTTCTAGGATGCTGCCAAAATATTATGCAGTTGGTAAGTCTTGTTCAGTGGTAGGACTACAGTAAAACCTTTGCTAATTCAAACTCAGATACTTCGAAAAATGTTGTATTTCGAACAAAACATCGGTCCCGACGATCAGTATAGGGTTTAACAGTGTAGGCCAGGGCTGCCACTGATATTTTTTTCAAATCCTGTATGAGGACGTTAAATATCCGCAAATATCCGTGAAAAGTCTAAAAACGTTGATTTCATTGATCAAACAATGAGAATGGATCAATGTGATGTTTATATTTGTTACCATCATAACCTAAAAGTTGCCAAGGGCCTAGGCCTATGCACAGGCAAGAAGAAAGGAGCCAGAAACGCCCGTGGTTGCTTTTATTAAGATTGCATAAAAGTTTTAAAATGTTATTTATTTACAGAAAATCCATTTTAAACATTAAAATAATATTTTCTGACCTGGTTAAAAAATTCTAGGCCTAGGGCTAGGCCTAGATAGGCCCTATGAATGTTGCATCACAATTTTGACCTAGGCCTAGCCTAGGCCCATGTGGTTGTGTTCTATAATAACATTGCAGAACTTGATAATAACATTTTAATCATATACTTATTCTATTTTTCACTTTTAATATCACATAATCCAAACTTTATAAACAAAAACAAAAGAAAACAATTTTGTAGGCTCTTGGCTGTTCAATTTAACTTGCATCCTCCCCAAAAGCAACTGTGCTTGGCTGTTTCTCAAATGGAAGCAGTAGGGATTGGATACACAAAGGCAGTTCCTACTACATCTGGGACACGGCTCCGCCCATGCTCCGCCCCCTATCGAAAGTCGAATCGATTATCGCCCCGCCTTCAATGTTTACAATCGAAATTAGCCCGCGCAGATTCAAATATACGAAAATAAGCATAGAAAACGTAATTAACAAAATATCCGTAAATAACACTAAAAATCCGTTTATCCGTTTTTGCACCCTTAATATCCGTAAGAACGGATAAAATCCGTTAAAATGGCAGCCCTGGTGTAGGCCTATTAGATTATGTTTATTCTAAATTCTCTTTATTTCGTAATTCGAAAGAATATCTAGGCCTTTACAGTCAATTTACGTGTGAAATAGTGTGGTTACTTCGAAGAACTTTTCCGCAAACTTTTCCGCCCGACGTTTGAATTCGGAAAATGTGTTTTGAACGGTCTGTAGTACGAGCGAATACAACTTGCCGGCCGGCCGGCCCGCCCAGTCACGTGGTGCCCGCGCATCTCCTTTGTCGGACGCTGCAGCCAGCCGGCAAGTTGTTTTCGCTCGTACTACAGACCGTTCAAAACACATTTTCCGAATTCCTACGTCTTCAGTTACGAGAGTATTTGCGTCGAGTGGTAATTGTTCTGTGATTAGCTGACCCCGCACGTCTTGGTGTACATGAAGTTTTCGTTTGGGAACATCATTATCTATTGAAAACCGCCGATTTTTTTTTCAAAAAGTTTGCATGCGATTGTAAGTCGCACCCCACTTTTAGACCTTTCAATTTTCAATTCTTTGTGCGACCTACAATCGAGTAAATACGGTAATTTAATTTTCTGTCTCTTGTTTATTTACAAAGAACAGGATAAAACATACTGAAATTAAAATTATTCTTTCAACATGCTTTTTCTAATAATACAAGACAAAGACAATATTTTATTTTAGGTCAGAAAAGGGCAGATTGCCCCAAGCACAAGGTGTCTGCCAGCCTCGACACAACAAATTCAAATCGTGAGAATAAACACTAATGAAAAATCAAAGTAACAAATTAACAATAATACCGTATTGTACCGAACATAGACCGGCCTTTTTTGTCATTATTTTAAGTCTCAAAATCCCTCCTCGGCCTATATGCAAGCTTCGGCATTTTTAAGCGCCAATTTCAAACACCAAGTTATAGCGCCATGTGACAAGGAAATATGTATAGTTCACTACTTCTGTCTGGCGCTGGGCCAACAATACGGCAGGCACGGAGGACGCGTCACCATCTGCACAGTAGTTCCAGTCCAGGCCTACTGATGAGTGAAGTGTTGTGCAGAACAGCTGACTGCGCGTACGGTCCGCGTAGAGATATTGCTACATCATCACGAACTCCGCGTAAATAGGCCGTGGCAAAAATGACGTCGGCACGAGCTCCGGGGAAATAGACCGCAGGAATAACAACCCGTAAAATAAAAATATTTTGTTAAAAATTCCTTTTCTTAAATTTTGATGACCAAAGTTAGGGGGTTGGCCTATAATTGGCACAATACGTTATATTAACAATTAATTTTCAGCAACATCAAACTACTAGTTACTAGTTAGTATGCAATCATAATGTTGCAGAGTAGATTGCTCTCTTGAATATTTTGAAGAGAAAAAGCTTGCACTTCTTCAGTTAGGCTGTAGTGCCAGATTCTGGCATATCTACAGTAAAATACACTAAAGGTGCAATTCCAATGCGACGGCTGAAACTATGATAGCCGCGCGATTCGAGTCGCACGATCAGAGCAGCTTGTTCAAATTCCATTCCCATGACTTTTGTTTCAGTCGCCACGTGAACAGCATGGAGGAAACACTGTTGGTAGTGTATTTTTTTCTCGAAGAAGAGAAAGAGGAAGAATTGTTACTAAATATGCTAAATCAATTAAAAAGAAGTGACCCTAAACCAATGTAGGTACTTGACGAGGGACGAAGAGGGATTTCAAAGTATTCTAATACCGAGACATCTTTTGGACGATGCATCAGTGTTTAGGAAGTTTTTCCGCTTTAATATTGACCAGTTCAATTACATTTTGTCAATAGTTCTGTTATTTAATATAGGAAAACACTTCCGATCGCCTCGGCGGCTGCGGCTAGACTTCTTTAGGAGGCAGTCGAGTCGTCCGGCTCAAGCCATCTCACAAGTCATGTCAGTCGCGCGGCCACTGACGCGTCATTGGAACGGGTTCCATTCATTCAACTATAAAGGAGTGTGACTCATGCAGTGTTTACAGCCGCGCGGCTTTAGTCGTATCAGCCGTCGCATTGGAATTGTACCTTAAGGTATGCAGTGGTACAGGTAAATTGCGGAGTGATGGGCTGGGTCTGGTGACGTTTTTTCTAAATCACCCGATGGTGTCGGCTTGCAATCGAGTAAATACGATACACACAAAGAGTTAGATGAAGTGTTTACCTATATCCCCCGAGCTGGAGCTCTCTGTGAACGAGGGTGTCCCCTCGGTCCAGGTGGGGGTGCTACCCTCGACCGACGCCGGGGGTGTCCAAGTCAGGTTGCGGTTCACGGGGGCGGAACCGAAACCTGACGAACAACTCTCAACGCTCAGGTTAGATGACTTGTTCTCCTGGCGAGACTCTAACCGGACTTCTGATATGCTGCAACAACAACAAGGTACCGTAGGAATTACAAACCATAAAATATATATATTTGTAATTAAAGTAGTGGCGTGACCCGAAATTTTGGGTAGAGTATTTGGGGAACAACCCAATATTCAAAACAGGTAGGCCTACCCGATTTTTGTGTTTCCCAAAATAATTTTGAGGTGGTGGTGGAGGGGCCGATCCAGAACTTACATACTTTATTGGTGGAGGTGCCGGTTCAAACTAAATGTTTTGTGCATTAGGTTACAAGATCTCGTAACTGCTTGTTGTCTTACACAATTCCATGAAGTTTGGCTTGAAATTATAGAGCAATTTGAATATATTTTGGGAAAAGCTATTTTCTTAAATTAGGTTCATTTTGTTTTTTGATATTGTGATATTGGAATCAAATATCAAATTGTAATAATTTGTCAAAAACATTAAAATTATTAATATTTTTTAGTTACAATTATTTATGACTTAATGTCATAGGTAGCAGCTATTTTTTATTTTATTGCCTTTAACAAAATGTCATTCAATGAAAATCAAAACAATAGAAAATGATTTGGGAGAAATTTACAATGTAGGCCTAAGATTCTTAACAAGTAAAATTTATTATATATATATTTAATTGTGCAGAATTATTTTAAATGGACAATTTTACCCAAACAGACACAAAAACCTGAATCAGTTTAGTACTCGAACCAACCCGATTGTCAAAACCCGCACAGTCCTAATTTAAAGTCTACGATGCCAACTCCCTCACAGAATCAATTTTCAGTTGGATACTTTAATTCAAGCAGTTCGGAACCAATTCTTTCAACGCTTATGTCATTGACGAGCGAATTCTAGCCAAATTATTATTTTTGATAAAAAACAGATACCCCTGCTTGTGACGTCACATTCATCATTGAAATCGTTCAACTAGGCTAGTAGACTATGGCAACAGGGAGCCTTGGGGTCTCTTAATATTTGGTTACTGATGAATCTATCCCCAGTATTGACAATAAACAAGTATAAAAATCTTTGCCCCAAAGCAAAAACATTTTATTGAAAGCTGGGTGTAAAGAAATATGTAATGTTAAACCTAAGCTGCTGTAGACATATAGAATACAAGGTAAAGAAAAGCGGTCACTCGGACAACGAACCAAAATAACATAGGGAAAATCAATTTTAAACAAGCAATTGGGGTCATATCCGAGCGACCGATTCTTTTATTAAATACTACATTAATTTTTGTATTTTGTAAATGTATATTTTGCTTTATTATCATTAGCAGTATTATTCTTAGTTTAAAAACACAAGTTTGATGTGGCGTAAATTATGTGAAACAAGGAAAATAAATTGAATTTAATTATTGTAAAAACAAAACCAAAGAATTTAAGTTTGAAAATGTGGGTATATCTCTTACCTGACAGTCTCGAAGGTGGCTCTGAGGGGTCCTCGGTGGTGGTGCGCTCTGATTGGCTGAGCAGATTCTAGCAAGTCACCTCGAAGTGCGTCTTCGAAGGCAGGGGGGGGAGTGGAGGAGCAGGGGACACCTAGAATACATACAACCGCACTACTGTACACGCTAGCACTACACTAGGCGTTGCATTGGAAGTTACGTACTATGACACATCCCGGAAGATGAACATTGCACATGCTACTACTAGTACATGCAAGGTTTACCAGCAGGTAGAAGTAAATCAAGGAGAGGAAAAAATGTATTTCTCTCATCATTACTCTGGCTATTCTACCCCGTTTTTTTTTTTTTAATTTTCTCAAATAATATGCAACTAAATAAAAATATAGGTAATTCAATTTACATCTGGCGCTATTAGAACATCAAAACAGTTTTTTTTTTCTGATCGTGCACACACACACACTAATTGCACGAGGTTTCGATTCCAATCACTATTTCTACTTAATTGCATATTTTAGATATTGAAAAACAGCGTGGAACAGCCTTAAGCACTTCTCATTTACCTCAATATGCTGTAGTCTCAGTCAAACAAATATTAATCAAAAGGTTAAAGCATGTGCCAGATTAAAGGAAGCAATTGACGAAATGACAGAGGGCAGGACAGTATGGAAAGGGAGGCATGTCTCTACAGGACGGCTAGACGCATGATGAGTTGATGACATAATAATGAAGAGCAGGGACAGGAAAACACCACAGATAAGAAGCTATTGCATATTGTATAACGAGATATGTGCAGGAGTGTTAAAAGATTGTTCCTTCCTATACTTGATTTACTTTTGTCTCCTGGGTTTACTATGGAATTATTACATTTCTGCATCATGACGTTTGCTGTAATAGTTTTAGTCTCACTTCAGCAGAAAATTATTAACATTAAAAACCAAAACACCATTTAAAATGATTGTCAAACTATTTCACTAGGTAAAAAAGGGTCTTAAAGTGCAATTATTAGTTGTAATTGTAAAGTGCTGCGCACAATTGGCATAGCATAAGCGTAGCGCAACGCAAGCACAACGCAAGAAATATAAACAAATGCACCTGGCAGCTTGAACACACAATTCACGTATGCATAGCGTAGGCGCGGAAGCACAGCGCAAGAGATGGTTATATTTTATATTTCTTATGCTTGCGCTTGCGTTTGACCAATAGAAATCCAGAAACAACAAGACTCAACACAAAGACCCATTTTCAGTTAAATCAAATTCACAACTATTGATGTTTACTGCAAATGCAAATACGAAATGTCAAACGCAAAGTTGACGTACAGTCATCTGATTACGAGCCTTCTAAAACTTTGCACAGCCTTGTAGTTTCTTTACGCCTCGCTTCCGTTATGACACTTGTGCACGCATTTTTCCTTGTGTTGCGCTTATGTTGCGCTACGCTTATGCTATGCCAATTGTGCGCCGCACTTAATACTTAATACTAATGTACAGTAGTATATTCTATGTGTTGACAAACATAGAAAATAGGGTTCCCATTTCTACGAAAAAAATACGTAAGCCTGGCTTAGCTTGAATTTAGAATTTAGTTTACATTGGATCCGAGAGAATTAGGTAATTAAATATTATGCTAATTTAACCAAGTCAAGAATTTGTTAATCTGTTTTGTGCAGTGTGTATACTTCAATTTAGTACATCCAGATTTGTGATGCTACTTTTGAACGTTTTAATCTTCAATTACATTTTGTAATATATGAATGATGGAAATGAAAAAAGATGGAAATGTTAGATTTTCAGGCTTATTATGATGGATACTCCTAACGAGAAAAAAGTACAACTCGATATGGTAGTAAAATTATGGGTGGTGCAGCTAATAACATTGCAACATAGACCTACAGATGCTAAGATTAATTACTTATGAACAAATGAAGTAAGTGATGTTTATCATCGAAAAAGAGGAAGTCAATTTAATTCTGCCTGCAAACACTCGATTTCACAGTAGCTATTGTGGATATTGAAAATATTATAAAAATCTCTGCAGATTGATAAGAACAGTGGTGTTTATATCATATATGGCCTTCACATTATATTCTGCAAAAAATTAAATTCATCTATACATTTTTATTTTGTCAGCAAAGCCCCATTACTTCTTCTAAAAGTAAAATACATAAAAACAACTTAAAAAATACTTGATAATAATCAAACACCCGGTTCCAACATAAGTCAGGTCGGGGGGTGACGTATGACCAGTTTTTCGGGCTGTGGACTTTCAGTGCTTGCTAGCCAGGCTTAATACTTATTAAAATAATTAAAATACTTATTATTTTATATCCCCCCACTAAGTTGTTTGTACAAGCACCCCCAAAATATAATCCTGCATATGCCACTGGATGACAACATACTTTGAATGTTTACAAACCATAATCAAAATGCAAAATATGTTGAAAAGAATAAGATTGATGAAATACTGCCTTAGTATGGTTTAAAATGAACTATGTACTAGCTTTTACTTTTGAAGTTCAAAATTGGTTAGTATTAGTTAGGTAAGTATTCAATAATATATTCAATTTATATCAGTTTTTACTTTTCAGAGATAGTACATTTCATTATTGTAATCCAAAATATCATATAACAAAACAAATGAGATGTTTTAATACATCTAACATTGTGCTACCTATTTGTACCATAACATTTTGATTTTGTATAAGGACTAGTAATCATTAATGAATCAACTATGATCATGCATTTTGTAGAGTAGTCATACTCGTAAAAGGTAAGCTACATTATAAATATAAATGCTAGCAATGCAGCTACAGCCCATATGTCCTCACACAAAGCATTCTGACAAACTGTGATGGAAAATATTTTACTCCGTAGTCCGTAGTCTTCTGTTAAGAAGCAAATTCAAAATCACAATATCAAACATCTACTAAACATGGGAGAATGGATTCCTATGTAACGCTGTGAGAATACAGAAAACGAGCGCTTACACTAAGTAATTTTTTATTTGTCAGTACAATAATGTAAATAGGGTGACCACTCGTCCCAGAAAACTGAGATTGGGAATAAGGCTATTTTGAGGGGAAAATACCCTAACCCTGGGGCTCTGCCCCAGACCCATTATGGCCCACACAAGTCCTTGGTAATTCTAATTGGGAGTCTCCAAGTGTCCCGGATTTTTGTTTTTAATTACGGTCACCCTAAATGTAAAAAAGAATAAGTTTGCATTGTTCAACTCAACAATTGACAAAAGTTATTTTTAAGGAGGTGGTATAACATTTACATACGGATCCATCCAGTAACTAACAATTAGGGTCACATTTACTAACTTCCAACTCTACCTGATAGAAAAGCAATGTCGTTAAGAACGTATTTGAACATGAAAACATATTGCAAATGTCCTGCTTTAAAAAAAAATCAGAAGGGAATAACAGTTTCAGAGACAATTATTATAGAAAATACTAAACTTAACTAACTTTTTAGCAAACCGACTGCAAATATTGATTTCAAGATTGTGTGCCCGGTCCTGGTAGGAACTACACTTACATATCAGTCATCCCATCTACAAATACGCATTCTCGTCTCACTACACTATAGAAAGTTGGAAAGATAAGAAGCTACGTGATGACAATACCTTGTGAACTCAACACTTACGCACACAAAGCTCCAAGACAAGGCTACTTAAAAGCGTCTCCGGGATAAAAACTACGGTCGCCCTATCTAGGAATATGAGAACTGCCGCGGCGACTGTACACACTCGGTTATCTCGCCTCTTCTGCAACTTTCATATTTCTAATGGGGGTAGTTCTTGTGCAAAAGACACAGTTATGTAGCTTTTCAATTTGACGTTATTGCGGGGTTTTCACCCGAGTTGCGTGCGGTTGCTAAGCATCCAAAATATCTAGTATGTTCGAGAAATAGACCTATTTCTAAAACAAAGTAAATGCTAAACAAGTGATAAATCTACTTAAAAATGCAAACCGATGCCTTCTATGTACATAGCCTTCTATGTTTAATATGAACTAATTATTTTTATGACTGGCACTACTGTACTTGTGGCAAGACACTATTTCAAACAATAAAAGTGTGAGAAAAGACTAACTTCTAAACTTTAGGAAACTCCAAAGTCATTTATAATCACTGAATATAATTCTATATAGATAAATAACTATTTAAATAAATAAATAAAATAAATTGAATTTAGAGTCTACCCACTCAGAAATATAACTGATTTTCAGTGGGGGACTTTAAATTTATAATATTTATTATATTTATTTATTTATATATAATATTTCATACAACAAACCATTATTAACTACCAAGATATTAGAATATGTAAATGATACTATTTAGTATTCAATCTTCAATCTTTAAAAATCGCAAAACGAGTAAGTGACATGGCCAACTAAATAATGAGACAATCATAAATTCACATGAGTAACCAGCAAGAATGTGAAATTAAAACATTTTTATGCTAAGTAGTTTATAAAAGATATTTTTTTATAAATCCAATAAATAAAGTATAGTGACAATGTGTGTGTTTATGTTCAACCAGATATCAGTACTGAAGGTTATCCATAGCTTGAAGGGAAATGCTTGAGTTAACTCTTGAACAGTCTTTGGACCAGCTCTTAGTAGTACCAGTAATATCTGACAAGGGACACACGATCAATGTACCTGATCATACCAGGAACATAATATACAACACCAAAATAAATACGATTTTAATTTGTTCATGATGACATCGAATGGTACAATTGTAGAAAAAACATGTAGTACCATGGGAAAATTTAAATTTAAAACCAT
Organism: Sweltsa coloradensis; assembly: GCA_024449915.1. Classification (NCBI taxonomy): domain Eukaryota; kingdom Metazoa; phylum Arthropoda; class Insecta; order Plecoptera; family Chloroperlidae; genus Sweltsa; species Sweltsa coloradensis. The sequence goes on from JAMZAV010001106.1 coordinate 302,760, forward strand.
GTATATTATTTGAGAGTAAATTATTTACAGATACTGTACATCTAACTAGAGAAGGAACTACAAAATAAAAACACTTCCACTACTTATGTAAATCTATATTTAGTACATGCACAAACAACACCTTAACAAAGAAATAACCATGCATTGGGGCAACATAGCAATGGCCATCTTAAATTACAAGCAGTTGAGACAATGATATATAAATTGTATGTATAAATAATACTTGGCAACAAGATGTGTTAGAGAGTTACACAAAACTTATTAATTGAAGTTATCAATCTCTATATTATGCTTTATGGGCCACAGTATTCAAATGGTAGTAAGTCAAATAGGCCTAATGCCTCTTAATCTAATTTGCATATTATGGAGAAGTTAAACCAAATGGTAATTATATAAACAAATAACCTAAATTATTTATTGTAATTTGAGTGAAATAAATAGTAAAGAAGACATTTTAATTGCTAGAAGATTCTACCAACAGGCTAAAAATAATTCATCACGTGCATGCATATGCAGTTTGGAACACAACGGTACACGCAATAAACACAAGCAAAGCAACGAAACGGTTACGTACAAGACGACAAAGATACGATGTAGATCAATTCTTACAACACTTATAAAATGAATTGCAAACTTGGTTTAGACACCCAAGAAGCTTCTAACTGCAGGTCGTTGAACCGGGCCTGTTGAGTACATGCAAGTTAGTGCAGGACCAAGAGAGAAATGAGAAATTAGAAATTCAGCCAACACTAGAAGTACTAAGAGACCACTTAGTAAAAATCCCCCACCTCCGGTAACTGGAGCCACCTCGAACTTCTCCCACTACTATTTGGTGACTTATTAGCATTGTACTGTCTAAAATGTCTTCTCTCGCATGCAGTGTCATTAGAGTTCAAATACACGCCAAGTGAGGAGTGCGGCCTATTCGCCGGCAAAATTCCATGCCTTGTGTTAAGAGGATATGTATATTTTAAAAATTGGTTCGCACCTTTGTCACGGTTCCTATTAAGCCCACCAGGGGAAGAACCACGGGGCGGGACTGGTGGTGGAACTTTACATCTATCTTTGTGTAAGACAACTGGGAAACTAGTGGTTGCAACTTCTTTCGGTTCCTTGTCCTTCAAACTCATATCCTTGTTACGTACAGAAGGGAACGACTCTTTGAAACTAGTTTCTTTGGTTAAAACAGAAGGGTAGCTACTAGACGAAGCATCTTTAGGATTAGTGTCTTTGGCATGATATGGGGGTGGATTATCGCTCGATTTCGAAGGAGGCGAAGTAACGGGGGTGATTCCAGTGGGGCTCCCTAGATAGCAGCGTGCAAAGAAGAAGACACATACAAGAGTTAGTCAGATAGGCATATCAGGGGAACATAAAACATGTACACATGAACCAACATCATGCTGTCTTGTAACTGAACAAAGGCCCAAGATACTACAGATGTAAAGAACACAGACAGTGTAAAAACACAACTTAATATAGGCCTAATGAAAGTTCTATGGAAGTAGTTAGTTTAACACACACTAGGTCTAAATCAGTGGTGACTACCTAGTGGGCAGCCAAATGGATTCCAAACCCATTCATAACTTCTTACAAATGTTTTAAATGTGGGTATAGGAAGCTTCAATGAAATGCTCTCATCTTAACATAACATAATAGTACAAACAGTATTAAATTAACAAAATGCTTAATTAATAAATTCATTAAAAATAGTTACCGGTAACCAGTATGCCTACACTTAGTGCTTAGAACTAAATATGAATTGAGTGTGGCTATAATAGTAAGCCTATGTACTTGTAAGTAGACCCTAACCTAGTCTTCAATTCAGCTTAAAGGCTCATTCACAACAACTTAGGCCTCTAACTTAACAGCTAACTTATCCTCTAACTTTAGGTGGCTGTTCATGATAGATTTTTTTAAACCAATCACAACAATACAGATTTGCAGTGTTTACTTTTATCGCGCCAATGCTTGTTGCCAATGCCAAATTGTCGGCTCGATTCACTCTCTGATTGGTTTATTCTTAATGTTAAGTTAGCTGCTAAGTTTAAGTTTGGAGTTTGCAAACTTTCTCTGCTGATAAGTGTAATTAAAGCTAACTTAGGCCTCTAACTAGCAGCTTATTAGCCTCTAACTTTAGGTGCTATCAATAGATATTTAGGCGCTAATAACAGCCACTGTCTAGATGTTGGTCTTGAAGGCTTTACGCCATACCGTCGCCTCTAACTTAGGTGGCTGTGCATGATATGTATATATAATACCAGTAACATAACAAAATATTCCCACAGCAGCCATTTGCGTTTATACTTTTCCACTAATGCTGACATAAAACCATTCAGAATCAATCAAGACCATAGCCTCCTACTTAGTTCAATGACAGATGTTGAACTATAGGTGGAAATTTGATTAACATAATGATGGAAAAAAAAAGTTATTTTTAGATAACGTTGAGTAGCTTTACATACCTCCAGGCCGCTACTGGGTAGCAGTTCCGCATAAACGTTAATACTGACTCAGTGAATTTCTGCCCATCGATAGCCAATGTTCTTTTATATCTACTTTGATAAAGCAAGATTTTACATATACAGGCCTTCATGAATCGTTCAATAGCTTCATCGAACAATAGCTGATGTTCCTTGGCATTCCTTGGGATCCATGTTTGCTGTTTGTTTACGTTTTCAATCGGATATGACCGGAAATTGTCGGCTCGAGTCTCTCTCTGATTGGTTAAAAGCTTAATGTTAAGTTAGCTGCTAAGTAAAACCTTGGAGTTTGCAAACATTCGGTTGCTGATAAGTGTAAGTTAAAGGCTAAGTTTTGATCATGAACAGACATATTGTTTTCCATTAGACAAACTTTTAAGTTAGTGACTAAGTTGAAATGAATGGATCTTCAGACCAAATTAGTCTGGTGGTGTTACCTACTTTAACATTTACTACTAATAGTAATACCACATGGTTTAACAATGAACAAAATTATTCCTCATCATGTGTCAAGTACCACTATTGTTTTAAATAAGTTCAAAATTAATAAACTGCCAATGAAAACCACATAGAAAATCACATCATAAGAAACATAGGCCTACCTAGTTTAGTTTTCAATGACACACATAGTTTGAACTTAAGGTGTAGGTAAATATTTGGATGAGCGTAGCGAGCATAGCGAGCGAAGCAAAGATTCCATTCTACACTGTTGGTATTTTTGTGTGTCTGTTAACACGATTCCGGCTAAACCGATACTCCAATAGGGAATATTCCACTTCCGCCAAATACTGTACGAATAGATTTTTTAGAAGAAGTATTTCGTCCCGATTACAAATATGTACTTTGTTTTTTCCGTGAAATAATAATCCAGTGATTTATAGCCGTTTTAAAAGCAGCACTTTTTTAAAGCGGCAAAAACGACTGTGACGTCAGAACTGTGTTGATCCAACGCCGTCTGGATAAACATACATCCAGACCAAAGATGTTGGAATAGTATTATAGTAGGATCAAGATATACATCAAGACGGCGGTGTTTTAAACAAAGCAGCGCCTAGCGTAGCCTACAGTAATGTAAACAGATGGCGGACATTTTACATTTAACGCCTAGCCAGAAAACGAGAAAAGTTGACATTGCAATCAAAAAACAAAACTGAAACAGTCCTAGGTCTAGGCCTAGACGTAGAAAATTATTTATAATACAACAGTCTAGGCCAATCGTTCCTGTAGGATATAGGCATTGGTATGTGAATACTAAAATTACTCACTTGACAAGCCCTAGGCTTAACTTGCCAACCCTAGGCCTGCACGTTCATGTTCTGACACACATCCCGCACAAAAACCTTACTTTGATGACTAATTAAAGCCTATTGTAGATAAAGAATACCATGATAGTCCTAGGCTATGCAAAAACTCAAGACAAAATGCTCGTTATTCTTTATCACAATGATCTCGCGAAATCTCCTGTCACACACGAAAAAAGAAAAACAAAAGACGGTGAAAATGTACATCCCTGTGGAGTTGTTTGTGTTGAGCGGATGGGCGAGCACCGCCGTCTGTATGTAAATATGTACAAATATACGTACATTTAGTTTCCAATTGGCCTTGACTCAACACAGTTATGACGTAGTACCGTCCAAAGATGGCACACGCTCGTTTTTGGCGCGCAAACTGGGGGACCCATTTAATTCTTGATTAGGCCTAAATTACACAAAAAACATTTTTTTTAAATAAAAAAAAGTGCAGTGACTATTAAGACATGAATAAGAATTAAAATAAAATATAAAATATTAAGTGGAATATTCCCTATTGTAATGAAATTTTCTGGAGGCCTTCGAAATATCTGAACTTAGAACTGCCACGTTTTTGAGCGCAATCAAAAAATTATTTCTCATGAAAATCGCAATTTTACTTTTTTTTTCTTCGACTTATAACACCTAGGCCTACATGCTTAATCCGACTGTAATGATTTTTTCAAAGAACCTTAATTTTATGAATTCATATATTCGTGTGCTATTTGAGCGCAATCAAAATATTATATATCATGAAAACTGATTCATCATGAAAATTGCAATTTTACGATTTTTTTTTATTTATAAAAAAACTTCTTCGACTTATAACACCTACATGCTTATCCGATTGTACTGATTTTTTCACAGAATCTTAATTTTATGAATTAATATATTGGTGTGAAATTTGAGCGCAACTGAAAAGTTATTTCTTGTGAAAATTGCAATTTTACTATATTTTTTTTCATTTTGTAAAATTACGATTTTTTTCATTTTTAACAAATGTCTTTGACTTAGTAATGATTTTTTCACTGAACAACAGAAAATCTGCGTAACACATGGCAGCTTAATGCACCAATTACGCTCATCCAACAACGCGCCTGAAAAAGCGTTTGCAAAGCTTCCTAGTAAATTAAAATTAACTACATAAACTAACCCACAAGCTGCCACTGGTCGTTACTTGTATTACTTGGTAATGTCACAACCATATAAATTACTAATAATAATTAAGCGAGCGAAGCGAGCGTTTCCATTTGACTCTGCCGGAAAAAATAGTCACTGGTGTTGTTTTGTTTTTTTTTTGTTTGTTTTTGTAGTCCGCCATAACGTTCGAACGGAGGCTCGGATCGAGTGAAATTTGACCATCCGCAAGCTTTGTCCCGATTGAATGCCATCATTTTGTGGCAAAATCGTTCAAAAAGTTAAAAAGTTACATTAAGTTAATCGAAAAGTTTTTTTACCAACTAAAGATGCGACAAAATCTGAGGGCCAAATCATTTAGAATGTCCGTCCGTCCGAATATGTTAATTTATTTTGATCCGATAAGTAGTGTAGATGGAAATTACATTATAACAAAAGTAACGTTACCATGGCAACGAAAAGTTGCACGAGGTTCGCACTATGCACTGCCACCTAGAAGTAATCAAAATACTATCGAGGAAGCAGTGTATTATTTGTTACCAAAGAGTTAAAATAGTTTTCCTAAGGAAATGATGTCAAGGTCATCTAGATGGCGGTGGATTTTATCCACAAAGTAAAGGTTTACCCACGGGTTTACCCAAATACCTTGGCAATAATAAATAATATTGGAAACATTGCCCCGTGGACAGAGAACATTGCAAATTTTAAAATTTTAAAAAATGTGTAATGAGGGTCTAGCTATAGCACGTGCTCGCTTATCAACGCGTCCAACTGAGCGTTTCCTAGTTGTAAGTTACACAACACATGGGCCTAGGCTAGGTCTAGGTCAAATTGTGATGAAACATTCATAGGGCAACTTTTAGGTTATGGTGGTCACAAATATAAACATCACATTTAGCCATTTTCATAGTTTCATCAATGAAATTAACGTGTTCAGACTTTCCACAGATATTTGCGGATATTTAACGTCTTCCAATGGAATTTGAAAAAACATACAGTGGCAGCCCTGTAGTACACCAATTAGAAATTAAGGATACAATTTTGATTGAAATAAGTTACATTTTATAATACAAATTGTATGATTTGGTTGAGCAATCATTTTAATAACTAATAATAAAACTAACAATTGCACATCCTTACTAGTAGATGGACATAGACGTACATATTAAGTACCTACGTCAAACAAACTTTACATTTTGTTTTTTTTACACAACTAATTAAGGTTGGTTGGTTATTCTGTTCCATTAAATAAAACAATACAGGGGAGAAATGCACAACGTACAAAGTATGAAACCTACTTACAGCATAAAACAAGCAAAAATGGAAGTTAAATATTAGATGGGTTGGAAAGATTTCTAATATTCACAAAAACGTAAATTTGCTTAAGTTATATACATTGGGCGACAGGCAGGTTGAAGTTGTATCGACAACTTACCAGGCTTGCTGGATGAAGCAGCTTAAAGAGAAAATACAGAAATCAAGCATTAATTTGTGTTTCAAATGTTGGTTAAGCTTCTCGAAGGATTCATAGGCCTGAATATATGAAGTCCGGTATTCAAAGTTTTAGGACGTCCATGTATTGGAGAGATCAAGTACCAGTAACAGCCACAGACCAGTTCAAATATTTTCATCATTAATTCTGGGAGCATTCTATGGATCGTTGGATTCAATGCATAGGTACGGGACGGTTACTCGGTTAGTTCTTAATACAGTTTATTAGAAGAAGATTATAAATCCACAGGATAGTTAATATGACAATATATTACAGGAGGGGAAAAAAGTTAATGCTTAAATAGGGGACATCTTTTAGGTTGTCAAACCACTCTTTCATCGATCACTACAAAATAGATGAGTATTTTGACAGAAGTGTTTAAAATATGGTGTAGGAGTTAAAGTGAAATAAATATCACGACCAGCATAGTTATATCACCATTCCTCAGTGTGGGACTAGATGATTTTAATTGTTAGAGGTTCCAAAACATAACTACTATTAACTATTAAGTACTGTACTGCAGTATTCTATCAGAAGAGAATTCATGTAAACCTTCTTTCTTAGTTTGCATAGGTAAAGTTGAGGCCTAAATGACTAGGATAATTAAACTAGGAACATGAATAAAATGTTTCAGTGAGAAGAAAGGTATAGAAGGACAACATCTTGCCTTAATAACGTTAGGTAGGTCCAACAGACACAAATAGAAGACCGAGTAACTCTACTCATGCTGAGTGATAAAGACCACGATCTGGTCGAAATGTACCAGCAACTTGTCTGTTGTACTATTTGTATCTGTGCGACCTACCTAATATTTTTAAGGTAAGCTGTCATCCTTCTGTACCTTTCCCCCACTGACACATGTTTTTTCATGTTCCTAGTTTAAGAAATATCACATTAATAATAAAATAATAATAATAATATACTCTAGGTATGTGTTTGAAAGGAATGCCAAAAGGCTGGATCACGTGAACGACATAAAGAGATAAGGTGCCAACAGCTTACCTTAAATGGAGTAGGCGCGCCGCGAAAGATAACATATAAACAAATAAATAAACTACAATACATAATCAAAATGTTTTGGGTCCACGTGACCTTCCTCAGTGAGTGGAGAGAGAGACTGAGTTGAAAACTAAATAGTACTAGGCTAGCTGTTGGCTAGGGGTGAGGGGTGAGTGAGCGTGGATTGAGTCTAGGAAGAGGAAGAGGGAGGAGAATCACCAGAGGTTTAAATTAGGCTTTTAGCAGGATTTGCAGATCCACTGGTAGGCCAGTTCCCACCTTCTCAGTTCAGTGAGTTCCCCAGCTTGCATGATGGGTGAGTGGGACCGAAAGCGAAAACGTTTTGATTATGTAGTTTATTTGTTTTTGTTTATTATGTTATATTCCGTGACAGGCCTACTACATTTAAGGTCTGTAAGCTGTTGGCACCAGGGGCTGAAATTAACTTATTTTGCCACTAGCCCTTCGGGCTTATGGCAACAATAGTCCTCTAGCCCGAAAGCATTTTTCTAGCCCGCAATCAAAAAGGTCATATTGATGTAAAACGGCAATATTTGTTGGGTTTGACGTGCGAGTGTGGGGGACAATGGGAGTGACCGGAAATAAATTTTCCCCATAATATTAATATTAGCCTAAATTAAGATTTTTTATTAAATTTACATATTTAGAACATTTTTCCATACTAGGTAGTGCACCACTACTGGAAACTCAATAGGTTATCGCCGATCGGTGCAAAATATTAAGATTTTTTGAACGCCAATTTCGAACAAAAATCATATACAGATTTTGTTTCATTATTGACATTGTAATCACATTTACCTTGTCAATAACACCACATTAGAATTTATGTAAAAAGTAGTGCTATGATATAATTTTTCATGAGGACAATATAGTTATTTACAAGTTATAAATAAGACATTGACATTGAAAATATCCAAAGTTGTTTACGTCACCCTGCCCAATTATTAGTAACTGATAGTGATAACTCTTATCTACTCACCATGTTCATTGTCAACGTCTTGCTGGCGTAGCGGTCTGGATAAGCTTTTGCGTTTCGACGGCGAGTGTTTCAGAGCTGTAAAACATTGGTTACAATATGCTTCAATATTTTCCAGCATTGTAAATGTCAACATACAAATCCAAAACAACTTAACAAGATAAAATATCCATAAGAGAAAAGAGTAGAAAAAAATCCAGAGGCAGACACAAAATATCAACTTACGTATTCTTTACAAAGATAGTTAAATTGACCTCAAACAGATCACCAGTTCACCACTAATTTTTTTATAAATTAGACACTTTATCTGAAAATGTGTGATTAATTGGAAGAGTTTGTGGGATAGAGCAATGAATCTAGATAGCAGGTTGCAGCTACAATGTAGGTTAGATTTATATATTATTATTAGTATAACTATTATTCTGTGAAGAAAGTTGATACTCAATTACATTAAGTTGATATTGAAGACCGTGCCTACAGCCAATCTGACATATTGACAAAAATACAACTGTTAAAAAATGTACAAAACATTATTCACAATAAGTCTTAAGTGATAAGGTGAAGACATAAAAAAGAAAAAAGTGAGCGAAATGGCAATGGTTCATAATTATTTATAAAATATAATCTACATCTTAGACTGCCATTTGTACAATGCAGGCACACTTGCAACAACTGCACATAAAATTGTAATAGACAATGTGTCAAAGCATTTAACAATTGCAAGTTGAGTTAGGTTCCAAAATGTATAGTGATAGTCATGTAATTGTAATCTTTAGCTAGCTGGTAAGTAATAAGGAGGTATGGCTATGTTTATTGTGATCAATTATCATGATACATTTGTTTTTAACCTGGCAAGGTTGAAACATATACTTGCCAACACAAAACATCACAACTTATGATTTACTTATTATATCTTACACGTTACACCTACGACTGATTGTGAATGACGCTTAAAACAAAGTTGTGTTAATGTTATACTAAAGATCAGTACACAGGTTGTGCCTGAGCTTCTGTGCATTCTTGAAAGCATACAAAATGGTAAATTGATATCTGAGTGAGAGACTGAAAAGTTGAGCAGGAAACATCTGTTCATTTCAAAATTTAGTTAATTTACCCAGCATTGATTTGCAATGTCAAGGTACCTTTATACTGGTAGTAGTATGTTATCTATAAAAGCAGTCAGTAACAAATATTATTTGAAGCAAGTAAATAAATCATTGATTAGAATTGTATTTGACAACACTTGAAGCATATAAGTATAGATTGGTAATATTAGGTAACAAATAACAATAATAAAAAGTGAATCACATTAAAATAAAGATATTGTGAGAGAGAAAACGCAAGCCCAGATTAAAGACAGCTGAACATGCACACAGCACAAAGATGGGAGTGCCATCCCAATGGAAAACCACACATGCATAACACAATCAATCAACATTAAACAGTATTAACAACATTAATAAGGTAAAGTATGGATACACATGCACAATCAGCATGCACAAAAATGGTATTAGTACTATTAAAAAGACAGAGCTATGTGACAACACATCTTGTGGGAAAACATGAGGTCTTTTATATGATTTTGATTTCTGAATACCTAGTTACAAGTTACAAAGTAAGGCTGAGTGTCGCTGGTTCCTTGACCAAAACACATGCCACGGTAATATTGTCCTTGCATTAATATGTAATCAATTGAAATACATATTAACGAAACCATATGCTATTCCATTTAGAATTTTATGCTCTTTTGTTATCACAATATTTCATTACACATAGATAGGCAAAAATAATTTTGATTTCTGAAATAAGTTTGAAAATACATTGTTCTTCATCCATTCTTCATAAAAAAAATAAAACACATATGTGTTAAGAGGCATTTGTAAAAGAAACTATTAAATATGATATGATACATACAAAATATATTGTTAATGAGAAAGAGTATACAATTCAGAAGGGAGTGACATACCAAAGTGTGTACATATTAATTAATTAATGCCAAGAACAAATATATACTTAGGCTTCTGTAATAGTTGATAAATGGAAGACTTTCGGGATTAAAATTTTTGATATTTGTAGACCAGAAGTAGGAACTTTAACCATTTAGCGGTATTTAAAGAATAAAATACAGTAATTAATCTCAACATCAGAACACATGTTTCTAAAACAGGACTGGTTGTCACATGGTCTGCCATCAATACTGGAGGGTAAAATTAACTAGGCATTAGGCAATCATTAATTGTGTTATGTGTTAGTATTGTTTGTGTGAACTGTCTCTTAAATACACGATTTTGCAACGAACACGCCATCGTACTGAGTTACCAACATTGAGACTGAGACATGACACCATACTCTTAAAAAATATGGTTTAATACAATACAGAAATTTAAAAATGGCTAACAAAATATGAATATTAGATATTGAATGAAATAGTATTTATTTACTGCAGTTTTATAAACATATTTTGTTACCTGCAATAAATCAAATATTTGAAAAATTACCGATTTTGTAACTGTAGTACTGGCAGAGACTATTTATTAAATATATTTTTTCTTTAGGCAATACAAATAAAGTGTGATCATTAAAGCTGAGTAAAGCTTAAAATAACAATACTAATATACTGTTAAGTAGATATGATGTGTCAATTACAAAAAAAAGTGAGTCTTAGCAATGCTAGGCAAAATGTATTAAAATTAAAGTAGTAAAATACCCATACTTAGAAAAACGAGTTTATATCATTAAGGAGAATTTAGTTTTATATCCATTAACTATACTAGGCCTACAAACATGTTTTGGTAGTAACTTGTTGTCATGTTCAATTTTCCTTGTCCGAGGCATTGATAAAGAGTCATAGGAACTAAGAAACAACTACCGTAGCTCTTTAGCTAACTATTATAACAAAGTTACTAATAATTTTACTAACAAAATATGACTTCATACCCTACGCCTACTTACTTTAGAACAAAAGAAGGCAATAATATGCCTTCATTTTTTATGTTGTTAGACATCGTTATTGAAAATTAATACAAGAAAAATCGAGTGTCACAATAATAAGAAAAAACTATCTATAATTAGTTGCAGTGCCTTAGTTTTTTTAATTAAAAGTATACTTAATCAAATCTGGATTAAGTTTGAAAAACACAACTACAAAAGAAAACAGAACCAAAGAGTAAGAACGACACCAAACAAACAGGAACAGTCAAGTAAGTAAGTTACGGTTAGGTAGATAAGAGAAGAAGCCTGAATAGTGGAGTTACCTATATAACTGGTGACCAACGTACGGAATTTCCTATGGTTGCCTTTAATTTCCGGTAAGTCCACTGAACAACACAGATATTACACAGGTCTTAGCAAATACATTACACAACCCAGCATGTACAGTACATACACACATACAGTAGTGGAGAGGGGACATTTCACACACTAGCCTAGAGAGATGCTCTATGGGGCAGGGCAGACAGACAGCAGAGCAGACGGTGTCAACAGTACTCGACAACAACGGTACATTTAGCTTTGTTTCGAACAATGATAGCGAGTATAGGCCGCAAGTATATGACAAAAAATAGGATAATTGAAAATATACATTAGAATTGGACAAAGAAACACAAATTTATTTTTGAGAATTGCCAGAAGTAATGAATCCCCAGACATGACCACATTGTCCACAAAGCAATGAGAGCTTATGCATGAGTTATGAGAACAATTCTTAGCTGACTGACGAGTCAGTTAATATCACTGTGTATTGTTGTTTCAACTTTAAAAAGGTGTTAATTTGAAATATCCCTAAATTTACATTTATTCTTATAATGTGCATCTTGAAAGTTGAAATGTAATACTAATTTAAGGTGGCCTTGTAATTAGTTTATAAATTTAAACGGGGAAAGTTAGCACCTTCAAAAGGTTATATTGATCTCAAAATGATGTATTGAAAGCTTGAATAGCTTTGTATTTTAATCCTTAAAGAAGTAAATGCATGCTGTTCCGTCTCTAGCACTTAAGTCTTCCGCAAATTAATACGTTTAAAATTAAAGGTTTAATGCTGATTATATTATAGCATAGGTAACACAGATTCATACCTAACCATCCACAAACTGCCTGGCATTGACATTAAAATGAACCCACTATGCACAAGTGGTAAATAAGAGTAAATATCAAAAGACTTGTATGCTCAAATTGCAATGTGTTCTATTTAGGGACCCTGAGAAATAGCAAATAAAAAGTTCTCATTTTGTTATAAAAGATCTTCAATTTCAGCATATAAACTCAAAGTAAAGGCATCATTTCGTCATAAAAATAGCACTGCAATCACTACCCTTCAGGGAAATGAAAACGTTTTACACATAAACGAATATTTAGACCATATAGGCCTAAAGTTAAGTTAATTGAAATAAGCTAGGCGTGTTGGACAATAATATATTCAATTGTCATGGTGCCAACTATACGTTAAAAGTAAAACAGAAATGTTGATTTCGATGTCCAATGTCAAATTAATTGCATTATTTTGGAGCTAAAACTCGCAGAATAATTGAGAAAAGTTACAGATTTCGCTCTAATTTAGCAGAAAACGTGATTATTGCAGGGTTGCCACTTTCAAGGATATTATCCTTTTTCAAGGATTTTTAAGGTGTTTTGAAAGGATTCCACGATTTTTGGTAAAATCTCAGGATTTCCTACCATAGTTAAAAATACATGAAATCAATAAATTATTTTTGATACAGCCTAAAAAGCAAACAACAATGGGTAACAAAAACATCAGTAGCACCGGGTGACAGTAATAATAAACCCAGCGAGTATAGAAACGGTGGCAAAAACTAAAACGTTGATACAAATTCTAAGAAAATTCTGATTCTAAGGCCTATGCACACGTGTAATGTTAGTTAAATTCTCAAAAATCCATCTGGCATAACGTATTATTGTATGGAATCCCGGAAAATGTCGATAATTCCTTCAAGTAATAATACGCAAAATACTAAATAGCTATTTTCAAGGATTTCTCAGGATTTTTTAAAGTATCTCTCAAGGATAAAAATAATTACTTGGTGGCAACCCTGGATTATTGCCTTATTTTGCTAATTAATAATAAAAGTCATACAGAGCATAATTTAGTGAAAAAAGTCGTTTACGAAATTTCAGGGTCCCTAGTTAAATTAGAACGTAGAACCTCACGAGATTTGTAAGTACTGCCAAAGACTGAAGGTCTATGATTTCTGATATTTCACAAAATGTGGCTAAACCGATAAATTGATACATCTTTTACCAGGAAACATCAACTTTGAATCATCGCCAAATGCCGATATTTGCAAATTATAAAACCAAAATTTATCAATTATTGAAACACTACAAATCGACCATCAAACTTAAAAGAACATGTTCACATTTACTTTTAAAACTATAGGAAAATGACATGATTTTACATTTTGAGTGTAACTTTCAACCACAAAACAAAATTGAAAATCGCTCATATACCCCATTTCAGAAAATTTCCCACAAAAACAAAACCGCCAAAATGCAAGTCAAAATACACCGTTTCTACAACAAAATGTGTTAAATTATAAAGCTTAAGTATGTACACTGTACAGACTTTAGTTTTACTAAGCTAGCCTTCAGTTCAGGCAGCACTAGAAGAACACTACTAAGTAACACCAATGCATTCTTTAAAGACCACACACAAATATTTTTCAGCACAATTCCATTGTTATCTGATCGATGGGCCGTACCGGTATTATATTATATAGTGTAATACACTAATATATAACTATTACCGACATGAAGTTCAAGCCAGTATCGCACCTACAAGGTAAAGATTATCATTGATTTTATTTATCTATGAGATTGAACACAAAAATTTTGGGCAAGACAAGAAGAGAGTTCAATGATCTAACTTTTCAGTGGGCAAATTAGTGGTTGAAATATAAATATAAACAAATTACAGTAGAATTATTAGCCGCTGGATTGCTGATACAGATATACATATTATGAATTTTTGTTGGGCCTATATATATATTACGGTATGTAGGCGATGAGGCGCACAGCGTACCTGCATAGAAGATCGTAAAATTATTGAAGGTACTAAGTTATTAAGCTATTTTTTCTTCCTCATCAAAAATCTATCAGCTAACGTTATGCTGTTATGGAACATCTGAAGCTTGTAGACTAAGATTTTTGGTCATAGAAAATAGGAAACTAAGCTAATATTTGATTTGCTTGTTGGTATGAACTAGAATTAACAGAAATTAACATGAATAAGGTGGATTGCACTGAAAAATACTCTGGAAATATTTTGATTGGGACTAGGCCCTATTCACTTTAATGTTAATAAGACATACTTTAAACTTTAAAGTGTAGGTCTATAGGAACACGTTATTTCACGTATAACCAAGCAGTCTGTTCATTACAGTATTTTTTTTTTTAATGATTTAATGCAGACCTAGACAGCTCTTCTGCACAAAATAATGTACATGTATATGCATGCATGGAATTATACCTACTTTCTGTACTCAATTTGACATTTAGTTGTAAACTTTGTGAACACACACGCGGTGATTGGATGGGATTTGGGAAGTAAACTACCAATTTTGCACTAGAAAGTCTTAAATAAATAAAGAGTAAGGAGTGACATGTATAATTATAGATGTAAAGATAGCACACTGATATGAAAATCAATCGTGATAAAGTGATAAACATTGGGCAAACACACTTGCATTGCTTGTTTCAACTACATAGAAATTATTATTGTAGATATTGGAACTAATGTGCAATCTACTTTCCAGAAAATGTTGTAACTTATCACTCAGTATCACTATCAGGATCACTTTGAAGGTACCATTAATGAACAATAATATATAACCTTACCTAAATGACATGTTCTTAGCTAATAGCTGGACTACTATACCAATTTACAGTTGAAAACTTGAAATTGATGTGTTGGGGTTAAAAAGATTGCCAGAAAGTCCAGATACTACATAATTGATAACGATGTTTGAGAACTACCGGTATGCCTAGCTAAAAAACTGATTGTAATGTCAGATGAGTAACAAGATGGTATATTGAGGATATGAACACAAACTGCACATGCATGTGATCGTTTGTGTCAGACTGTCTGAGTGTCTGTTACCTCCCAGCTAGTAACCTGCTTCTAAACAAAAAAAAACAATCTAATAGGCCCTGTAACTCAGACAACAACAATGCCTAATTGATTTAAATATTAGCAATCCACCCTGTTCATATGTAGAAGCCATATTGTTACTACAATTAGCAAAGCTTAGGCCTGAGGGGAGAGGAAGTTATTGAAGCTGGGATCCAAAGCAAGGGACGACCTGTGTAAGCGCGTTTCAGTTCATACGCGACTTGTATTCAATTACGTATGTTGAGTGTTTGTTTTGCGGACCTAAAGTGACAACCGGTTGTTCGAGGTGTGGGTATGTTACCCCGGGGCCATACCCCAACCGGGTTATGTTTATTAGCATATTACGTATTATTGTTGCATTTGGTATACGTATAATAGGTAAAAGCCAAGAAAGCAAGTTTTTGTTTGTGTACCAAAACCAAGGATTAAGTTACCTAATTTTAAGCCAGGCTATGAAGCATTGGAGTATGTTAAACGATCAAAATTCTATACATGGGCTGGTAAATGTTTAATTCATTATCAATTTCATTTTATGCCACCACTTCTATATGTTAAACCTTGAGTACTAATTTATCAAATATGTAAAAATTAAAATAAATGTAAATAATTAAAATTATTAGTTAAGAATTATAGACATTGATTTTTCGTCATGTTGGAGCTAAGTGTTTGATATTATTATACCGGGTAATTACTAATTAGTATTGTTAATTGTGGTAAAAGACTTCTTGCGGCTGTCTCTAATAGTGGGGAAATAGAAGAAGAAAAGAGATAGGAGTGTAGTTATATGCCTATAAAATTTGGGAGAAGATCAGTTCAAAAATATAGCCAAGGTTAATCCAAATGAGGGAAAAAATTAGTGGACTTAGGCTAGGCTATAAACAATTGAAAATTAACTTTAAAATTGTATTTAATTACCACACCTTTGAAATACGTAGCACTGAGGTACTTGATAATTCCCATAAAGACTATAGCCTAAAAATTCAATAATAAAATCAATTTTTCCAACCCATGCCCAATATCCCGTCACATACTTTCCTGGAATTACATTACGATCTCATTTGAAGGCAATCAATCAATCATCAATCGATTGATACAAACAAATGTGAAATAATGCTACATGCGTCTGCTCCACTGCAGCCACCAGGTACAACCGAACACACCGGAGAATGCAAAATTCATGGCAATAAGCAATAATACAGCACAAAGAAAAGTGGAGTAGGAAGATCCGACTATGTAGTCGAAAAGTAGGGCTGAGCAACATATAACAATTCTTGCTAGCTTGGTTAGAGAACAAACGTTTGGATGTACAGGGGTTAGTATGCCAAAGACCATAAACGACAAATCTAGTGTCACACTTTAATAAGTTTGAAAACCATGAAAAGTATCAGGTAGTGTAGGCTTATTGTTTTGGCTATTGTAATAAACTAATAATCCAGTAAAAAATGCAAGTAAAATTAGCACTGGATTTGGATTAAAATACTAATACATTAATGTTTTACTTTCATTGTGATTTACAAGATACATTTACTCTTGTGATTTCAAGCCAAGAATTTAATTTTGGCAATACAAGATCATGATCATTTGTTAATTCAAAATTCGTATTTCAAAGAACCCTAACAACCCCATTTTGAATTTTTAAAATGAAATTAAAAGAAAACTAGATTAAGTCTACACGGTTACTTTACTGATTGAAGTAAATGTATCCATCGTTTTATGGTCAACAGCTACATTATCTAGAGGAACACAAACAAAATCCTTCGTGCCAGCTGCGGTCAGTCAAAAGAGAGAGAGAAGACGGAAGAGATGCTGCGAAGATTAGTGCGGTTTGGGGTGTAAATGCATTAGAACAGCAATCTCAAACGTACCAAACTAAATCAGGCGAAACCATTTCAGAAGTACAGTATCAGTGTATCACGTGTGCCTGTTACAATTTACACATACTGGCCGATTATACAAAATTGACAATTTAAAAGTCTGGTTGCTAGCTCAGATACTGTTGTAAATTGTGACAGGTCACAGCATTTCAGTTCCTTACTACCTGATTAACCCAGGTAGTTTGAGTTTGCTTGCAATTGCATGGTACACCCCCACAGTGATGCTATGCATTGTTGGCTGTGCAAGGATTAGCGTTTGGAGGAATTACCTCGCAGTTTTCCAAATAAGGCATAGCCTTAAAAATGCAGCATAGTATAAAATACATTTGACAATTATACTATCACCTAACTCAAATACCACCTATTCAATCAAGGGGTAGTTAAAAACTGGCTTGACAAATTATACAAGTTATACCAACTCTAACAATAAGCAAGTCATATTGGTTAAGTCCTAGCTTTTCCAGAATTCTATTTCTCAAAATGTATTTTTAAATTAAGGGTCTACACAAACGGAAAGTTTGAATTGCAAAACTATGTGGTGTTTGATGACAAGAGGTACATATTTATCACATGGATGGAAACATACAGAGGCAAAGCATTGGAAAGATTAACACTAATAAAAATGTCGTGTCTCGTTATTTAGAGATGTGTCTTTCTATCCCGTGTCCATACAACTTGGCTTAACACCAACAGAAAACCAAGAAATTTATCATTTAAATTAAAATTCAATTCTCTATAAATAGTCTATTACTCTATTACAATGTCTAGGCCTAGGCCTATACATATAAAATTAAGTAATTTAGTCAACAAGTCAAGAGTGCTTTGCGGAGAAATGCTTCTGCTCAGTAAACCTACCTCACTGAATAAAAAACAAAATATCATACCACTTTTTTTTTTAATGGATATTATATTTAGGTTGGCCTACATAATTAAACCCAGTACAAACTTATTGGAAATATTAAACACAATTTTTCTTAACATAAGTAACCTACCGGTTTTCGAAAAATTATAGCAGTAGGTAGGTATAGTAGGTAGATTTAAGTCCTAACAAGTGCTAATATGTATAAACACCCTTGGACGTTTAAACTTTAAAGGTGTACGTGGTAATTTGAGAGTAGGTCTACAATTAAATGCCCGCTTTGCCTTGCAAATTAGCCTGTGATTTCCCCATCTGCCCTCGAGATCCAAACGCAGCTATAACATCACTTGAGAAACATCTGTACCAGTTTTATTTAAACCATTCAGTGGCGTCCAGCCTCTTATGTTTGTCCCAGGACTTTATGTCAATGTCAACGTCAATGGCAACCGACCAGAGAAAAATATTTACGAATGATTCGCAATAGGTTGGTATTTGGAGAAGGGCTTAGGTTAAACGTTAGAATGCAGTTGAACGAAATTTAACGAAATTGGGCAGTCCTAGTCCAAACTACTTTGAAGTGGGTAACTGACACGAACAAACATAGCAATAAATAAATTTAGTACATACTGAACTGTACCTAATCACATTTGTTTTGGGAAAATATAAAATCAAATAAAAAACAACCCTTATGATAGTGACAAATGAGTTTAACTAACCTAATGCAGTGTATAGCCTACATGTTAAAGTGACTATTCACTTCAATAAAAAAACACATCTCCAATATTACTGCAAGTAGACCCATATAATAAAATATTAAAAGAGACACACAAAGAAGTCCAATTCAGTTTGAAGAAACAATTGAGAACAAGAACTAGAACCGGTTACAATGAAAGTTTTCAAATCTGTTTTGTACAAGTAGGTAGTACTACCGTACGTTGTCATCAACCGCAATGACGAGAGGGCACAGAAAGGACAACTTTGTAAACATGGCCCTCAAAACATGCTCAAGCCATCCTCCTGAGTTTACTTGCTCATTTGGGATAAATTGCTTTGAGTCTTTGACAGACTTTTTTCTATGTAGACCTAATATAAATCGGATTGACCGTCTTGAAGATCAAGCTAATGCTTGTATTTCTTATTTTTCCTTCTCAATGCAATACAAAATCTATGTTAATAGTGAAAACATTAACAGGAAGAGAAATAGTGAAACATTGTTTAAATTTAATGTCAGTCAAAATTTGCATCAATGACTTTTGTATAATTTTGTATGGTAGACCTATCTGTAAAATTCCCAACTTAAAACAGGGACTAGACTAGGATTACAAACAAGAGAGAAACCTTCTGTACCCTCTTACATCGCAACCTCACGAGTGAGATAGATTATTTGCCTAGGTCAGTGGTACATAAGAGTTAGCAAGTTTACACACAATACACAATAGCGTCGGCAATACTTACGAGAGGGAATTTTCTTAAATACTGTCTTGGCCATAAACTCCTGAAACCTGTGTGCATAAAACCCTGGCCTGTGCACTGACACCGTATCCTAGAACATTGCACAAGGACAAAATACATTTTATTTTAAATATATTTTATTACTTAAATACATTTAATTAAGATCGACATTTTGATTATGTGGCAGAAGCAGCATTGCTTGAACAATTGTTATGGTGAACACTGAACATAATATGTAGGCTTACATTTTACAGACATTTGACATCTAGGCCTACATAGTCTGCAATGAATGAAGAATGAAACTAGAATATCATTCATTGTTAATTTATTATTATCATCATTAGCATTATTAATTTGAATAATTTCCTATCTGTATGGAGAGGGGAGAAAGCTTGGAAGATGTCAAAGAAATGTGATTGTGGGAGGATAGAAAGAAATGGAAAAATTTGGTTGCTAAACCCAAGCTGACCCCGCCAGAAGCAGGGAACTGCTATGGATGATGATGGAAAAGTTAAGTACATAGTATTCATTTGTCCCACAACTGAAAATCAGTTCTGTGACAGAGTAGGTAGACTCTAAATATGAATTTATTTATTTATATAGTGCACCTACCCCATCGTGTATCATGGCCTTCCATGTATGTTCTAGTTTCTTCTTAAGCCGGTAGCTCTGTAAGATATCGATGATGCCTACGAAGAGTAGTAACCTCTCTCCTCTTGAGTTGCGTGCAGGGATACCGCCAGAGCTGGAAGTGGTACAGTATAACAATCAGTAATCGATGTCAAAACAAAAATTTCAACATTTAACATCAAAATTTGCAGATTAAAAAAATGTAGATTAAAAAATAGGCCTAGGCCTACTATTTACTATTTAGTATTAGGCCTAAGGTTATTTTAAAACTACATTAGACCTATGCTAAGCTTACATGTTGCTTGAAAGTTTCAATGTTGAACGATTATATTACGATTGAAGATGGCTAATCTAATAGTAATCGACGTTAAATCGAAAGTCAATTTTTGCTTTGGTATCGACATTCTATTACAAATAGAATCAAAACCTAGCGGACCTAGGCGGGCCTAATTAATATTCTTCAAGTTTTAAAATCAAACAGAGACAAGCGATGGATGCAACTCACGGTACGTCGTCCTCTTCGTCGATTGGCTCGGACTCTGCCTGGATCGACTCCATGGCTGTCGAGTGAGCAACCAGACGCTGACGGTTGATGGACTTGGAACGGTTGAGCGCGACTGCCCCCGCTCGCTCAGGCTCGTCAGCGTCCTCGCTGATCGAGTCCATGCGCTGAGTGCGCCGCTCCTCCTGGCACACACATGCATTACTACAGCTGACGACCCCATTGTCTAAATCTCTACCCGCACAGTGTTATATAAATATATATTACAGCGTTCTAGTACTATATTTAATTGTTACTACAAACTAAGGATGTCTCAATATGGAAATTCATATAAATAATTGTGCTGAAATGAAAATACCAATACATAGTACTGTGAGAAAATATAAGCTAAGCTAAGTCACTGCGCGATATATGCCTACCAAATTAATTACGATCGCCATAGTAACAAATGGTAATTTATAGAGATGTTCACTGATTTTTTTCAATTGAATATCGAAATCAGCAACATTTTTACTATACCAGTTGTAATTTCAAAAGTAATATCGATATTGCAATATTGACATTTTTTCAATAGCAAAAAAAAAAATGACAATGTTTCAAAATATGAGACCATAATATAATACTAATTGCTAGTCTTATTTTTGATGCGTGATATTGATGGGATATTAAAATATATTAATAATTTAATTCATTGAGGTTTAGACCGGGGGCACCTCGGATTTGCGAAAAACTCGGATGGCGCGGGGCACCTCGGATTTGCGAAAAACTCGGATGGCGCGGTTCATTTGTTTATTTGCTCTCGTAGCATAGCCTGATGTGGTAAAATGATATGACACATGTAATGGATAAAGGAACATTAAATACACACGATACACTTCATACAGGGTATACTAAATGATTTAATAGCTTGTAAATCAAGCTCACAAACACACGTACACAATTAGGCCTACATGTCGTAATAAAAACGTATGTCTAGGCCTAAACTCGACGCAGTAGGCCTAGGCCTAGGCCTACAATGCAAACATAGGCCTAGGCCTAGCTCTCTTTCTCATGTGGGAAAACCTCTCACTACTATGCCCGCGCTGAAGCTCACGACGCAAGATAAGTCTGGGAAAGAAATAAGATAAGCCCAGGAATAACAATTCAATGCGTTGTGATTACGAATTTCGTGAATCGGTTGAAACATGATTGCATCTAGTTCCACAACGACCATCTTTGAACAGCTGTGTGTGAGATGGCTGGATCGTATGCGCACGCGCAGGCGCGCGACGCACACTGACCTCTATATGCTCAGTGGGTGACACTGACGCTTACCGGCGATGCGCCCGACGCACACTGACCACTGAACTCTATATGCTCAGTACACTGATGCACACTGCTCGAAAGTCGAGAAATATCGCCGATCTATCTTCTTTGCACTCACTCGTAAGGCATGCCTACAAAATGTATGCGAGTACATTTAAAAAAGTGCGGCGCGGCGTCTGTAATTATTTTTATGTTTTATTTACGTATTTAAAACTTAATTTTTTTTAATTTTTTTTTTTTGGGGGGGGGGGCGGCTCGGTTAACACGGTACATCGGATAAGCGGAGATCGGATAAGAGAGTTCTTACTGTAAATGTAGGTACCTACTTGAAACATGTTTCACCCCACTTATGGAACTTGGATCATTTTAAATATGCCTATACCAGGGTTGCCGTTTTTACGGATTTTATCCGTTTTAACGGATTTTGAGGGTGCAAAACGGATCGTCAGATATATATATTTTTTTGTTTTACGCCGTTTTTTACTAGGGCTGGTCAGAAAATCTATATTTCAATGCGATATCGATAAGTGGGACCATTTTTTATGTATAAATATCAAAATTTACACCAAAAATCCAAATTTCGGAATTTTGGTGGAGGTGCCGGGTAGGTAGTCTAAATAAATTAACCTGGCTGGTGCATATGGTGGAGGTGCAGGGTCATAAAACGCGGTCGTGAGATTGTAAAAATCGTAAAAAAAAAATGCATTTATGGTGATACCTTATCAACCCTATTTGGCCTCAAATCATTAAAAATAGGCCTACTCTTTTTAAAAAAATTATATTTTCAATTTTTTTAACAACAATTACATTTAATATATCAATATCATATCGAAATTGGTACATTTAGGCATTAAAAGGATTTTTAAGGATTTGGGTGTTTCATTTAAGGATTTCTAAGGATTTTTGATGTGCTCAAACAGGATTTTTATTTTTTCTTGGTGGCAACCCTGGCCTATACTACTAATAATAGGTAGCAGTGTTTGTTTATGGTTTTATTTTTTTATTAAAATTCGTTTTTTAAGCTGTAAAAAGTGGTGTTAGCCTAATGTTATTTTCCCCCCACATTCTACGTATTAATGAAGAGTGAAATAGTAGCCCTACAATTTTCAGTAAAAATCAAATCTAAGGCCCATTGTAGATAATTATCTAGGCTATTGTGGCCTAGTAAGCTTACTACACATTACAATTGACACAGTAGGCCTAGGTAGTAGGTAGGTACAACGTAGGGTAAGCCTACAACATTAAAAAATCATTAATTTTGTTCCAATATCTTTAAAGATATGCAATTTCATATAATTTGAAATCTTTTTTCGTAATTAACATAACATAGTACAAAAATCAGAATGAAAGTATGGGCTAGGTACTTACAACTTTATCTCTGGCTGCTTGATCTAGATTATGAACTCCAACAAGTAAACTGTAGTCCATTATTTTAAAACTCTCTAATACCTGCAAACAGAAAGAAACCATAAAAATGAACAGGTAACAATTTATTGTTGAAAGAGAAATTGTGTTGGTTTAATTAAACACAACTAAAATAAGGTATGCCATTGTTAAACTAGAGATGTCATCCAAAGTAAAACCAGCACATATGAACAACAGTCTGTGCATTGAAAAATGTAAGAAAAATGAAAATGAAAAAAATGTCTCAGTACTTGTTCATTATAGCCCCCCCCCCCCCTCCAACCCCACTAATCTACTTTCCCTTTTTTTGGGGGGGGGGGGGGTCCCTATAATGAACAAGTACCTACCGTTTTCTCTCTCCATAACATTAATTGTGATTAAAGAAAATTACAAGATACTAGGCCTACAAAATTAATTTTCAACATTTCAATAGGTCTATTGAATTCGGCTCTACATCAATTAATACTAATTATAATAGATTGTTAGCAATCACAGAGACTTTAAAATTAAAATTCAAGGGATGAACAAGCATAGAGAAACATAGGCCTATACACTTGTGCCATTTACGTTTTGATTCTAGATGAGAAAATAACAACATTGGTAAACACTACATAAAAGTCTGAATTAAGAGTCCCACGATTAAGCGTTCTGCTACCTGAATCAGGCGACTGTTCTTTGTAGAGCGCTGTATATTGGTGTAGGCCTACTGTACTTACCATACAGTCCCGCTGTATCGTCTTGACTAGCGCAGAGTACGTATCTCCCTCAAGCCCAATACCCTCGGGATGATGTTCCATGAAGTCCAGATCTTTGTACGTCGGAGATTTCTTCTGCCGTTCGCTCTTGTTTGCCTGGGAATCAAAATTTAACATTACATAACGCTTGTTTGGTGAAACTCCAGACTTTGAACAATCTGTACTGTAAGTAGCTATTAAGCTAAGGGGAACTACTACAGCTAATACAATATCGTGTCACCCACTAATCCCACGATATAGATATGATTTTTTTTATCTTTGGGCAGTCCTAATTTAGAATGCGATAGGCCTAATTACCGTATCGGACTGAATATAGTGCGATGCTTTTTCCCGAAAATACAATCTCAAAAACAGCACTCGCATTATTTCCATGCTATTGCATTTCAAATAGTGCCTGAACATAGGCCACCCGCAATACAACTCCCGCGCATTGACTGCTGCGCATCACCCCGCCCACCCACCCACTCAATGCCAGTCGAACCTGTTACGTGAGGCGGGTGGGTGACGTCATCATGGGCTCCGTGGAAAAAGACCGCCGCAACAACCAAAATAACTGCGCGTACAATTAAAAGTTTTTTCTTTGGAATCGATTCTTAGGTCATAATGATCGATTCCAATTTTTTGGAATCGATGTCATCCCTGAATCAGACTGGTGAATTATTGTGGTTGGCTTATGTGAGCTTGTGCTTGGCCCTACACTGTTAAAAAACATAGGACTAGGCCCTAATATTGTTCAAAATATTTTGTTGTAGAGTGAAACTTTAGGCTATTCATTCATGTATAGTGAATAAAAAATGTTACTTAAACATTTTAATTTTCTTTGATTTTTGTTTTTTTTTTTTAAATTGGGGGTTGTGTTATATTCAAAATCGTGCTATATTGGGTCCAATACGGTCCCTTACCTGTTTAATATGATAGACCACCAGAAGAAAACAAGCCAAGAGAGTAGGCCCTCAGAGTAGGGCCTATTACATGTTTTTTTTTTTTTAAATACAGTAAGAACTCTCTTATCCGATCTCCGCTTATCCGATGTACCGTGTTAACCGAGCCGCCCAAAAAAAAAAAAAATATATATATATTAGTAAATACGTAAATAAAACATAAAAATAATTACAGACGCCGCGCCGCACTTTTTTAAATGTACTCGCATACATTTGTAGGCATGCCTTACGAGTGAGTGCAAAGAAGATAGATCGGCGATATATCTCGACTTTCGAGCAGTGTGCATCAGTGTCACTGAACATATAGAGTTCAGTGGTCAGTGTGCGTCGGGCGCATCGCCGGTAAGCGTCAGTGTCACTGAGCATATAGAGGTCAGTGTGCGTCGCGCGCATACGATCCAACCATCTCACACACAGCTGTTCAAAGATGTCGTTGTGGAACTAGATGCAATCATGTTTCAACCGATTCACGAAATTCGTAATCACGACGCATTGAATTGTTATTCCTGGGCTTATCTTATTTCTTTCCCAGACTTATCTTGCGTCGAGAGCTTCAGCGCGGGCATAGTAGTGAGAGGTTTTCCCACATGAGAAAGAGAGCTAGGCCTAGGCCTATGTTTGCATTGTAGGCCTAGGCCTACTGCGTCGAGTTTAGGCCTAGACATACGTTTTTATTACGACATGTAGGCCTAATTGTGTACGTGTGTTTGTGAGCTTGATTTACAAGGTATTAAATCATTTAGTATACCCTGTTTAGTAGAGTAGAGTATTTATTTACCATTTGATCTATACAATGTATACATATAGGCATTGTCAAGATTATGTAAAACTAGGATAGGCCTAGTGACTAAATTAGGTATTATACAATTAGGTAATATACAATGAAAAGAGCTACATTAAGCATTAAGCACTAAGCAAATATACAAAATATATACATACTAATTTAGCCATACCAGGCACACTGGTTTGGACTGTCAGTACCTATTAATAGGAGTACAATATAATACCAGAGAGTTACCATACACACAATTTGAAAAGGTGTTCTGGCACGCATAGGCCATCAGTTTAATAAGATTCACGAATTCTCTAATGAGCAAACTTTGGCATGAATTATTTAGGGATTTTTAATGTCGTGTGGGCAGGTTTTGTGGTTTGAGAGTTGTCAGACGGCATAGAGGTAAGTTTCCTAGCTTGTGAGAAAGAGAGCAGGCTAGGCTAGTGTTGGCATTGTAGGCCGGCCTACTGCGTCATTTAGGCACTGACTATTAGGAAATTTTAATTACGACATGTAGGCCTGTTTGTAGAGGTGCTGCTTGTGTAGCTTTTTAAAAGCTATTACATATCTTGTATACCCGCTTGTTTAAGAAGTGATCGTGTGTATTCTATGTTCCTTTATCCATTACATGTGTCATAAATCATTTTACCACATCAGGCTATGCTACGAGAGCAAATAAACAAATGAACCGCGCCATCCGAGTTTTTCGCAAATCCGAGGTGCCCCCGGTCTCATCCAACTCGGATAAGAGAGTTCTTACTGTACTCATTTTCTTTTTCCTCCAAATGGTCAAAATAAAAAAATTCATCAGCGAGACTTTGACAACTCCAAAGGGAGCAAACATTTAGTGCCTTCAGCCAGTCTTTGGTTTGTACACACATAAACTAGTTAGGAATATTATTCAATTGGGCTTTGCACCGTCACATTCTTACACTTAAAGCACCACCTTAGTACAAGCCATCTACAATCAAGATGATCCACACTTCCGTGCCCAAAGAACTACGCGGAGTGAGTCATTGAGTCACGGGCTACTATGTTGATGATTCCTAGCAGTTAGGGCAGGTACTACGGTGGCGCGACCCGCGAAAAGCTTTGCATGCAAAGCCCAATTGGTACCTTAGATCTCTAAATTAGTATAATATTACAGGTTGCCTTAGTCTGCTTTAAATTTAATGGCCCCACTGAAAATCAGTTTTGTGACTTGAGTCGGTAGGGTCTACCGGTACTCAATTATTACTTTTACTTAAAAAATTAAATCAATCACTTACCTTTCTCTTACATGTGGATCCCTTCAAGTCGTACTTTTGGTGGAGACGTACAGTCGAAGGTAAAAGGTTGTTCATTGCAATTAGGCGGACATTTTTGCTGTTGCACTGGTAACAATATAGTCCAAAGAACTTTGGTAATAATGTTCTAGGGTTTTGATTCAAATTCTGAAACAAAATTACAAGTTAGGGTCTAAATTACTTAATTACTTAACTGAGCTGTGCAAGCAAGTATTTAAGAGATTATTGAATATTCTTGAATTTCGTTTGAGATTTCAGATCAAGTTAAAACTGAAATTGCAGTAGGTATTCAATCTGTTTATAATTCAGTAGTTTATAAGTTGCAGTCACGATATTCTTAACCCAAAAAATAAATAAATTTTATTTAGAGTCTACCTACTCAGTTAATAACTGATTTTCAGTGGGGGACTTTAAATCAAAGCGACCAAGCCAACCCTGTAGGCCCCGACGCAATCGGCGAGTGAGCGATAACCAACCAAAGATCGTTATTTGTAATAGGAAATATAGCAATCAGTGGTATGGACAGTGCGAACACCCGCGAATCAACGCCAGAATCACAGGCCGATTCAGAACAACTCTGAAATTTATTATGTGCTTCGTTGCTAGGACGGCTCCAAAGTCACCGTTTACAAACTCCTAAGACAAGAACTGATGGACTTAAGTCCAAATCAGAAGTTAAAAAACTTCTGACTTTGACCTTCTGCATTGGAAGCAGATATGCTAACCACAAGACCAACAAGCCACACAAAGACCAACGAGCCACACAAAGACCAACGAGCCACACGAGACCAACAAAATTTTCAAAATATTAAGGTAAGCCTAGGTATAAAGGTACCGTAGGTGTACGCTGGATCAGAGTAAAGAGTCCTACAGAATGCGTCATATAGAATATTACGCCGACCGCAACGTTCTCGAAATATCTTGTCATTTCGAGAGCCGCTTTTTTTTAGATGTTCTTCGAAATCAAGGGAGATTCGAAAAGAACCTAGTTCATGTCTCAAAGAAATTTTGAAGGTTAGAGCTGGGAACGGGTACCCGCCCGATAATATTGAATGACAATAATCGATAATAATTAATAAGTTATTATATAATATATAAAGAACTTATTAAATTTAATAATTTTAATAATTTTTTTAAATAATTTATTAGTTAGAATCAATCCATTATAGGCCTGAATCAATTATCAATGGTCGGGTATTTGTTTTTTGCCTCAAATTACATGCTGCCACACCGCCCCCACAGATCATTCTTTCACTTGTCAACGCGCAGTGAGGGCAGTGGGTGATTATGAAATTAATTAGAGCTCGAGTTCCATTTGTGTCAAGCTCGAGCGAGTGACAATACTGACACTGACGAGAGCCGAACATTACGTGCAGTACTCATTGTAATTGGCCGATGTGACTGGCAGTGTTTGTTTTGATTTAGTCAAAGTGTTATCAGGAACTCTCTTCTGTTGCACGGAGATATTCATGCATTCGGCAACATCAATTTCTACTGAAAGCACATTTTTAGCAGCTGACATATTATCGACGTATCATTAATAGGAAACTAGCGTCTCTAGTGCCAGAGACCATCGACATGCTTACGTTCTTGAACAAAAATTAGAACACGTGTTGAAAAGCAACAACTCATCACTGAAGAGTGTAACGTAATGAAGTTAAGTAGGCCTTGGTTTGTTTACTTCGTTATTTACTTATTTGAAGATAAAATTTCAAAATTAAGGGTAGGAGCCTATCCTACCGTAAGATCAATGGGGTACTCAGGGAGGCATTTTCACTAACTTGCATTTGCACACACATAGAAGGCACAGATTATAATTGATTGATTTGTACCAAAACATTCACAACCTCTATGCCTAATAATAAGTTTCATGAGCAAAAGCAAGCAAACATTGTGATTTGTGAATGCATCAAGGTCAAACTGATTTGTGTCTTAGCTCAGTACATACTACATCACCAAATCCGAATAGCAAGGCCAGTTAAAATGTTATCACCATTGTATAAAGGAAATTGTAGGCTCGAGGTCAAAAAGTACTTTGATTAGCATTTCCTACATTTTTTAATTAGGGTGTAGCCATGGGCAGGGTTTACATGGGACTACCATAAAATTAAATTACCTATTGGTACGTGTTGTTTTTTTTAGTTTTTTTTTTTTTTTACAAATTTTGAGGCTAATTTGTGGTTATTTAGGGACTTTCCACAAAAGAACATTATTGAGACAAACTGTTTAGGCCTATTAAATTACTATTAGATATATACTATATAATGTAAAGCCCATCTAGGCACTTTGACAACACTACTATCCTAGACTGGAATTTGAACTCTGCAAATATGCCTACCCTATCGTTGCTAGGTCTGGTTTGGTAAGTGGTATTACAGAGAGCTACGAGAGATTGTGTAGAGCACATAGAAAGCCCTGCCAGTTTATTTGACTTGGAGAGAGATGTAGTCACATATAGATACCGTCAGATACAGAGGAAGAGATAAGACCATGCAAGTTCTAAGTAAATTTAGCTACATAACATGAGCAGGGTTTGCAAACCATTTAATTTAAGCACTCATTCACTTCCAAGAGACATGATTTTAGAGATAAAATCAGTTCTTTAATAATTGTTATTTATAATTGTTTAATTCATGAATGAGAAAGTTGTGTTAATAGCTCTGAACCAATTAGGGCTCTTCCTTTCATCGACCACAGCTTGTCGCATAATTTAGCATACCAGTACCAAATAATAGCGGTGTCTGATTTATTTATTTGAGCCTAGCATATCCAATTCATTCAGAAAAACTTTTAAAGGCTGCTGGCAAACAGCCTAGCAGACACATGAGTCAATCCATCATATGGTTTCTGGCAGGATAGAAGAAGTTATATTTTTAAATTAACTTTAGAAGTTCACTTCCTGTTTAAAATAACAAACTTTTAAAACATTCAGGATACTTTTAAAGATAAAAGTTCAAGTTCATCAATAAAAAATTACATAAAATAAATTCATTTGAAAGTTCTTTTGTGGACAACTTTTAGCATGCGGTCTGAATCTGATGAACAGGATAGTGAACAGTTTGCAGTCTTGGGGAGAAGCACGCTACTTACTTGTAGCATGCTACATTTACGTGTAGCAGAGCCAGTAGCGCGCTACTTTATTAAGGGGGCATATTGTAGCGGTAGCATGCCACAATTTTTGTAGCGTTAGCGTGATATTTGTGCTACTTTTTAAGTTCCGGCGCCAGCAGTCCCAGTACCACGTAAAGTCAAAAGTCGGCACTGCAAACTAACTTGTAACGCCCGCCGCGCCACGTCATGTGCTCGCCGTGTACCGGCCCGTAATCTCGTCTCACTTGCACACCATCTCCTTCGCTCGCTCCCCGAGAGAGCGAGTCTCTCTCTCTCTCGCTCTTTCTCTGCGTCGTCCGAAGGATGTGAGCGATCTGTCGAGAGTTAGCTGACTTCACCAAAAATATTATTTATTATTAAATTGCGTGGTGGATCTTGAGTGCTATTTCAGGGTCGTAAAAAAAATGTATCCACCATAATTAGAAGTCGGATTATTGATTTAGAGCATAAGCCACTCAATAATTACGCCAATCGTCTGAATTGCACATTAAAATGAAGTGATTAGTGTCATATCCCCCTTCCCTTGGGACATTCCGGGCACCAGTAGGCCTACTCCGAACTTGGCTAGAGTTGTTTGTCGCATTCTTCTGCAGTGATTCCGCGAAAAACACATTGAAAAGAATAAATGCAGTATGAATGTTGGTTGTTAGGCCTAGAATTCTTAAAAGACTAGGGCCCAGCTAGCCTAAACGTTGAAAGAACGCTTTCTATCACAATGGAAACCGAAATTATGTGCTTTTGATGATAGATCACGATTGAGTTGACATAAATGGAGTTAAAAATCATCTCAGCACGACGTCAAAAGGCTTTGAAAACGGGATAATATTAGATTTCGACACCCCCCGGTTTAACATGAACATCTAGCGGAAAAGTAGCGCGCTGTATTTCTTGTGTAGCGCGAATGTAGCGTCGCTACATCTGAAAAAAGTAGCGAAAAAGTAGCGAAGCTACTTTTTCATGCATGTAGCGTTAGCGATAGCATGCTACTTTTTAAAAGTAGCGTCCCCAAGACTTGACAGTTTGTAATACTTTGGGATGGTATGGTTGATGCGTGGAGTCATCCAGAAATATATTCGTCGAGTGGGGTATGATGTTCAACTCTGTACGTGTGGTATCACAGGTGAGCAACTTGTTTTTGTTGCAAGAAGTGAACGGACGCGGTACCACTAGACCCACACAAAGAACTTTCAAATGAACATTCTTAAACTAAAAAGTTCATTACCAAAAATAGCTTTAGTGATAGATAGGAGATGCCAAAGGCTAATTTGGTTAAACGTAAAGTAAATTCATTTTTTTAAAGAGTACCTGGTACCGGTAACCTGGGTATTACCTAATTTCTCAAAAAGGGAATACGTCTCGCAAACACATATTTCTTGTTCTGTATCCAACACTGGTTGGTTTAAGGGCGCATCAACCGTTCAGTCATTATGTATGTGCTACTCTAGCCTAGAAAGAAAGAAAGAAAGAGTAGAAAAGACCTATGCTGGTCAGAACCACCCTCTGGCAGAGCCCCAGGGGGAGGGAAAGGGGGGTTGACGCTGAATGTTGTTGTTGTACAAGTAAATTTGCTGGTTAGAAAGTTAAAGTTTCTAGGGTTAATTTTCAATAGCCAGATTTTATATCGCACCGTAGTCACCGTCTTTGTTATCGTTCGTATTGTCAATGTCGTTGTTGAGTGGAGGGTTCCCGATGACAACTGCCAGATACTCTTAACAAGTTAACTAAGGTTATTCAATTGTGCATCCTTACCATGTAATATCCTGGAAGCAGCTTCTGGAGAAACTCGCCCTCCTTATGTTGAACGGTCTTGATGATGAACTCGTCGTCCTCCGTGAGATAGAAGATGGAGCCGCTCGCTCCCGGGTTGCTCAGCTCGCGCAACGGGGCGCTACACATCGATATCTGGCACACACGACATGAGCGCCAGGTTAGAAAAGACTTTGTTATACCATGAGTCAAGGCGCGTTTACATCCAATTAGCGTCCGTCAATTAACGTACGCTGAGAGTTGAGCTGAGTGTAATCTTATGGAGCCATCTACATTTAATTAACGTTCGGTACACCAAGCGAAGCGATCGCAAAAGTTCCCTCGATTTCAACTTTTCGTTAATTTGATAAATTTGACGCATGCGCAGAACAATATTCATGGTGTCCACTGCCTGAA
This sequence comes from Sweltsa coloradensis, assembly GCA_024449915.1. NCBI lineage: Eukaryota > Metazoa > Arthropoda > Insecta > Plecoptera > Chloroperlidae > Sweltsa > Sweltsa coloradensis. The sequence continues at coordinate 335,337 of JAMZAV010001106.1, forward strand.
ATATTCTTCCACCGCTTTGCAAAAATATTATTTCTTGAATTGAATCGTATCGTTGCTGCTAATAAACATAACCTGAATTTTAGGTAGGCCTAGGCCCTAGCTTATGAGTTTTATTTTTCGTCTAGTTTGTAGTATCCAGGGCCTTTTATTTGATTATGGACGACGGACTTCTAATTACGCTTGTGCAGACCAACGAATGTTAGTACGACAAGGCCCGACGATCGGACACAGACTCTTTTATGATTGGTTGAAGCTTAATTGCAGAAAGTGGATGCAAACAGCTACCAAATTTGTGGAATTTGCGTGCGTAAATTGACGGATGCTAATTGGAAGTAACGCGCCTTCAACGTGGCTGGTTTTCACAACGATAACACCGAATGAAAGTAGATTTTCACAAAAATAAAGTTTAAAGACAAATTTGGTGCAAAATTGGAGATGGTTAGGCCTACAGGGCCACAGAGGAGAACTTGGTAGATCATGTATTATTACAAAATAATGAAATGTAACTTTAAAATGTCCCGTTATATTGTGAAAGAAGTCCTTGCACATAGGGAACCCCAAGTCTAACGCGGGAAGCGAGTTCAGTGCATTGGAAGAGAATGTCCCCATAAGAATAGCATTGGGCTAATTTTAAAACGCTTGTATCTTTTGAACGAGAAGTATTTAAGAAATATCATTCACATAACGTCATTAACCATTCTTTTCTGCAACTATCGCATATAGTAGAATATTAATACCATGTTTAGAATTTATATAGTGTTAGGATAGATCCAACAGCTTACCTTTGAAGTTGTGATGGAGCTGCCGAATTTTAGAAATTTAAAGTTACTTCAAAGGTAAGCTGTTGGATCCTATCCTAACACTATATATCCCAGCCGATGCATACTCTATCAACATAACCCATGTTTAGAATTTAAATGAGTTCGAGTTTAACAAGATGATGTTTGCATTTTTCATCTGCGTCGCGCGCCGATCCTCCGTGATTGACTGTTGAATCGAAGAAACAAACATGTCGGACAGCAGAGCCCGCCGTACACTTGGATGCTGTACGTGCAAAGCTGCTCCTCGCTAGTCGGCTGTGCGCATGCATTGGTTCTATCTCTCTTTTCTACTGTGCGTCTCTTTCCATTGGAACGCTCCAAAACGCGAAACATAAATGTGTTTCAACAACGTTTATTCAAATTCTGTTGCGACTTTTATAAATTAAATGCATCAAATGTGTTAAGAAAAGAATGGTGATTAACGTACTGTGAATGATATTTCTTAAATACTTCTCGTTCAAAAGATACAAGCGTTTTAAAATTAGCCCAATGCTATTCTTATGGGGACATTCTCTTCCAATGCACTGAACTCGCTTCCCGCGTTAGACTTGGGGTTCCCTATTATCTGTCCTGGCTGTTTAACACAGAAAGTAGGCTACACAATATGCCCACTCTACATTGGTTTATCCCTAAATTCTCCTTGTTCATTCATCCTAACATTAGATGGAAAAAAAGAAAATCCTACAGGCCTTAAGTGATAAGCGTAGGCCTAATGATTAGTCTTTATAACTTTTAACTTAAAATTGCAACCTGAAGTTAAAATTACAACCTGAAGGAAAATACGCATTAAGGGTAAGAAGACTTCTAGGTAAGTACTACAGTGAACAGTATCACAGGTGGGGTGTTAAACCATGTCTGATGCAACTTGGGGACAATAACATTTATTAACCAGTAATATTCAACTTACCAAAAAGTCATCTGGTTGGATTCCAAATAAGTCTCTAAAGTAGCGGAACGCAATAGGTGCGTAGGTTCTAAATCGGAATTCACTGTAGTGATGTGCTGGAGTGTGATTTGAGCCTGTTGACAGAGATAAAAATATGTGGGTTTAGTTTGTGTAGGGGCATCAATAAAGCCTATGCCTAGCGGATAATACTGCTACAGTAATTTTACTTTTCATGAAACATGATAGTAGCCTAACTTTAATTGGCTATAACATACTTTCCTACAACTAAAGTCAATTTGTGTTGTTTCTTATTAGTAGAGGTCCGTTGAAAATGGTTTTTATTTAATAAAACCGAAATAATGCCGCTAAATGGTAATAAAACCATATAACAGCCAAATAGTTATAAAACCAAATTAACCGTTATTCTACAAAATAAACTAGTTTTACTATTCTTTCACAAAATTCAACAATTATCTACACTATCACAAACTTCAATCTTAAGTGTAAAGAAACTTAGGTAGTTACTTACATTAAATTCATGCGATGAACAAAAACGGTGCACATAAATTATTGATTACATATTTAAATAAAAACTGCAATAAATGTCCTTAGGGTATCTGTGCGCTAAAAACGATGTGATTTGTGGTTTTGTGTGTGATATTGGAAACTTTTAGCATATTAATAATATAATTTGATTTATACCGTTTGTGTCATGCAAAATTGCAAAAAAACACATAAACACAATTTTTACTTTTAAAAACGAAATTTAGGAAAAAATAAACAACAATTTACACGTGATTACTTATTAGGCCTACAGCCTCCTCCACCTGTTTGCCACACCTCTGAACGTATTTTCCATTTTTGAATATAGCCTACCGCTACTTAAGGTAACACTAGACTAGTGATGACATCGGGTAAGGTCGGAAAACGGTTCCAAACCGGTTCCATTTTTTCAAATTATTTTGTCAACGGTGAACTTCACGGGCACGTTTTCCCGCCGTTTTCCCTCACAGATGGTAATTCTACGCCTTTTTTTTGTGCGGACTATTTCCACAGAGCCTGTGATGACATTGCTGGCTACCTATCCTTCCTCGCCCAGCTGAGTATCAAGCACTCGACCGGCCTTGACACACGAGGCTGCTACATGACACATGACAGTAGGCCTAAGCAGTCTACGTAACAAAGCGCGGGCGCTGAAGCCAGCTCACTCCCGGCCGTACAGTCGCTTCCAAAAACACGCACGTAAGGCTGATACATTGAACAAAAATTTACATTTAAAAACCGATTCCGAAGTGGAGGAACCGGTTTGAACTTTTTGGACTCGATGTCATCACTAAACTAGACACAGCATAATTCTATTTCACCAACTTTCAAGGTTGCTAAAAAGTGAAAACCCTAAGTATAAAATTATCTTTCATTGCATGTAGAAAATATTTTTTTCTCAATTTATTAGCTGACAAGAAATTGCAAATAAAGAAAGCAATTTTAAGAAACTTGAAATTAGCCACATTGAACTATCAGCACTTAAAAGTTAAAGCATGTCAACATAAATCATGCAACAATCTCATACATAAATCAAAACATACAATATATTATTGTTATTAAATTAATTAGTAGGCCTACCTAATCCACTTTTCACCAGAGGCATTCCCAAAAAATCATGTTAAGATAGCAACCGTTAGTCTAAAAATTTGGTTGCGAAACCCAAGCTGACCCTGCCAGAAGTAGGAAGCGGCAATGGATAATGATGATGATGATGATGATGATTGATGATAAGTCTTTGTAAAGCACACATTAAAAAAAGATATAAGTATAACCTGCAGATTGTTGGGGAATTTTACTTTTATTTCAGTAGACAGGCACAGATGTAGGCTAGGTAGGCCTACATACCAGTAGGTATGCATGACCTAAATAGGGTTTGACTTGGAGCTACCCTACCTTAAATTTAGAAATTAGCATGTAATTTCTAATTTGTCATGTCGCAAAAAGCTACTTTCTTTTTTCTTTCTGACCATTATTTTCACAATTGCATTGAAAGAGATTAGCACTTTGCAGTGGTGTATCTAGAAATGTATAATGGGGGGAGGGGTTCGACATGCCAAACAGGTAGGGGACTCGGGTGAAAGCCCTGAATGTACAACTTTTCTTTGCAGACCCTATTTGATGTTTTGAATGCCTGTAGGCCTAAACAAGTTTTAGAATTGGAAAATAGCTTTAAGAGAATGTAAGAATGGGTAGGGGAGGGGTTACTAATAATAATAAATCATGAAAATAAATACCCAGTCATAAAATATCAAAATAACTGAAATAGCCTACATTTTAGGGGATGGAGAAGTTTGAACCCCATACATACACCCCCACCCCCCCTTTGGATGTGTAGCTTAGGCCAACAGGCTTTGCTAGCCAAGCATTTTAAATATTGCTTACGTACTGCTAGCCATTGCCACAAACCTATCAGGTAAGAGGCTACAATTTCAATCTGATACTTCACATTATTTATGGCTTATATTCTCCTCCAATGTGTATTTATTTTTATATCCTATGTAGGCTATTAGCTTTTAGACCCAACATAACTTTCTTATTACATTCTGTTAATGAAGGCCTACATAAAAAATATATTTACCTAGTCCTAATAAATAAATAAATAAATAAATAAATAAATAAATAAATAAATAAATAAATTGTATTTAGAGTCTACCCACTCAGTTATATAACTGATTTTCAGTGGGGGACAATAAATCAAAGCGACCAGCCCTGTAGGGCCCGACGCAATCGACGAGTGAGCGATACCCAACCAAAGATCGATATCTTTAATAAGAGGAAATATAGCAATCAATGGTTTGGACAGTGCAAACACCCGCGGATCAACGCCAGAATCAACAAGGCTGATTCACAACAACTCTGAATTTATTATGTGCTTCGTTGCTAGGACGGCTCCAAAGTCACCGTTTACAAACTCCTAAGACAAGAACTGATGGACTTAAGCCCAAATCAGAAATTAAAAAACTTCTGACTTTAACGGGACTTGAACCCTGGACCTTCTGCATTGGAAGCAGATACGCTAACCACAAGACCAAGGAGCCACACAAAATAAAAACTAGTCTAGACTAGAAAGGTAAGCTTAAGAGTGTGACATTGTTAAGGATTAGTAGTCTTATGATAAGATAATATGATAAGAACTCTTTTATTTGAAGCTACAGTAGGCTAGGCCGATTGGTGAATACTGAATACCATTTCAGTACTAGCACTTGAACAACCTAAAATAAACCCTACTAGGCCTACTTACACCAATCTTGGTCAAATTTTTTTTTTTTTATCCAACACCAGAAACATGTTAGCCTATAAACATTGTTCTCCGCAGAGCGACTAAGGGTGATAATGAAAGATCGTTTTCAATCGGGAGTACACTTTAGCGATCTGCTTCACTAGAAGCCTAAAATCATGTAGGCCCTAGCTAAATAAATATGCATTTCTTTCCTCTAGACAATAAAAGTTACTTTTGTATCATCAATACAAGAGACATTATGGCCACCTGGTAAATGTATTATTTAATAATTTGTATCTTATCAGCATTGGAGGTCGACCTTAAAACCTATATAATTACAGTTTGTCATGAAATATGATAGCACACCATAACATAACATTGATAAAGTGGGTGTATACTAATACCTCACATTCCATTGATAAAGCTGTAAAAGATAACACACCAAGGCACCATAGAGAAAGCGTTAGTTATACAGAGCTGCACGTTTATAGCTGCATCTGCGCACAAATAGAAGAGTGCCGGTACCGAATAGTACAGAGTCAAACATATTATATGTAGGGCTAGTCTGTTTAATGTAATCAATATTGCATGTATCATTAAAGAGAAGTGCAGTTTTCAGGGCACGGTTGGCCTAGGCCTACCAAATAAAATTATGCTTTATGGAAAACTGTCCACAAGCCAAGAGTGACCTAAAGAAATCCATAGGCCCTATGCGGTGCCTTGATATCAATTATTTAAGCCTTAGCCTAAACAATTAAATTAATTATGTATTTTAGAGTACGGTACACCCACTCAGTCACAGGACTGATTTTCAGCGGGGAATTAATTTTTAAGCGGGCGACCCTATCGATGCATTAGAAACCCTACTGCAGTAAGAGTAGGACTACATTATCTACTCAGCCAAAGACTAAAGACTCTGCACTATTCAGCGGGCGCACGCGATCACAAACTCAGAGAGCCTACTGGAGTTCGCGTACATCTCCCTATACCAGCACTCTGTCTATAAATAATAGAAAATGCCAAACGAAAAGAAAAAGCACGACAGACAGAAGAAGAGTAAACATACTAATTCTACCTTCTGATGGGAAGTTTGTGGTTTCTACTGTCATAAAATCCTGCATTAACAAATCACGTTCCGGTTTTGATGCTAATCCGCCCACTGCGTGCTGGATTCCAAGTTGAATTGAGCCCATAATCTGGGTTGTTACAATCTGAAACACAAGCAGTCAAGTTTTAATCACATATTTTATTAGCAGTCAGTGTAGAATTTAGGCTTGGTAGATTTAGCCTAATGAAAATAAAACTAATATCGGCACACATGGATTGAACATGTTTTTTGTATGCCTTTATAAAGGCTAAAAGTATTGCAAATGTAAAGAAATAGGTATGTCAAACTCAAACCCTAGGCTAGATATATATAAAACATTTAATCAAATTAGGCCCTACTTATAGTAGGTAACCATTTTCTATTAAATGTGTAGCCAACAGAACTTAATAACTTAATGTGTTCTTATCACATAGCAAACAAATTAACGTGTCTTGCAGAAATAGGGTAGGCCTACCAGGTAGCCTACCGGACAATCAATAACTTGACACTTGAAATACGCTGCGATTTGAGTTGGCAAAAAATACATTTTTTCTCGATTCATATTAGTTTTTCTTCCACGTTTGTGGGAACAGCTTACCTTCTTGTAAGTGATTTCTCCTCCGACTAGAACTCTCCGATGTCCGATTTTTCTTTCCCTCTCCGATTTGTGACGGGAAATACCTGTTGGTGTTTTTGGACCACTGGAAACATCTCTTCCTGCGGCTGTCATCTATTACATGAAAAAGAATAAATATTTTACATCATTCATAGGCATAGGCATGCATAGGCTTACGTGCTAGCGGGAGTAGGGCCTATATCTAGTCTCTACCAACACCACTTGAGCCCTGGCCAAAATGGACGAGTCCAAGTTGAGTTGAATGTGCCAGGTTATTTGAGGATGTTGCGCACTGCGACTGATCGCTCTAGGCTAGGGTAAAGTATAGATACCGGTAACAAAATGATGCCTAGTACCGGTACCTATAATGGGCTTGGAGAACTAATCATGTGTTCTCTGGGTCATAGAGCTACATCATTAGGCCTAGGTGATAACTGATTTCTCCCGTGCATGATGCAATGCTATTTTTGTAGTCGCTTTAGTGTACCTAACCTATGTCTACGCAGTTCAGACGGCCGAGTGAATGCGCCACAGTTTGCAAGGAGGCTAAAATACCTAAAAGGTTTTTATCCGGAGTCTTTGGATAGGAAACTTGTTGTTTAAATGATGGTGATTATACAAACAAGTACCGGTACCCTACACCTTTGTAGCTATACTGTGAAGCATTACTACAGAGCATTCCACTGTCAGTTGGAGAACTAGCCAATCACATCAAGGGTTTTATCACGGACCTACAGCCACGATCTGCATTCACTCCGTGTCTGTCTGAACTATGTGCATCAAACAACCACAAAAGGTACGCCTAGCTACTAGTTAGTGTTCTGGGTGGTAACCACTCTACAAAAGGTCGAAAAAATTGGCTCAAAAAAACGAGTTTGACAGTTTTTGATATTACTAGGCTGGCCTACCATAAAAGCTTAATTGGGCAGGTAGAGGGCATAGAAAATTGACATCTTTTCCTAGATTGTCAATTTTCCAAAACTTGCCAATCTATCATCAAACATTAGACAATTCAGCCCTGGATAGGTAGGGCCTACTTATTGATTAAGGGCAAGACCAGTGGTGGCTCACCGGGTGGAGGGTAATCAAGGGGAAGAAATTAGTAAGGCTACGGGCCAAGGCCTAGGGCTATGCTAAGCCAAGGTTTTAGTCATTCTGTCTAATAATCCTCAGCCTTGGACTACAAGGATGTAAAGCAAGTCTAGGGGGATAGGTAAACCCAGGACCAGACAATAGGTCTAGGCCTAGGGTCCTAATGTTATCAAGTAGGTAAAGGTTCTTACGTCTAAAGGCGGAGGAATTCCCGATCTCTCTTTATCTGAAAAGAAAAATACGAGCATTAATACTCTGTAGACTATGGCAAGTTCAATAGTTATGAGTAGCGGTCAGAGGGGCCTAGGGCCTTTAACAAAAAGTGAGGTTCCACGCCCACTTGGCCTCTCGGCAAAAGATCTGCCAAGATGTCAATCGACCACCGAGCAGGCCCAGACACACCATGATTTCGGCTATTTTAGAGTTAATTTATAAACAATGGAAGATATAATTAGATCAATAAAGTTATTTTACCATCTTCTTCACTTTCATCCCCTTCCATGGCTGCTCTTTCGTCCATATTTCTCATGTGAAAAGAAGTTCCTGCTACTTGTATGGCATCGACACAGTCTCCTGAAGCCATTTTGGATTTCAATCTTTCACAGACACCCACTTGTTTTCGCTTAAATATTTACGCATTTAAACGATTTTATCACAAACAACATGACACACTTAAGTATACTTATCACTTCCTTTATACAACCGGCTGTAGATTTATTATCTAAATAATTTTTAGGCCTTTTTTACGACATTTACGTGACGAAAGGGATTTTCTACTCGAACCAAATTTTCAGCAGCGCTGACACGTAGTACACTCTAGCGTTAAGTCACTCAACTGTGAAGTGTGAAAGACGCATGGAAAGACGACAAAAGCGCAACCTCATGCAAGAAAAGGAACTAATGAAAGTGCCACCAACCAAGGTGACACTCTTTTTAAATCGTTATTTCACTGTACCACGTGCACGGCACAAATTTTATTGTCAGACAAAAAATAACAAAATTAATATCTTGAAGTGCAATTTTGAGTAATTCAAACGAAATCAAAATTTTAACTTTCAACCGGGAGTTGGGAAGTGGGGAAAATTTTCATTTTGCGTTTCCATTTTATTATAAAAAATGTATTGTTTTTCGAATGGAGGGGGTTGGGGGGGGCGTACACATTTCGTGATTATTACTTCCAAATTGAAAAAACAAAAATGAGAACTATTTTCATTATTTTCCAGAAGAAACACACTGCACGCACATATTAATTTTATTAGCATACAAATGCGTAATAATTTACCAAAATATTTTGTTTTATCATTTTGATTTAGTTCAAAATAAAAATGTAACTTTCGTCTTGGCTTTGTGGTAGGGGAAGTGATTTTTTTTATTTTGTGGTTTCATTGAGAAAGTACTCGAAATGGCCCAATGAAAGCCTTGGATAAACATTCAAATTTCAAAACCGAAACCTCCCGAATCACAGTATCGCACTTTACGCATCTACAAACAATTTTATTTTTATTTATTTATTTATTTAACGTCTATCCTATTCAGTTATAAAAACTGATTTACAAAGGAGGACAACTAAATAATCTAATTAAATAGATGCAGAAACAACAATAAATTACTTTTTCGTAAATATTTGAAATAGTAGCATTACAACAACAATGAATTTAACACAAGAATTTTGTAGTGTTTTCCATTGATTGTTTTTAGGTAGATATTCTTGTGAACTTTAATTAAAATTAATCAACTATAAATTAGAAAATAGAGAAAAAAAAGGGAAAAAAAGGAAACTTGCCAAGGCAGAACTTGCCTTCCTTAGATGGGCATGGAAGGGAATGTTCTAGGGTTATATCACAGAATCCCAGTCTAAACTCTAAAGGACTTATTGAGGAAAATACCGAGAAAAGCTTCACTCGGGATTGCCAGTGGTCGGTATCGATCCGCAGACCTCGCAAGTCGCAAATAAGAGTGTGGTCGCGTTTGATACGTGCAGATAAGCCGTATATTATGCTTTCTTTTACTTTAAATAACATGCATGAGTTCGAGAGTACCCAAAATAGATTTGTCAAGGGAAGAAGGACAAAAATATAATTTCCTCGATTTATCCAATTTCTTTGGTCTTTGGTGTAGGTGCCGAGTAAGTAATTACCCGCTTTGGATGGTGATAGCATAGCATGTAAGGGGTGTGTAGGGTAAGGTATGGATATCTATGGTGAGAGCCTCCCTGGCCCCAAGTGTCACGTACTATGTCAACAATCACAAATATAGCATGTCAGTCGGAGAGGTCACGTTCGGTTTTCATCGTGAGACGTGAGACGTGACACACCCACGCACTAACGGGCGGACAGAAAAGTGCAGTGTTGGGTAAGAACTTTTAAAAAATAACTTTTTCAGGAACGCGTTCCATTTTTAGTTAGAGGAACTTTCAACACAAAAGTTACAAATTTTGGGGAACTTTTAATAAAGTTTTAGAAGTTCCTTTCAGTCTGAGAGATGGACAAAACCCACCATGCCTCTACATTTGAAAACGGATTTAGCTGACACAGATATGAAAATCAGTTGATAAAAAGCAGTAGCATATAATTTTTAGGAGGCGTAACCCCGATTGATAAATCTGTCACATTTGCTCGCGACGACACAGCTTAAAAATCGAAACCTAAATCCTATGTACCATAATTTATCTGATAAAGGAACTTTTAAACAGGAACTTTTATTATTTCGGGAACGCAAAAGTTCCTTTTTGTGGGAAGGAACTGTAACTTTTAAAAGTTCCATTTGAAGGCCAAGTAACTTAACTTTTAAAAGTTCCTTTTTTTCGGGAACTTACCCAACACTGGAAAAGTGGTGCATGTAGGAGAGAGCTTCACTGTTCAATACCGAAAATAACAACATTGTATATTATTTTAAATGTCCAAACTGGATTTTGTTTACTTGTCGATTTTGACAAGGTCGTGTTCGGTGTGAGTGGGGTGGGGGTGGGGGCATTTTGACAGTCCAGAATTCATAGAATAAATTCCAAATCCAGTCATGATCACAACAGTTAGTTCTCACTTCAGTGGCGTTTCCAAGGGGGGGAGAGACAACCCCCCCCCCCTTTGCAAAAAAAACTGTAAAAGTTCACTTCAACGTTTCAATGGAGAATATGGAATTACTGTTTTATCGCAATACTAAAAGCAAATTACCATCTGACCAAAAGAGGATTTTAGCAGATAAGCCACAGATTTTCACCAAAATGACCTTGAAAGTTGAAAGAGAAAACTTTTAGATTAAAAAATGGTTTTCAGATTTTCACCAAAATGATCATGAAAGAGAAAACTGGTTTTAGTAGATAAAAAGTTGGTCGTTGAGATGCTTTAAAACGCACAGATTTTCACCAAAATGACCTTGAAGGAGAATTTTTCCGGACCCCCCACGTGGCCTTCGCTAATCTATGAATTAATTGATTGAACCCCCCCCCCCCCTTATGAATTCCTGGATACGCCACTGTCACACTCGACACCCAAACAAAACTACACACTTTTAATTTCAACGCACATTCTCGCAGCCAGTGCCTTGATGATCCTACAGATATCATCACAACCTACAATTACCTCGGCAACATTCACAATGGGCATTCAAAGCTTGTGACAACCTTATCATTACACCCATCCGGCCATCCCCACCTACGTTTCGTGAATGGCAATGTCATGGTACTAAATAAAGGTGCTCAAAGTGGCACGTCTCGGAATAGGTACCTATCTCTTCTTCTTTATTATTAGGTAAATAAATATAACTGGAATATATTTTTATTTATTGCATAAATTCACTTCAAGCAACTTCAGAAAAAAGCTTCAAGCAGCACACTACACTAGAACAACCCAGGTATTTCGTAAAAGGGTAAAATCCAGATAACTACCGAATTTGAGTCATTCTTCGTCTACCACTGGACAGAAGATTCTCTGGACGCGTCATTTCTAATCCAACTTTTATATTTTAAAACAACTTTAACTTATTGTATCTCTCTTTATATTATTATATTATATTATAGTCTTGTAGTCTTTGAAGACTTTGTCTTGGTCACATAATTTTATAAGTACCAGAATATTGTTTCCTAATCTACCAATTCAATTAGCCGAGAAAGATGCAGTTGGTCAGCTTTCCTAAATATGTAATACAAAGGATGGAAAGATCAAGAGATAAGAGGAGCTAGAGAGACGTCTCATGAGAGGAGGTTGAATTGGGAAGATATAAATAAATGAAGAAGAATGTGGTTTGGAAATTGGGAAAAATTACAGAAAAATTGAAAATATTGCTATATATTGTTATTATTTGTGCTATACATTAACCCGCTCTTATTCTGTGGAGAAACCCTCAGTAAATATAAAGTATATTAAAAGAAGCCTGGCTTTTTGTCAAGTTATATTTACCTTCGTGTATGTCGTCCATGACGAAAATGACTGCACTCAAAATTGATATAACAAAGTTGAGTTTATATATTTTTTATAAAATTGTATTAGACTAATTCAGCAGAACACGATTGTTTGGTACATTTCCGAACAGAAGTGCTACGCTGTATCCTCTGTACTAGAACACATCACCGTGTATGAAATATTCATCTGTAGGGAATCTTGTAAATTATGTGAATCTTTCCCAAGAGTTTACCATCGACTATTCATTTCTCGAAGAACAATTGATAATTAATTAATGTAAATTCAAGGTCATGGCTACTTTACATGAATAATATAATATAAAGTTGTATGTTATTATGAAAATGTGTATTCAACTGCATACCGTACTCCGTAATAATTATTGTGTCGTCCTCTAAACGATATTTATAGGTTTTAGTAGTTTTCTTTTGAGTTTGAATTTTAAAATATCAGTTCGAGGGCGATACAATAGCCAATTGAATTCATTTTTAATATAATTGTTAATTTTAATTGAATATACATAAGGCAAAATTTAAGATTTTACAAATTCACTTAATGTTGAGAGCTAAAATTGTAATGGATTTCGCTGAAAATGTTAACATCACCCATAAAACTGTTCCTGGATTTTTGTTCAAAATTTCAGCGCAATCGGGTCTATTAAAATCCCGCCGAGACCGGCAATCCTGACTGAAGTTTTTTCCGAGGTTTTCTTCGGTCGTTAATGCGAATGCAAGGGATTCGGACATCCCTTCAAAATTATCCAAAGTCCAAACTACCTGTAGACACCTTGAATTGCACCCCTGGGCAGGCTTCACACGAAACAATATTTTAAAAAATATATAATATTATCTAAGATTCGGCCGATTTTTAGCGTACACATACACACACTCACCGACATAAAAACAGAAATTGTCTCTTTTGAGTTGGGTTTGTAAATTGTAAGACCCAGTCGCTTCGCTCCCTCGTCTCATAAATACACGAGCAAGGTAGGAGGACTAACTTGCAGGGGTATTTATGTTCAGATAAATCATGTAATCAATAGTATTACGACGTGTCCTCTTATGCAGTAAACCGAGTAACTTACACTGGAGGGAATACTCAGGTCCTAGGGGAGACATTCACAATTGATTGATGTGTTTGGGATAGTAATCGGGCTGCCTCCCCCCCTTTCCCCCTGTTACATGAGAAACACTGCTGGTGCAGCCTCAAGACCAAGTGGTATGGCCATTATATTGATTTACATTCTTCTTCAGAACGAGCGAAGCGAATCATTCATTTTACGTAAATTCAGTTACGTATACTTATTTACATGTATAAATTATAAAATAACTATTCATTATAAATTTACCAAATTATGGCTTTGGTCTATTAGGTTAACAAAGCTAAGGCCTACCCTATTTGCATCACGTTTTTGCCTGTCCGTACGACCGTCCGTCTGTGCGTGTCCCATCTCAAGATAAATACCGAACATGACCTCCGATCGGTAAAAAAAATTGCTTATTTTTGTTGACAATTCTATTATTCAACAAGGATAATACAGACTGGTTTTGGTGTCCCTTGGGGTCAGGGGCGGCACAGCCCTAATTCAAAAATGGGAAAATTCTGAACCCGGCACCTCCACCAAAATCTAAATCAACGGTGGATGTTTTATTTTTAGACAATATGCTGATTAAATAGCTTCATTACCTATTTGAGAGGTAATTTTATAATTTTCAGAACTTATACTTGTGCACGCACCGGAAAACATTATATGTACGTCATGGTCAGACAATTTATTTAAATTTTTATTTATTTTTCTTGGGATATATGCCCAGAGATAATTCATATCCCACCATGGTATGACCCCCAAAAACGTGAGTTCAAATCCCGCGAAAGGAATAATAATATTTATTTTGACCAATTTTTTTTATTGTAGATAAGAAGTATTTTTCAGCGTTTGCAATTTTCACGTTGTGTAATTCCACCAAAAATTAAAATAAATCAGCAAATTATATTTATTGGTCTAAAATAATGGTTGGATTGGAAATCATCGTTTGATCATGGAGTTATAAATAGTACTGGGTTTGATGATGAATGTATTTTCATGTTAATAATCCAAAGTAAGACTTATGTAGCAAGTAACAAGCGCCAAACGCATAATTAGCTCAACTAACTCGAGTCATCTTCATAGAAGGGGAGGATCTCATTTCATAGAGTTCACCCTTCAAAAAAGTAAAACAATAAACTTCTCGATTAGTCTTGCAACAAACAACTTTTTGACTTCCCCCGTAAAAACAATTATGCAAATAGTCGACTTTTATAATTCCATAAACGTTATACTTGACTTGAATCTATCACCGACAATTTGCCTCACCTTCCCCCATTCACATCAACACAAGGGTGTAATAAAAGAAAAGTAGGGTAGTAGAAGGGTAATTTTTTGTGCCTCGACCGCATGGTAAGCTCGAGGAAGGCGTGGCCGTGAATCATCTCCCCCCCCCCCCTCCCCACATCAGACGGCGAGGGAAAACATAAAAACATCAACAGCGGGAGAGATGACAGACGCAAGCCGAGGCCGACATCTGGTCGGTGGTGTGCGAACATTGCCCGCTCTGTACTCTTCGTAATAATAGCCTAGTCCACGCTGGAACCTCGTCCATACAACACGAGCATCGAGGAAACGCACCAAGAAAACGTGAGTATGTGATCTTACGATTAATTACTTAAAAAGTGAATTAATTAATTCTTGCGATCGCGTGTGGTATAAACGTCACGTTGTCATGGAGAAGTTCTGGCACGTGCTGTTAAAAAAATCGAGTCAAGTTACGTAGGAAAGTATCGTGTTTTGGATACGCCCACGCACGACCACATAGAAAATTTCGTTCGAATTTGTTCATTTGAATTTCGAACGTTTTCGAACGAAATAACGATTGTTTTTCGAGTGAATATGGCAACGTCGCCATACACTCGAGATCAGAAGAGGGTGAATAACCCATTCAATCAACAACCACCACCCTAGTGCGTTCGATGTCAAACTCAGACGGCTGAGTGGTCAACGTTGAACGAACAAACTAAACACGTTGCGCAATTTTCGGTAATCTATGGTGGTGATCCTTGAGAGCTCTACTAAGAGCGAGAGAGTCTTGGAGCATGACCTCAACTTCCTGTCCATTAGCCTGTCTGGAATAAAAATGTTATTTAAATTGCCGCTTTGGGCTTCTCGGTCATTATGATTGTGGTGAAGTGACGTTTATGTCCCACGTAACAGTTGGACGTGATTTGCGCTTGAGGTTGTAGATGCTTTTTTAACGATGATTTTCTTACGTAATGGCGATTATAGGACGAACAGGTGAAAACTCAATTTGATTTCTGTTGATAGAGGCAAAAACGATCACTGTGATATGAATGAAAAATATGCGATGTCTGTTCCCTCCAACTATTATACGATTTTTGGTTGTAGAAATCAAATCCTTTGTAAATCCGTTGTTTTATAACTGAATAGAATAGACGTAAAAAACGAGTTATTCTAAGAGTCTTTCACTTCTCGCGTACTACGATTTTCTAGTTTGCCGGTACGGATTTGTACTACCGATGAATGAAGTCATTCATTGAAAGAAATAGTAAGGAATGCCAAAAAAGTAGAAATATAAAGAAAATTAAATTTGCCATCCAAAACAAAAAATAGTTTTAAAGTAAGTTACTTACCCCCAAACTCACATAAATTCACGAAAGTATTGTTTGTATTGGATGAGATGAGAGGTCGGTAGTTTGTAGTACATGGTGGCTGACTGCTGGCTTGTTACGTTGTATGCAGGATGTTCAGTTTTACAAAGACAAACTATTAATTAACTTGATGGAACAATTTCACACTCAGACACACTTGGTACAAACCATCAAATGATTACAGTCGACGTGTGTGTTATTGTATGATTGATTCAATTGCGTGTACCTAAAGTGGTGTTCACTTCATCAGAATGCTCAAGCGTCTAGTTCAACGAGTAGTATTTAGGGTCGTGGGTTCGAATCCTCGTTGGACAAGGAGTTTTGTCTTCATTCTCTTCCATATTCCCAGTCCCACTCTTCGGGTCAAATAGCACCATTGTATATTTATATACATAGACGTATATTTTTGAAGATATATTTTGAAATGAAATGTTATGAACGCGTGGTCATTCGTTTCTTTTTCGTCCGTCTGTGCGTGTGTCACATCGCGCAACACGATAAAACCGAGCACGCCCTCCATTTGAAATGTTTTTGTTGACATTTTCCTAAAATAAGGATGATACAGAACGATTTTGGTGACCACGGGTCAAGGTGGCTCAGCTAGCACTTTCTCGTACTCGGCACCGAGAATTTCAATGCACGATAAGACTTTATTTGTGGGTTCTTCTATAATCTGTTGATTAATTGAAGCGTGGGCCGGAAGAATGTTTGATATACATTTTGTACCTAAAACATTAGCGCGGTAAAAAATTTTGAGGTAAAGCCAACGTTGTTCGGCAATAAAAAGTTACTACCAAAAACCGTATATCCAACATTCTTCCAGCCGAGGTAAAAATTGTATTGCTGTAAACAAATATTTCGGTGGTTCATCAATATGTTTTTTTTAAACTTTTAAATGTTTTGGGAAAAATTGTATATCCAACGTTCTTCCGGGCCACGGTTCAATTATCTTTGCTTCCAATTTTGAGTACTCCCCTACCTGTACTTGTTTATTTATATACGTCGATCCTTTCCAATAGTAATTGGTTACAAAAATGATTTATAAAGAATCTGCTAAAGCATTCATTCATAATCATTTCGAGTTATTTGTGAATATTTTTCCAGAATATTTAAAATGATAGGATGGAGGTCGATGCTCGCATTTTACGCGCTTTCAAATTTCTCATACAATTTTAGTCACACCTATTAGTGATGTTCCATTATTTGATAATAGAAAATAAACAAAAAATAAATTCAATTTTCTAGAATTTAGAATCTGTCAAAATGGCCGAAAACACCTAAATAACTACGCATTTTGAGATGATCTATAATGAATATTGAAAATATGATATGATAGGGGCGTAGAGAATATGTCCTTCATTATTAAGTATGCTAAGTTGTATTAAGATGTAATGATTTATGGCTGCTGGACAAGGAACGCGCCGAACATCACAATATGAAAGGGTGAGGGTGGAATAGGGGGAGGGAAGAGGGGGGAATTTTAAGGGTGTAATGCATTTTACAACGCAGCGCCGGCTCCAAAGCCGTGCGCACTTGTTGATACAAACTGTTGCTTTGGGGAAAATAAACATGATACAGCGAAAATGTGACAGGACATTCTTGATTGCTTCTCTTCTCCATATAGTATGGCATGAACTCGCATTTTCCTGAAATCCAATTTTTTTATTTCTCATGGGAAACCTCCCTAGGGTACTTAAAAAAATACGCGTCAACCGTTAGGTTGTTATGCATCACTCTAGCCTAGGGGAAGTGGGGAGGAGGGCTCCATGGTCAGAACCAGCCACGGGTAAGGGGGAGGAATGGGGGTTCCCACGCCGCGGTCGTCATCGTCTTGGTCATCGTTCGTTGTGTCATTGTCACCGTCGTCGGAGAGACGACGATTGCTAGAGCTCGTCCCTAGTTTCGGGGAGTAATATACTACCCTCGTACTAGCTGATGTTTGCGAGGAGACTTTTTCTCTTGAATCGCCTTTCACGATCAGCAGAGCCATGCTCTGGGCCAATTCTACCCCGGGCCCAGACTGGGGTCCCAAGGGTACCATTTATATGCAATTCTCTTAGTGTATAATAATGGAGTTAGGACAATTGTGAAGGGATTTCCAAGGGCTGTTAAAAACAGGACTCTATCTCTTAATTGAATTCGCATTTATGACTGAAGAAAACTTAAGAACAAACCTTCAGTCAGGATTACCGGTCTCGACGGTATTCAAACCGCGACCTCCCGAATCAAAGTCTCGCGCTTCAGCTAACACTGTCGGTTTTAGACATTGAACATAATTCATTTCAATCAATTCAGAATGTCTCTTACGATAACAACTGTATTCGAGACATCCGCGGCGTTGTACTATCTAAAATATATCAATCAAATAACAACGAATAACATCGATTGACCTCAGCGAGTTCACGCAAACGACACCATTTTTCATCGTCCATAAGTTGCAATTAGATGTTGGCAAAACACAACCGACCGCAACTTATCACACAACTAGGTTACGTAATTGAGACTCGCTCGCTCTTCGCAGTTAATTGATTAGCCGAAATTTCGTGGAAGGGGGAGATGAGTTGAGTTGTGTTGAGTGACATGCAGAAACATAAATATCGGTGACGACTGACGACGTCGAGCTGGTCTCGAGATGGATGTCGGTTAAACTTCGGATGCGCATGAGACAAATCGCTCAGCTGCGCAAGTGATAAAGTTGAGACATGTTCTAAAAGATGAAGTTCGAAATCATATTGAAAAAAGGGAAACGGGGACGACCCGCGACCGATACCTGACGCGTCCGTCGATAGTCACTTTGTACTTCAAGCGTTGAGCGCTTCAAGGATGGATAGACTTTAGACGCCACGATTTTAGTCGAAAATGTGCGGCCGCATGCTTTTCAAACGACGGCTATACACTTTTCCATCGATCTAGATATTGTTTGGGGGATACAAAAGCGATGCATATCCTTGCACCGCTGGATGTTTTGTTTTTCAAATTTTTATTCCGTTTGGTCACTCGAAATTTGAAAATATCTACAAAAAAATGTTTTATGGACTTTGAGGGCTCACAGGAAAAAAACTGTGACTTCGTTGGAAAAAAAGACGACGTACGACATATGAGGATTATGATACCAAATTTTGAGAGGAAGTAGATATGTAATGTGCTAAAATGACCTTCGATTTTAGTTTTAAATGTTATTATTCCTTGTAAACGACAACAAAGAGAAGGAAGACACTTTTTCCAATATATAATTTTTGTAAAGGAACATCAATTTCCATTTTTTGCTGAAATTTTCGTATTGATATGTTGAATGGTTTTCAAAGCATATGGTTTCAAGCAAACACCTACAAACAAGGCAAGAAAGTGTTGATTTCCCTATTCATGTGATTCGAAAAGTACAAAAGTAGGGCTCTGCGCTCTAGTCGCTGCACTCGAGACGTTGAGCGTCTGGTCAAATATGCTAAATACTATAGGTACTAGGAAAACGCTTAAGTCCCGCCGCGTTGTTGGATGAGCGTAATTGGTGCATTGAGTTGTTAAGTGTTATGCGGATTTTCTGTTGTACTGTGAAAAAATCATTACTAAGTTGATTTTTTTAAAATTAATATAAATTAAATAAAAAATAAACTTTAATTTTTAATTTTTTTAATTAATCGTAATTTTAAAAAAGAAAAAAATCGTAAAATTTCGATTTTCATAACAAATAATTTTTCGATTGCGCTCAGATTTCACACGAATATATAAATTCATGAAATTAAGGTTCTGTGAAAAAATCATTACGATCGGATAAAGCATGTAGGTGCTATAAGCCAAAGAAAATTAAAAAATCGAAAAAAGTCCTAAAATTGCGATTTTTAAAGAAATTTATCTTTCGATAACGCTCAAAATTCACACGAATATATCAATTCATAAAATTAAGGTTGTGTGAAAAAATTATTACAATCGGACAAAGCATGCAGGTGTTATAAATCGAAGAATTTTGTTAAAAATCGAAAAAAATCGTAAAATTGCGATTTTCATGAGAAATAATTTTCCGATTGCGCTCAAAAACGTGGCAGTTCTAAGTTCAGAGATTTCGAAGGCCTCCATAAAATTTCATCGCAATCGGAGTATCGGTTTAGCCGGAATCGTGCGGACAAACAGACAAAAATACAAAAAAAAAGAAAAGAAAGAAAGAAAGAAAAAAACATTCCGGAATTTTTTCTCCAGTGTAGTAGAATGGAATCTTCGCTTCGCTCGCTACGCTCGCTACGCTCATCCAAAAAATGTTATACTTCCAACTGCCAACCGGTGAAATAGACAGGTGATATGAAACATCTGTATAGCTCATGCACAAATAACCGATAGCCAAAACTAAAATTTTCGTAGGGATAATTGCAGGTGTTTTCCAGTTAGGGCAATTGTGAAGGGAATGTCCAAGACCTGCGTATTTACGAATTAATTTAACCTTGGAAATACGTTTAAGTCTGATTGCCGATGGCAGGTATCGAACCTGCTACCTATAATCAGATTCTCCAGTGTTACACTTGGTCTCTAGCACCAGCTTAGAAAAAATTTTTTAACTTCAGTCAGGAATGTCGTTGACGGTTATCGAATGCCCTAAACCTCTTATTTCTTATAGTTTCGTACGCTGGCGCTGATGCATCCCTTCATATAAGCTTGAAACATTTTGTCGTGGAATTGTATGTTTTGAATCCAAACATTTATAGAAGGTTATATTTAAGAGTATACAAATGACATTCTGTTTATGCAAAATCCATTTTCTATGGCGGAATGAAAACAGAGCAGCTTTTAGAAGTAAAAGTTATGAGATCTTATAGATAAAGAAATATATTGTGTCGATTCTTACTCTTAGAAAACGTTCAACCGTTCAGGGATCGACAACGGGCGAAGGGTGAGATATATTTAATCGCCAAAAGATTCTTCTCCCTACACAAATGAGAGTTTATACTCTCTCTATTACGCTAACCACAAACACGTCTTGACTTGGATGGAGATGATCGACTTTAAAATGTACGAACAAGCAAGTTCAAACACATGGCTCATGTTTTAATACTAACCAGCAAGACATCTTCACAAACCACCCATTATTGCATCTCTTTCCCCTTGTCCCCCCGCGTCGCCCCTTACGTCCCACCCCTTGGAAAAAAGAAAACATGGTTAAATCCACAATTATGGAAAAAGAAAATGTGGGAGATTCCAATACACTTGACATGGGCACTGATAACTCTACTGTTGAGTGCCCTGAAACAACAATAACTAACTATAACTAACTTGTAACTTGTAGGATTAGATTTACTTTTACACTACAACTCATGTAAGAGGCATATGCTGCAAATGTTACCGTTTTCTGCATTTTTTTACTAGTAGAATCTTAAAGTAAAATAGTAGATTATTTTATAGATGTTATTTCACCCTCTCTCTTAGGAGAGGGTTATATCAGTGCTATGTAATTGATCAAAGTGAAATAAATTATTATTATTATAAAACAAATTTTTGCATTTATTATGAAAATTGTATGTTTTTTGTCATGCGAATCATCATACGTCAGATCTGAGAGGCCAAAGCCATTGTAAGTTTTTTGTCATACAACTTAGAATATAAACTGTCAGATCTGAGAAGCCAATGTCATTGTATATTGATACATCGCCTTTGTGGCACGAAGTGGGAGCTGACTTTGCATATTGAAATATTTAATTGCTTAACGAAGCTCTTCTATATGCATCACCTTTCTCTTCGTCCGTCTGTGCGTGTGTCACGTCTCACGATAAAAACAGAACACGACGTACGATTGGCATGCGTTTTTTGTTCGCATTGCATTGCCAGCTTCAACAAGGATGGTACGGAATGTTTTGGGTGACCCTGGTGTAAGGAGGGAGTGGCTAGCCCCCCAGAAAGTTTAGCATTCATCTTGGCACCACCACCACCACCACCACCATTGAATGCAAAAACAAGCGAGGAACATTTTTTAATGGTAAGCAAAGATTAATAATACATTTCGTAAGCTGTCTTAAACCCGGCACCTCCACCAAACCAACCGCCACTTTGTGACTGGGGCCTCATGGCCCTTTTCTAACTTTCTATGGAGTTGTGCATCTTAATTTTCGGTTATTTGTACAATTTCAAAAATAAAATAAAATAGTAGTAGTAATAATAATAATAATAATAATAATAATAATAATAATAATAATAATAATAATAATAATAATAATAATAAAAATAAAAATAAAAAAAAATCGACGCACGGTGAATTATTTTATTTTTGTATTCTTCTTCGACGATCTGTTGCATAATACTTTATTTCCTGTCTTATATATACATTTCATTATTATTGCATTCTTTTCTAAACAAGGTTGGGTTGGTGTACATTCTTTGCTACCAGTTTTGTCCCAAGGCTGCAGGCCATTAGCCATTCTTAAGCTAGACAATAAATAACATTTTAAATATTCTCTCCGCATTGTTGGGGATCTGTAACGAGAGATGAATTATAAACAACTGGTCGGATGTGCGTAAGGTGTACAATGTGTTTCCACACGTACAACTTGCGTTTCTCTGAATGGCAACAGTATAACTGACAACCCACAAGAGCCTCATCTCACCACGCGATACAAGGGAAACATAATAAGTGATTGCTAGGGGAAAGGGGAAATTGAAAGGGGAAATTTGATGGCAATACCTCCTCCCGCCCTTCGTGCGTGCGTGCCCATGAATGCGATTCAGATCCACTACTGCTAATTAAATTACATTATCATATTACTGTGGTGGAGACTGAGTGGCTAAGTGGGCAGCGCCCTGTCTGGCTGAGTTTTTCGCGAGTCTCCCCAGTCACAGCTCATTTTACAGATTTATCTACAAATTTTTATTAATATTTTGCATTCCCTTTTACATATTAAACATTCCATTTAAAACAAATAAAATATATGAACGAAAGATGGATGCAAGGAGCATTTTTAGAGTAAATATTTTGCAATTTGAAGTCTCTATCAAAAATAATTTAGCTTCTTGAAGCGTTTTAAAATTTCGAATACCTTTTGGGACTTTAATTGACGAAACATTCTTGTTCCCATCCTAAAAAATCGTATGATAGGGTTTTCTTGAATTTAACTAAAAAACAATAAAATTCAAGTTCATCCACAAAAGTGAAAATAAATCGTTTAATAGCTACGGTCACGGGCAAACCTTAGTTTTAGTAGAAGAGTGTTTACAAATCGTGACGTTGCTACACACACTAATCATTCACCCATCTCTGTATGATTAATGCATGCATTGTCAACATATTCGCTGAAGAAAGTATGTTCAGTGAAAGAATCGATAGAGGTAGCTCAGTCATGCGGAACAAGTTCGGAAGGGCGCTGGTTCGATTCCGATTACTGGCAATACTGATTGAAGGTTTCCAAGGTTTGCTGCATGGAATGAAGTCTACTATTGTATTATATGTTTAATGCATAATTGAAGAATATCATTATTTTCTAAACTCATGCATTTTTATTAAAAAAAAATACAAATATATAAATTGCAGAATAAATTGAATTCGATTTACTTAGAGAAGTCAAAGATAAATTAAATTAAATTATGTTTTCTAAAAGATAAATAATTTTTCTGTGACTGGCAAGTCATAGTTACAGTATGCGTATTAAGTCTGGATTGAAGGTAGGGGTGGATGAAGCCTATGCATCCTTACTATGGTTTCAAAAATAAAACATCATCTTCATCCCCTTTCCACTAAAAATAACACACTTCACGTTAATTTAGCTTCAATCAGTCAGTAGCAACTCGCGCCGGCAAACTCGCGCCAGCTGTTTGGCTCTGTTTAAACTCCAAACACCCCTCGACACCAGAACACAATTATTATTTACAGAAGGTGATGATGTATGGTTGTATAGTTTAGCTCACTGATGCTGAACTGCATGGTGACGATGCGTTTGCAATAATTAAAATAGCGACGGGAGATCGTTATCTTCCCTCGGTAACAGCTGCTAGAGCTGATAGGTTGGGTATAAAACAACTCATTAAGAAATATTAATTGCTGCAAATCCGCTAATGATAATATAGTGTGTGTTTCCTTAGTTCCTTGTTTGCAGCGTTGGCGGAGAAAGGCGGGGAAATAGGATCTCGATTGTAATATTTTATCATCATCTAGCATGGAAAATTTTTGCAATTTTGTGTAATACGTTTTATTTTTTACCTGATAAAGCTTCCATAATGGAGATTGATATAGCATTTTCATGATTAATGTTGTTACAAGGGAAAAATAAAAATTAATTGAATTTAAAATAAATGCAACTAACTGAAAGAAAGGCATGAGCACATCACAACGTACACGTACATCTAAATCGAATTTATCCACGCTATTAACTCAATAATTAATAATTATTGTAATGAGCACTCAATTACTTTGACATGAAGGACACCTTGAAAGAATCCACCAGTCAGGCTTGCATACGGAAGAGGTTGATGAATCAATCACATCTCAACAGGCGCGTAGGAACGTTTTGAAAGTTGTGGGGGGGGGGGGGGGGGGGGGAATTTATCAGCAGATTTTGTGGGTGGCAGCTGGGGTCTGTGGCGAAGCCCCAGCCGCCGCGGAGGCTTTTATTTTTTACCACAGTTATTTCGTCATGTTTTAATTGCACTCGGACTCTGTAAACGTTGTTTTACAGCAACTATCTGCGATCTAAAAACTAAAATAATGAACGTGAAGTGGGCCATTTTAGTAAATTTCAACCTAATTTTTTGATAATGACGAAACATACAAGCAGATATATTCGTTTTACCAAGGTGACTGTCGAAATTGTAGAAGTGTATGTGCATATTTACTACGGAAATTCCGGAATTAATATTTAACTCACGTTAGTTTTGTTCATTTTGTGTGGTTTGTATAACAAAGTTTTTAATTGACTCTCCTTTTGTGGGGTGGATATAATTCTGATTATAAACTTGATATACCTATCCATAATAATAAACAATACACGTGTTAAGAGAACCCACTCAGACACAGAACTGATTTTGAGTGGTTTATTGAACGAATGTTTGTGGAGTGGAGTAGTGGCGTGAGAGAACAAATCCGAACTTTAGCATATACCTGAATAAAAACGGAACTCGTTCTGTATCAGCACAGCAGGGTAACCTGGTAGGTTTAATCTAATGCTGGGTGTAATCGAATACTAATAGAGAACCGGAAGCACCAAGCATTTCATTGTACGGTATCACAATGCGGTCAGACCAATCGTGTCACGAGACTGTCGTACTGGTATTGCATTCCTAATTACTGTCCGTTGTGGGTTTACATTGCTCTCGTTACGACTAGGACTAGCCTATTACAAGTCCATGAATAAATTGTGTAAATACGGGCTATTATGTTCAATTCTGCAGCAGCGTTGATGAGGGACCCGCCGGACCGTCTCACTCACTCACTCACTCTCTCACTCACTCACTCACTCACTCACTCACTCACTCACTCACACACTCACCGTCTCACTCACTCACTAACTAACTCACTATTCACTCACTCACTCACTCACTCACTCACTCACTCGCACACTCACTCACTCACTCACTCACTCACTCACTCACTCACTCACTCACACTTGGTAAATATGTGAGAATAGACAACATTCAACATTTTCGTAATATTGGCCAGATTTTAGGTGTTATATAATATTTCTCTGGTGCAAAAGTATGAGTCACAATATCACAAAAAGTAATTAATTATGTGTAATTAGTGGTACGCAGTTAATAAGTAAACAGATAACATTCTCAACTCAATGGTAATAATAATAACACTTACGAAATTAGTTCAGTTCAGATTTTCACTGTTAGAAATTTCTCTGCTGTATAAGTAGGCGTCACAATATATTTTTAATTGCACAGATGCATTGCATAATAGTTTGGCGGAGCGCGGAGGCGCCCAACAAACTTACATACGCACTTCGTTTAAATGTTCTTTATTATTAATTATTAATAAAATTCGCACTCGTAGTTTTTAACACAAACGAGAAACTATAAGTATAATATATACTTTCGTATGTTATACATCTAGCGGATGAGAATGTGCGTTCGTATCGTATACATTTCTAACTATACGTCTGTATACATTTTCCCATTGACAATTTTTTGTGTGCGTGCTACGTAGTGTACTCTATTATCTGTGCTCAGAAAGATGTTCGTATCATAATTTGTTTTTTTTCCTATTTTGACCGAGTGTCGTCACGAAAATATGTAAACATAGGGCAAAAATTAATATATATTTAATGGCCTTTCAAAACTAACAGGAAAAATGACTGCTAATTTAATGGAAAAAAGACTACGAACAAACAAACAAAACGAAAATATGTTGATTTCCTGCATGTTATTCAAGAAGTACGAAAGTAGGCCTCCCAAGCCTCCTTCGCATTATTCCCCATTGTGAAATCTAAACATGTGCACGTTAATATTAGGGTCACATTCAGCACAGGGTGACAGACCACGTGTGAATGTGGTTTTGATTCTTTCCTGTTGTCAGTGGCGTAGCTACCGCCCCCGCAGCCCCCGCGACTGCGGGGGGGCCCTGGCCTGACTGGGGCCCTCGGGGCCCCTGTCAGGTTACAGAAGGCCCCTTCATCTTTCGAAATGAATTTTGAAGTAAAAAATCTCTCGCAGAACTTAACCCCAAAATTACATCTTTTGTAAAAAAAAAATACGCATTAGTTCAAGTTAACAAAAGAGTAGAATGAACCGTGATAACCAATTTGACACATATTAACTTCAAAAATGCACACCTCTAAACAATTTGCACAATTTTGTCAAATCACCTGAGTTGAACATGGCCAATCATCTGTGACATGACTACTGTCAGTTCTGTCAATCTTTTTTTAATTTTATAAAGAACTGAGTCGTTAGTAAGATTCCAATTCCAGATTCTTTGAACGGGGATATTTACAAAATGCCTTTTCAGAGAAATCTCATTTCACATAGTATATAACGCGGTCAATTACACTAATAAATCATGACAACCCTTCTGTTGTCTGACAGAGGGATGTTTCGATGATGGCATGCAATTATAAGTTTATTGACATTTCATTCACACTTCAAGTGATCCTATGACAATGACTTCACACCCATTTTAAGCAACATCATCAACATCATCAGTATTATCATAAGTAGGTAAGTGATTAGTTTTTATATTTTTATTTCAAAGTGATGCAAGTAATCCACCCACTTTGTCGTTAGATTTGTTGATTGGTGTGTGTACGTAAATGTATGCAAGTTTAAAAATGTCTATTTTCTGGGGGTTTTAATTTATCATTATTGGTGTTGATATTATTAATATAACAATGGTTTTAGCCTTTTAGTAAACAAATGTATTAGGGATGTCATCGAAATCTCGTTTTAGGCCATCAAACATAATGTAGGGCCCAAAAAATTTTCACCTACGGTGTTAATGCCTCCGGCGGCTGGGGCTTCGCCCCAGACCCCAGCTATTCCGCGCAAGTCGCGGGGGGGCCCAGGAATTGTTGCTACGCCACTGCCTGTTGTGTTAGTCACCCAAGAGCCATCGGTCACCAAACAGGAAATAGCGGGCTTCATAAGAAATGTATGGCTCACGCAATCCTGGTGTCAGAGAGATGAGTGAGAGATGTGCGAGTTTTTAACACGTTTATAGCACGTTGTCGATAGGAGTAGCTGAAGAATAAAACGCTAGACTCTCATTCGGGAGGTCCTGGGTTAATGGGCGTCCACAGCAGGGGGGGGGGGGGGGGGAGAATTGCCAATGTAACGAGAACCAATTTTAGGCCCTATAATGGCAAAGTTAAGTCAAAATATGACAATTATTTACGTCAAGGGCACATTATCTTTCTAAAAAAATTGTAACTTTTATCGAAATACACATTGAAACCTAAATTGGTATTTTTTCAAACTCAAATAGCGAAATTATCTGAAGTCAAAAAATGTCATCAATATATTTATTTTTAATGTCTAGATCACTTCATATATCCGTTTAAAATAATATTTCAGATTCAGATCGCTGTAAAAATGTCTATAGAGGATGAAATAACTAGCAAAAATGTTACCTACGGCGACTTGGGGCTTCGCCCCGGACCCCTCGGAGGTCCCTGGTGCTACTTGCCCCCCCTTACGAAAAATCCTGTGGACGCCCATGCCTGGGCTTGATACCCGCGACAGGCAATGCTGACTCAATTTTTTTTAAAACATCCTTTCGACGTTTTCGATAACATTTCGACAACTCCTTACTTTCATATTACCTACAGTTGTGGTGGACAACTGAACATTGTCCATACGTTGGTTTTCCCACAAGATTGTTAAAATTTTCCCTGTATATAACGTTGTGTGTTATACGTAGCGATGTCCATTCGTACTGGATTAAAAACTCATACGACGCGAGTCTGAATTACTCGAAGTTGGTGGAGGTGCCGGGTTTTATATGTCAAGTTTGGATGACGCAAACCTTACGCCCAGACCCCAAGGGTCACCAAAAACATTCTGTGTCATCCTTGTTGGAGGGTAATGTCAAAAAACGAATGCTAATTGGACGTCATGTTTGGCTTTTATCGTGACACACGTACAGACAGACAGAAAAGTGATGGTTATAGGGGAGTTTGCTCCCTGAATATTAGCCATCCAAATCGTATGTCATTTGGCAAAATTTAAATGAGTCACACAAATGTTTTTATAAAGCTACAGGGGAGTCCTCATCGACCAAAGAATTAAAATAAACAGTTTCGGACTTCTCAAAATACTACGTATATTGCTTTACCCAAACTACTTTTTTGCATGGTCGATTTTTAAAGATTATCTGAAAAACGGGTTTTCATGCCCGCACAGTTGTTAAATGTTTCTAAAACCACATGTAAACTAAATGTCAACAGCATTAAAACTTAAAAGCAAAACGCTGTAGTATCGGTAGGCCTATTAGAATGTCTACTCTTATTACATAATGATAATAATTATAATTAACAGCGATAGTCGTCTTTACGGCTTCAATTAGTTCTAGGGAAGATAAATAGAATGGGTTATCAAAGGTCGCATTGAAACTTTGTGCAATATAATCAAAACAAATGCTCTTAAGTTCGTTAGTTACTTCGTTTTGATCAATTTATGGACATATCGTATATATCATATGGGACACCATTAAGATAATTTAAAAGAAACATTTAAAACATTTTAACGTCTGTTTACAAGATTACATTGTATTTTGAATTGATAAACGATTCCATCGCAGACAATAACTACTATTATTATGGAAATACGAAAGATTGATAAAATATGATGTGTATATACAACGAGTGAGGGCAAGACATCAATTAATTGAATATCCATAGAACACAAACTCGAATGTTTGTTTTGTGCATGTTTGTTTGTTAGCACGATTGCGCCCAAAATGCTTCTCCGATCTCGACACAGTTTCAGGGAACCTTCGAAAACTCTGAAATGTTACCTGTTTTGTTTTAATGCAGTCGAAGACTGAAGAGTATACATTTCTAATGAAAATCGAACTTCTACGTTTTTTCGATTATATACACAAAAAAATTATTGCTTATGCGTAAAATAGATATTTTCCCATTTCTAGTGGGACACCTGCCCAGGATGCAATGCATGCACCTCTACAGGGGGTCTAACCAGGTATTATGGAATTTGGATGATTGTGAAAGGAATGCCCGAGGGCTGTTAAGAGGACTCGATATCTTGCATTCACATTACCTCAGAGAAACTTTCAGTTAGGATTGCCGGTAGCGGGGTTCGGACCGAGACCTCCCGAATCAGAGTCTCGCGCTTTACGCTTGAGCCACCCCTGTCGGTGAAGAAGGGGATATTCACGTACAAACTCATACTTTGCTCTTGTATGTTCCAGAATGACCTATTGCATAATTACGGACTGTATTATTTTAGGATAGTAATTCACCGATGCACTCACATTTTGGTCTTGTATGTTCCAGAATGACCTATTGCATAATTACGGCCAGGAGTCTGCTATGGACCCTACTGAGCGTTGTAGCATCGCTGGCCATGGTATCTGCCATCCTCACTCCAATGTGGCTGGTTTCGGGAACAACATTCAACGTTGTCGTAGGTAAAGTAAACGGAGAATAATTGAGAACCAAACAGACAATATCAGTCACATGGCTGACAGTAGAGGCCCCGGGTTCAATACCTATTGCATAGTTACGGCCAGGAGTCTGCTATGGACCCTACTGAGCGTTGTAGCATCGCTGGCCATGGTATCTGCCATCCTCACTCCAATGTGGCTGGTTTCGGGAACAACATTCAACGTTGTCGTAGGTAAAGTAAACAGAGAATAATTGAGAACACGCACAGACAATATCAGTGACATGGCTGACAGTAGAGGCCCCGGGTTCAATACCTATTGCATAGTTACGGCCAGGAGTCTGCTATGGACCCTACTGAGCGTTGTAGCATCGCTGGCCATGGTATCTGCCATCCTCACTCCAATGTGGCTGGTTTCGGGAACAACATTCAACGTTGTCGTAGGTAAAGTAAACAGAGAATAATTGAGAACACGCACAGACAATATCAGTGACATGGCTGACAGTAGAGGCCCCGGGTTCAATACCTATTGCATAGTTACGGCCAGGAGTCTGCTATGGACCCTACTGAGCGTTGTAGCATCGCTGGCCATGGTATCTGCCATCCTCACTCCAATGTGGCTGGTTTCGGGAACAACATTCAACGTTGTCGTAGGTAAAGTAAACAGAGAATAATTGAGAACACGCACAGTCAATATCAGTGACATGGCTGACAGTAGAGGCCCCGGGTTCAATACCTATTGCATAGTTACGGCCAGGAGTCTGCTATGGACCCTACTGAGCGTTGTAGCATCGCTGGCCATGGTATCTGCCATCCTCACTCCAATGTGGCTGGTTTCGGGAACAACATTCAACGTTGTCGTAGGTAAAGTAAACGGAGAATAATTGAGAACACGCACAGACAATATCAGTCACATGGCAGGCACTTTTTAAATTTCTGTCTAATCCCTGGTGCAGGCACTTTTTAAATTTCTGTCTAATAGTAGATACAAGTATTATGTTGAAGAAGAAAATGAATTGAGAGTAGGAAAGGAAGCCAATAGGTAGACGTGATCTTAGATTGAGCACCCTTCGGTAAAATTCTGAAATCAGTGAAAGAACATTAACCTGTTGGATTAGTTTAGTAGGGATAAACAGTAAATTACAACAAAATATAAGAGTGACGAACACCTACAAATAGTGTTATGTTCGATCAGCATTGAGCATAGAACCGTTTATATACCAGTCAATATTAAACAGTTATTTTTTAAATATTATGACCAACATTTTAAATTGTAATATTGTTGTGGGAAAAAACATTTTTGTTAATTAGTTAAAATTAACTTATATTCATGCATTATTTAAGTTAAAACAGGAACATTAACTACTATGCCTACAGGAAGTTTAGTAACAATTTATAATAAATATATATAAAAAAAACTTATAAATAAACTTGTCTCCAAGCAGTATTTTTACTAAAAATTCACAAAACCCAACCAGGGAGTTTTTGAAATGGATAAAAATATAACATTCTTGAAAATGCTTAAGCACTGATCATCAACAAATAATATTAAGATACCTAAACATATTGTTTATAAATTCATTCTGAATATAGGCCTGTATGATTGTTATGGAAAAATCAAGCTATGATTCATAAGAATGTGAAACACTATATTGGTGGAGGTGGCAGATCATGATAGTACCGGTACATATTGTGAAGTACAGTACAATATTTTGTCAATACACTAAACTTTTTATATTTACAAGACTTTGTCAACACTTTATCTATACATTACAATACAAACCAATCTCAATCACATAATAATGTGAGTCAATAGTTTGAAAAAATAAACACAAAAATAATAAAATTTTAATAAGATGATTTAATTGATTTTTAATTTTTATAACCTAAGATCAGGCAGGGTTTATGAACCATAGTTTCACTGGATTGGATTGGGTCAGTAATTGTGTCAAATATCGAGTGTTCATTTTTTTGTTAATGGGGGAAAAAAACAAGAAAACAATTGAAATCATTGATTAATGGTCCAAATCCAATCCAGTGAACTTAGTAGTATAGAGAACAAGATACGTAGATGTCTCATCACATTGCCGAGTGGTTGAATTGCCAAAAATCATGTTATTTAATTTTTTCCAGATAACGTAACTTCAACGTCATTCGACCCCTCTGTGGGCATCTACAACCGTTGCACACTAATCTCCGTACAGCGACATTGCGCTTCGTTTGCTGTAGATGGGCTGGCCACACCAAGCGAGGTTTTCCCTACGTACTGGAAGTGTACACTAGTTTTCCTTTGCATCGGCCTCGGTCTAATGACGTTCACTGTGGCGATGGCACTTGTAGGATTCTGTGTGCAGAGCATTTGCAGGAAGAGCATATTTACAATATCAGGGGGCACTGCAGAGCATAGCAGGTAATGTTGTGGAACCTAACAAATTTCATAAAAAAAAAATCATCACCTACTGGTACATTGAAAATATGAATTACTAATTCATTATGATTTTTAAAAAAAAACAAGTCCCGTATATTACCATAAGTCTCTTGTAGTAAAATTTTACTCAGTTAAATTTAAAGTTTACTTGGATTATTAAAACTTTATTTTTTTATGTCCATGTGGTAATTGATTGTATAATATGACAACAGAGTTAAATATTTTAAATGAAAGTTTACTTTATACCTTACACAATATCAAAAACAAATTTATGAAGAGCCTACATCTTACTTTAAATTATTAATGGCATTAAAGCTCATTAGCCATTTTAATCAGCAACCTCTCACAGTTAATAAATACAAACATAGGCCCTACATCAGAATGATTTTGAAAATTATAATTATTAAATACAGCATTTACCCGAATAGAAGACGACCTTGGTTGTAGGATGAGCTGTAGCTTTCACAAAGCATAAATTAATTAAAAAAACACTTTACAGGCAGCCCACTCATTATTTTACTCAGAATAATTAAAAAAACAAACATAAGTCTTGGATTCAGGTAAATACTAAATACTACGGTATTTACAAACAATTGGTACCTATTGATAAAATTTTAAAATATATGTACACATTTTCTGCCTAGTCTCTATGGATAACTAGATAACATAATCTTTACATTATAGGTGTTAATTTATATTCCAGGTATTTTCTACATCTTGGGTTTGGTCCTCTACCCATTTGCATGGGACTCAACACGGGTTCATCGACTGTGTGGCAAAGATGCAGGGGCTTTCTACACTGGGGATTGTAGTTTGGGTAAGTATTTTCAAGTATACATGTCAATCAAATCCAAATTAGGAATTAATAATTGGAATGATGAGCAAAGTGATTAAGAATATACATCAATTTAACTTCAAAGAGAAAACTTTTTTTTCCCCCTACCAGAACTTAGACCTGCTACATTTAAAAATTCAATTGAAGAGTAATTCTCATGAAAATTACACTTAAATGATCTTTAAATTTTACTTTTCTTTGCTCTCTTACTGGACAAACGGCCATACTATGATTATGATGAAATCTCCAGTTTCTGTTATCCAATGAACAAAATAAAATTCAGGATGATATGGAATCCCTTAGAAGCAAATTGAAAATAAATATAGGCTATTAAAAAAAGTAAAATGCAACAATTAAAGGTACAGATTTTTTACACAAGCATGGTACTATAAGAGTGTCCAACCCAAAATAGAGAGAGAAGCTACTAATCCAACAGTTTGATGAATAAAATTCAATTGCCTTCATCATTCAAATCTCTTTGGTGTAGGTGTTGTGGCGATTGACCCCAAGAGGGTCACCAATTAATCTGTATCATCCTTGTTGAAACTTGAAGGGCAATTTCTAACAAACAAAAATCCATGTTAATCGGAGGTGATGTTCGTTTGTATGGTGAGACTTGCTCAGGTGGAGGGGGAGATAAGAGATGTATGTACAGGAGCTTTGCTCCCTAAAAATCTAAAACATAGTGACAGTCGCAGGGAGTGAAAGGAAATGTAAAATTAATAACAACTTAGCCATCTAAATCTTATTCTTTTTGTGGGAAAGCGCTAGTATTTTTCATAAAAATGACTATAGTGAGACTAAGAGACAATCAATAAGAAAAAGTTTGGGAGTTCTCAGAGGACTCTTTTAAGTGACATTCTTACTTTGTAAATACTATTTGATATTATGTATTTTGGAAAACTTAAGTTAAGTGCAGATTCCTTTCAACATGATTGATTGATTGATTGATTGTTCCGACTGTAGATTCTGGTTGCCCAACAATAACAATCATGTGATAGAAGAGTGTACACATTCATTCACTAAAAGTTATAGTTCGTGTTATTAAGTTACATATTCAGTATTCACATAAACATCACAGCAGGCAATGATCCCTTAAATGTCAAATTTGTACCGGTAACGCTTAATTAAATACATTTCTCCGTGTACCTATCTGTAATCAATCTTTCAACCTAACTTTTACATTTACCATAACAATTATTTTAAAAAAATCATTCATCCGTTGAATTCTCAAACACCAATTAAGCTGCAGCTAAAAGGAAAAAAAAACAAACAGAATAAGCACAGGTAAAAAAGGTGATGTCATACACTCCACTTTTTTTACATTTTTCAAGTTTAACAAATAGGTAGGGTAGGTACAATCTATTGTTAAAATTTCTAAATGTAACCATACTCCCTTTTAACAGATACAACATGACGAGGATAAAAAATTAAGTGCTGTAATATGCAAAGAACATATTAATAAGTTTCTTTTTCTCTACAGGAATGTCCTTCTACTTATGTATCGGTGGCATCGGGCTAACGTTTCTCTGCGCTGTGCTGTCGATACAAGCAGAAGTGGCCACATCAAGTGATAAAGTCCAGTACCAAATCCATCAGGGGCGAACTTTGATCTGTACTCCATAGGCGATTCACCAGCTTGGTCAAGTGAGTAGTTGAGCAATAACAGGGACAGAATATAGTATTTGTATGACGATTCTGCCAAGTGGAGCAAGTACATACTGTATTTATGCTAATAGAGGCTATATACATTCTTTACAATTTAGTAGTGAAAATAGGGATGTGACCGTTTCTCGATGGCCGCTGATATTCGAGTAATACAGTAGCTAAATACTGATGGAACTATGAAAGGTTGTCAACAATTGGTGTCAAAATAATGCACAATACAAATACTAAGTTACTATACAAAGCGCTGTCTTTTATTCCCGAGAGTCCTGCTGACTTGCTAGAGGAAAGCCCAAGCTGAAACCGATTTTCAAGTGGACAATAATCAGCCCAAGCACGGCCAGAATTTAGGGTTAACCAACATGATCCCAAATTTAATTATTATCTCAGCATATTAGTACTAATACTCGCTGTGTACGTTCACTATTAGCAAAAATTCAATTTTGATTGTTCCACCAGCTTCTCCCCCCCTAAAAAATTTAAAAACCACCCTTCTTTATGGATAAAGAGATAACATAATCTTACATTTAGGTTTTAAATTATATTCAGGTTTTCTACATCTGGGCTTGGTCCTCTACCCTTTTGCATGGGACTCAACAGGGGTTCATGGGGGACTGTGTGGCAAAGATGAGGGGCTTTCTACACGGGGGTTTGTAGTTTGGGTAAGTTTTTTCAAGTAAAAGTCAATCAAACCCAAAATTGGGAAAATTAAAAATTTGGGAATGATGAGAAAGTGTTTAAAGAAAACATAAATTTAATTTCAAAGAGAAAATTTTTTTCCCCCTACCAGAAAGTGGTGAATTTTAAAATCTAGGAACTTTAGCCGGCTAATTAAAAATTAAATTGAAGATTTTCTCAAAATTACATTTAAATGTTTTTAAATTTTTCTTTTCTTTGCTTTTTAGGACAAACGGCTATACTTGATTAGAAAAAAATCTGTTTCTGTTACCCAATGAACAAAAAAAAATTTCAGGATGATAGGGAAACCCCTTTAAAGCAAATTGAAAAAAATATGGCTTTTAAAAAAAGAAAAAATGAAAAAATTAAAGGTACGTTTTTTACACAAGCTGGTATAAGGGGTCCAACCCAAAATAAGGGGAAACTACGACCCAACATTTTGATGAAAAAAATTCATTCCCTTCATCATCCAAATCCTTTGGTGTGGGTGCCCGTGGCGATTACCCAAGGGGGTCCCCAAATTAATCGTATCATCCTTTTTGAAACTTGAGGCAATTTCTAAAAAAAAAAACCCATTTTAATCAAGGGTGAGTTGTTGTATGGTGAGACTTGCTCAGGTGAGGGGAGATAAGAGATTAGTACAGGACTTGTCCCAAAAAATTAAAAACAAGTGACAGTCGCATAGGAAGGAAAGAAAATTAATAACAACTTAGCCATCTAAATACTTATTCTTTTTGTGGGAAAGCGCTAGTATTTTTCATAAAAATGACTCTAGTGAGACTAAGAGACAAAAATCAATAAGAAATAGTTTGGGAGTTCTCAGAGGACTCTTTTAAGTGACATTCTTACTTTGTAAATACTATTTGATATTATGTATTTTAAAAATTTAATTTAAGTGCAGTCCTTTCAACAGAGATTGATTGATTGTTCCGACTGAATCTGGTTGTAAAACAAAACAATCATGTGATGGAAGAGTGTACACATTATTCATTAAAAATTTATGTTTGTGTTTTTAATTCATATCAGTATTCCTAAACATCACAGCAGGGAATATCCCTTAAAAATCAAATTTGTACGGGAACGCTTTAAATTTAAATACATTTTTTCCGTGACTGTAAAACAATCTTTTTAAATTCTTTTACATTTTCCCTAAAATTATTTAAAAAATCATTTATACGTTGAATTCCCAAACCCAAATTTTGCGCAGCTAAAAGGAAAAAAAAAAAAAAAAAAAAGAAAAGCCAGGGAAAAAAAATATGTCATACCTCCACTTTTTTTTAGTTTTTTCAAGTTTAAAAAATAGGTAGGGTAGGTACAATTATTTTTAAAATTTCTAAGTAACCATACTCCCTTTTAAAAGATAAAAAAAATGAGAGGATAAAAAAATTTAATGCTTAATAGCAAAGAACATATTAAAAAGTTTCTTTTTTCTCTACAGAAATGTCCTTCTACTTATGATTTTTGGTGGCATGGGGGGGGGGTAAGTTTTTCTCCGTGTGCTGCGTACAAGCAGAAATGGGCCCATCAAGTGAAAAGCCAGTACAAACCCTCAG
Source organism: Sweltsa coloradensis (assembly GCA_024449915.1). Lineage (NCBI taxonomy): Eukaryota > Metazoa > Arthropoda > Insecta > Plecoptera > Chloroperlidae > Sweltsa > Sweltsa coloradensis. The sequence continues at coordinate 372,384 of JAMZAV010001106.1, forward strand.
GGCGAACTTTGATTGCACTCCGTAGGCGATTCACCAGCTTGGCAAGGAGTATTTAGCAATACAGGGACAGAATATACTATAGTATTTTTATGACGATTCTGCCAAGTGGAGCAAGTACATACTGTATTTATGCTAATAGAGGCCACTAGTGTATACATTCTTTACAATTTAGTAGTGAAAATAGGGATGCGACCGTTTCTCGATGGCCGCTGATATTCGAGTAATACCTGTAGTTAAATACTGATGGAACTATGAAAGGTTGTCAACAATAGGGAATGCTCCTAAATTTAAAAAAAAATATATTCGTAACGTTGTTACTAAAAAAAACGATTCCCAAAAAAAGTCCGTCGAAAAATGTTTTTTACTTGGTTTTATGAGGGTGTGAATATTCGTGTCTAAATTCCGCGCGTAAACAGGCCTAGCTGACTGTGACATCCATGTGACGTCACATAGAAGTATCGTTTCGTCAGTCTGCCGGTAGGGGTTCCACCGCCTGTCAAATTCATTGGCTCCTAGTTAAATCCTAGCAAAGGCAGTGGGCCCAAGTCTTGGTTACCATGGAAACCAGAGTCGATAAAGAAGGTTCCCGGATTAGAGTCGGTAATAGATCAAACAAAGTACAATGTTGAATAAACAAATTTGCAGGGTACTTGTTCATTAACGGGACCCCCTCCAAAAATGTAAAAATTCAGTAAAAAAATTCATTAGACAATTAACTACTACATCTACTCCATCTGAGTTTCAGGAGGTCAGGAAAACACAATTATTTCGTACAAAGCCTCGAAAACATCCTTTCCGGCTACATACTTTGCGCCAGGAGTACGCCAACATACTCCACCTACAAAACCTTTAACGTCGCTATTTTAAATATAAAGGACTGTCAATGGAAAAGCACTTTCGTTTAAAATAGCGACGTTAAAGGTTTTGAAGGTTCATTTGGTGTCTGTGAACGTCAATGTTAGCTGCACGGCCACGACTGCTCTCATGTAGGCCTACGCGTTCCAATGGATGTACTCGCCTGAGTCAAGTTCACTGTCTAGAGTCATATTCAACTCCTCACAAGTTGTAATTATTTATTGTTAACAGAAATAAGTAAAAAACGACGACGGGCTGACCAAGTAACAAAAAATTGAGGGGGTCCTGTTAATGAACAAGTACCATTTGCAGATAAATAAGGTATTATTTGTTGACAATGCATGTTATATTATGTATACATTTTTAAATTATACATTATCATTATTAGGTGTAGGGCTGTAGGCTCATGCCTCAGACAAACTATTAGAACATATTAAATTGCTTGACATGGATTTGATTACATTCAATTCCACCCGGCGAGCATGTGGTGAAGCGCGTGCGCGGAGATCTATTCAACTATTACTTAGTCGTGACGTCACGCAATGTCCGGAGAGTTTTAGTCCCGCTTCGCCACTAGCCAATTTAAAACCTTCATAAATACGCCAAAAATCGTTAGTTTTTTAAATAAATTTATATTTGTGAGCATTTCTTATTATATTTTATGTTAATTACAATTAAGTCGCATACTAGAGTTGAGGAGCATTCCCTATTGGTGTCAAAATAATGACCGATACAATATACAATACGTTAGGCCTACTATACAAAGCGCTGTCTGTTATTCCCGAGAGTCCTGTTGACTTGCTAGAGGAAAGCCCAAGCTGAAACCGATTTTCAAGTGGACAATAATCAGCCCAAGCACGGCCAGAATTTAGGGTTAACCAACATGATCCCAAATTTAATTATTATCTCAGCATATTAGTACTAATACTCGCTGTGTACGTTCACTATTAGCAAAAATTCAATTTTGATTGTTCCACCAGCTTCTCCCTGCAACCCTCATAATGCCCCTGTACATCAACAGAATACTGTAAATATAATTAATTCCTTATCTTTGCTGAGCTGATGCACTGTAATTGAAAATGTTCACTTGGTTATTAGAAGCATGTACAATTTCTTGTGCATGATTACCATACCGATTTTGAATTGAGTAGGGAAAATCCATTATCGATATCGCCGGAAAATAGCCAAACGATATCGATATATCATTATTTTCCCGCCCATTTTTAACACAACAATATCCACTAAACAAATTACATACAAAAACAGCTGAACACATGCGTTTTTCACTAATCTAACCTGAAATGACAGCAGCACAGCGACAACACACGGTACAACAAGACTGTGACTTACTGACCGGCGCTAGCAGCCTCCATTTATCACTCCAAAATATGATAGATCGTAAGATCACTAGAGTACGCTCCCCTGAGAATCTAGTCCTTTCTTGAAGATTATGCCACTCCTCGCCCCGCCAGACACGTGTAAAAACAGGACAGCGATATAATCGGAATACTGCAGAATCAATCAATGAAGAAAGCTACGCAAAATCACAATTTTTTACATTTTGACGCATTTTAAACTTTAATTTCATACTTTTCAATTTTCATGAAATATCACGATTCAGAATAAAAGTATTGATATTGAAAATAATTTTGTGTGGTATCGATGTATATCAATATCGTTGGGCATTCCTACAATTTAGTTATAACGAATAGATTATGACAGGGTACGATTCTATTTTAAATTTTAATGAATGTTCTATAATCTATATTCTATGGGGCTATGGCTATGCCAAAGAACAACTTATAAAAGGAAAGGTAGATGGAGAGCAACAGTTTAATTTTTCTTTCATTTTTCATATTTAATCATTACACATTAATGATTGAACAAATTTGTATAATTTTACACAATAGGACCTAAATAAATTACAGTAGGTACCGCACCTAATTAATAATTATTAACTTATGAGAACACTGAATTGAGTGAAAAGTAGAGAAGACCTAAAGGCAAACTCTTTTCTATTTTGATAAGTTTTGCACACAATTGACAGGACTCGAAAAATCCTACGTAGGATGAATGTTAAGAATGGTAGAATAAAAATGATCAATACATTATCAATATGATATTATCTAAAATAATAAAACTGACACACAAATAAGATTACATAGGCCTAAGTACACAATCATTGTTTTAAAAACTGCGAGACTTTTAGTCGAGACAATACTAGAAATAATAACTGTAAGTTGAGGAGGCAACCGTGTTGTATACTTTCCATATGACAGAAAGTAAATACCGGTAGGCCTACTAATACATATTTTAAAATTCTTCGAGTCCTGTGTTAATCATGCCACCGTAGGAGGAATTGCAATCACCGTGAATAGTCTAGATATTAACATATTTCTTATTCTTTCTTCCACACCAGAGTATGATTGTTGGCCGGCATCGCGATAGTTTCAACGAGATGCAGCCCAGCACTAGAGCCCAACTTTACCAGCTGATCAACATCTCGTACTCCCCATTCCGGATTCTGGGATTGCAGGCCGGCATTGAATCTCACATTTGATTCCGGAGAAATATTACCGTGGAAGCCGTAAGGTCCGTAGGTGAAGAGGAAGCCGGACTTTTGCAGAATCTGTCCAGCATTCCTGAAGAGTCCCTCTGTGCACGCAAACGGGGAGATGTGGATCATGTTTATGTTGATCATGACGTCGATTGATGACGGTTCAACGAATTCAGGAGCAGACCATAACCTACAGAAAATCAGGAAAATAATTAAGTTTGTCTTTCAAACAAGACAATTCATGAACTGGAGTAAATATTGCATTCTTTAAGATTATATTCTAATGTTTTCAAGTGTTTCAAACGTAAGGCTTCCAGATCAAACCTTTTACAACCTACAAAGTACCCTAGACCTAGGCCTATACTATTATTATATTGTATAATTGTTACTTACCTACCAATACTGTACAAAGTTAAATGTAATACTCATTATGTATCATTAGGGCAACTACTATAAGTGTTCAAAAATTGTACAAAATAAAAAAGTAATTAAATAACTAGGCATCTTTCTTACTTTTAAGTGTGGAAAAGGCTTATTGGCTAGTTAGATTGGAGAAAGGTTGACAGGTTGGGAAAGCAAAGAGAACATAAAGCCCAGCCTGAAGGGCTGGGGGCAACAAAACTTTTCACCTGCTGATGACAACTGCAGCTGATTAAAAGTTGTTAGCTTAACCCACAAAACGTTTCGTCCTTCAGGGACTTGTCAAGCAGATGGTGGCCACTAAAAATCAGCTAACTACATGCAAACAAAACTCACAACACATAGGGGACCAAAACTGTGGTAGGGTCACGCAAGAAGTCAATTCTGCATGCATGTTGTTATCAGCAAGGTTACTTTGTGGATTAAAGTAACAACTTTAAATTAACTTCAGTTGTAATCCTCATCAGCAGGTGAAAAGTTTTGTTGCCCCAGCCCTTTAGGCTGGGTTATGTTCTCTTTGCTTTTCCCAACCTGTCAAGCCTTCTCCAATCTACATCTTTCTTAGTAGTTCTTCTCCAATTCTCATTAATGTTGGGCTATGATGCTATTCTGTCTGTCCTTGACACAAAATAAACAAGAGAAACATGCGACACCTACAATAGAAGGGCCACTTTTAGTTTCAAGTGCTAGGTCTATGTATTTTATTTTGTAGGTACTAGAGATATTACTAGGAGATTTGATTACCTAGTCCCTAAGTACAATAGGAGGCCAAAGACTATGGATTGAACAAGGATTGGATTGGATAAGAGTTCACAACTCTCCGCTAACTACATTTCCTAATTGTTGTACTATTTGAATGGGGAGTAGGTACCGGTACGTACAACTACAAACTGCTGTATTTATTTACCCTACCTGGATCTAGCACTAGTTACATTTTTATTTTTATTTTCAAAGTAAAATAATGGGAGAAAAGGTAAGTTTAATTCATTAAAACCAGTTCAAGCTTCCTCAAAACGGGGTCGTCTTTAATTCAAGGTAGGTAGGCCCCTAGTATTAGATTCAGGTGACATAGTTATTTAATTCAAATTCTAGTCAACTGCAGCGATTACCCTTACTTACGAATAATCATCGCGGACGTCAATGTAAATAGGTGGTAACACATTCTGAACATGTTCGTTGAAAATGTAGGCGTTAATGCTGTTGAACATGCTTCTGTCGTACTCTGACGGTTGGAATGTGATCGACGGAAAGTGTTTGGCAAAAAGTGCGACATGCTGACCACTTCCAGACGATATCTCGAGACACCGGAGACTTTTCTTTCCCTGGCTAACGGATTCGTTCATGTATGAAGGAAGAAATTTCTTCAGTACTTGCAAGATGTATTCCTTATTACGTTCGGCTGCTGGATTGCAATGGCTGAAAATTGCATAGATTATTGGATTTAGAAAAAAATATATAGGCCGCAATACTATACAAATAGGCCTAGGGCTGGGGATATCACACAAAAAATTCAATTAAAATTTGCTTTGGTTTACTGTCCCCCACTGAAAATCAGTTAGGCTATCCATAGGCCTATGACTGAGTGGGTAGACTCTAAATACGAATTTATTTATTTTTATTTAGCCTACCGGCATTTATATATATAAAAAAAAAAATTATAACAAGCCTAAGTCTAGGTCCTAAGTAAGTTTAGGAAACGGTTTTAGAATAAATTTTCCTTAAGAGACCTATAACTGGACAAGTCGCACCTTATTTGAAATAACGCAAGATTTTTATACTTTACAAACCACTAGCAAAACTAGTATGGGATCTGAGTAAAAGACTAATGCTACAACTTGAAAATGTGCGACTTTTAAAAGCTCCAAAACACACTTTTTAATATCTAAAAAATTACATAATACTCTGCAGAAAAAATGCTTGTTATTTTCATGCAAAAAGTATTTTTGTTTTATAATTTTCACTTATTTTGTGAAAAAATATTGAAACTATATTGTGGTTGGTAGGTATATAAGACAGGATTTTCTCACCTACGGCGTGACATGGTGCGGTTTTTGATAAATTGTTTTAACTATGCGCATTAACCACCTGGAAAAGAAGAAAATATAATTTCAGGTTATCGTCTTATTGGTAAGTACTGTAGGCTTAGACATGATCTAACACATATAGGCTCTAACCATTGTAAATCAGGTCCAACAACAACACTCTATGTAAATTAAATAATACAGTATAATATCAAAAGCCTACAGGCTAGCTACAAAGGTAGGCTAAATGAGTCATGACAAATTGAAGTAGGGGGCCTTTTTTTGTTTATTTCATTGGATAAGTTTGAGTAAAAGGTTTTGAAAACTTGCTATGGGAGACCACAAGACAGTAAACACTACGAGCAGAGCAGGCCAACAATTGAAAGTCTGCGCCTCAGAATTACCTTGGCAAGTATATAATAGGTTACAACTTACAACTACAAGGCTGAACCCCAATCCATCAGGAAGAGTGTAAGTTTAGGACTTCCCACTCTCATTGACAGGCCTAATGGGTTGAGAATTGAGATGCGTGAAAATAGTAGTATACACCAAGATCTACCAAGACCACTGTGGACCACCATTCTCGGTTTTAGGGGAGCTCCGTAAATACGGGCGCCGTACGGCTCAGTTCTAGCCGGCAGCCGTGAGGAACTCGTCTCCTTACGGCGGGAGCAATATGACCTCGCCGCCCCAGCACCTTCAGTTTTCTCCGCCGATTGCTTGTGGTACACGCGTATGCGCTCATTGCCAGCATTCAAAACAACTTGGACTCGTCCGTTTTGGCCAGGGCTTTTGTGGTGTTGGTAGATCTATACATAGGCCTAGGCCTATTTTTATCTTAAGCATTTTAAACTAAACAATATGAAGCAACATTAATACTTCCGTATGCTAGTACATTTGCCCACCGCAATGTTTGGAAGTACAAACTACAAACCACGCAAAAACACAAGGTTTTCAGTTTAGCTTATTAGCTTAGAGAGTGGTCGCTCAAAATGTGTTGCTTTCGTGTTGTCTGGGCCGACTACGTAGTAGTTAGCCTACTTTGTTTTTCATACATTGGCGTTACGAGCTAAAATTGAGCGGGAAATCTGTGCGCTAGCATACCATACGGAAGTTTTACCTCACGAATCAATTTTTGGACCATCTTAAAAAACTGGGAACTTAATTTGGTAATTATGCCGAACACGGTTTTCCGAGAAAAAAGATGAAAAAATTTACTTACCATATTCCAGTGTGTGTAATTAATGTTCCTTAATTCATTTTCAGGTACCGCATTATGGTTTTAATTTTGTAAACAATGTTTTTCATCTTTTCACTAGTGGAAATTGAGCCGTCATTTGTGCGTCCACATACTACATCGCCATGTTGATTTGGAAAGCGTGATCTCCTCTGACACGTCTCTACCGCTGCGTACGCAGCGTAAAAAAGTATTTTTGTTTCAAATCGCGACGTTAAAGGTTAAAAAAGGTATTTTTGTTTAAAATAGCGACGTTAAAGGTTAAAAAAGGTATTTTTGTTTAAAATAGCGACGTTAAAGGTTTTGAAGGTTTGTTTTATTAGTAAAACACAACGGAAAAAACAGTGACAGCACAATTTCTAAAAATACCTTTTTTAACCTTTAACGTCGCTATTTTAAACAAAAATACCTTTTTTAACCTTTAACGTCGCTATTTTAAACAAAAATACTCTCTTACGCTGCGTACGCAGCGGAAGAGACGTAGCGGAGGAGATAGCGCTTTCCAAACCAGTATGGCGGCCTACGTACAGTACGTACAGTGACAGCACAATTTACACAGGTAAAAAGACGAAAAACATTAAAGATCGTAATGCGGTAGCTGAAAATGAATTAGGGACTATCAATTACACATACTGTGAAAAGCTGGAAACATTTTATGCATTTTTTCTCGGAAAACCGTGTTCGGCATAATTACCCTTAATTTCAGTAGGCCTACCGGTAAATAATATAGGCCTAGGCTAGCACTGGTATTTTAAAAAATATTTAAGACTGATAAAAGCATCAAGGTCAAGGCTAAGCCCCAAAACAATATTTTAATTTTTAATGTATGGGCCCCAGAGGCCCTACTAGTACAATGGTATAGGCTACTCTTTCGATTGGGAATGGCCAACTTTTCACCACTGTTTTTTTTTCCACTAAAAATGACGAAAAACCACTGTAAACACGAAATAAATATAAAAGTAACAATTTGTGAACAATTTATTAATATTCACTCAACTGAAAATGTAGTAGGCCTACAATACTAGGAAGCTTCGCAAAAGCTTTTTCAGGCGCGTTGTTGGATGAGCGTATGTTTTTTTAAACGGAAAAAGTGTAAAATTGCGATTTTCACGAGAAATTATTTTTCGATTGCGCTCAAATTTTACACAAATATATAAAATTCATAAAATTGAGGTTCTGTGAAAATTTCATTTCAATCGGATAAAGCATGTAGACCTAGATGTTATAAGTCGAAAATTTTGTTATTTAAACGAAAAAAATCGTAAAATTGCGATTTTCATAAGAAATAATTTTTCGATTGCGCTCAAATTTCACATGAATATATTAATTCATAAAATTAAGGTTTTGTGAAAAAATTATAACAATCGGATAAAGCATGTAGGCTTAGATGTATAGGCCTATAAGTCGAAGAAATTTTTTTAAAAATAAAAAAAAATCGTAAAATTGCGATTTTAATGAGAAATAATTTTTCGATTGCGCTCAAAAACGTGGCAGTTCTAAGTTCAGAGATTTCGAAGGCCTCCATAAAATTTCATTGCAATTGGAGTATCGGTTTAGCCGGAATCGTGTGGACAAACACACAAAAATACAAAAATAAATAAAAATAAATAAAAAACATTCCGGATTTTTTTCTCTAGTGTAGTGAAATGGAATCTTCGCTTCGCTCGCCACGCTTATCCAATAATGTGTTTACGCAAATTTGCCGCCATTGCTCAGTTCTCTCTTCTCACCACGATCGGTCGGTCGCTGTCTTGTCTTGTGTGTCAATGCCTCGTGAGTAATGTTATTTAATTTTGTTTATAAAATAACATGAAATGAAACTTGCGAGTGCATTTTTTCATTACATACAACTACAAATATAAAATATAAATCATTTACAGTGGTTTTGCGACGTTTTTGAGAGAAAAAAAGTGATGAAAAGTTGGCCATTCCCAACCGAAAGAGTAGGCCACCAGTACAACTAACAATGGGATACCTAAGCTTTCTTATTGTATTTCAAAATATTGTCGATTAATTACAGGTAGGCTATATTAACAAATTTGCTGAGTACCTGGGTCTTTAAACATATGGACACAATTTACTACACAGTCTACACACCTATGTTTTATTTTTTCTTGATCTTCCTTTACTACTGGCTGTTTTAGTAGTGCTGTCTTCTTTTGCCTTTTCTGGTAGATACACAGAATGCCCCGTTTTCTTCAGATGTTCAAATAATTTATTTTTAGAAGGAAACTCGCTCTTACAAATGACACAAAAGTGATCTAGGTTGGGTACATCTTCAGAATTGATAGTGGTCTTCTTAGGTTTGATTACTTTAGGTTTTCTTTCACCGTTTAACGGTCCTACGGTGCTTGAAGTACCAGTATGACCATTAACTCCCGAGAGGTTCTCACTGTCATTTGAAACCTCCGTCGTCTTACTGCCCACCTCTAGTTTCTTCTGCTTTCTAGCTTCTTTTGCTTTTTTTCCTTTTAACTTTTTAATAATTGGTTCAGGTTCATCATCTAATTTTAATTCTAAATTTACAGGTTCAATAGTCTTCTTCAATGATGGTGATGGTTCATTTTCAGTATCTGACTTCAACACTCTGTGGTTGCTGAAGTTTTATTTTTTGTTTCTTACGTTGTTTCTTTGATTTCTCTATGCTGGTGAAAACTTGAGTTTCATCTTCCTCACAGATTTCTTTACTAGATGCATCACTTAAGACAGCATCGGCGACAATGTCGGGATCTTCCTCATCTGATTTTAAAGGGTCTGTTGATAGGTCAGTAGGCCTATTGACAACCAACTTTGCAAGAACTTCCTCATCATCTTCCTCCTCCTCATCATCATTAGAAACATCATCGCTGTCTGTATCAGAAGATTCATTTTCTTCGTCCAAGAGTGTGGCTTTCATTACTTCTACACTTTCTTTGTGTTTTTTAGATTTTTCGTGGTTACTGAAAGATTTTTCATTTTTAAACACCTTATTACAAGCAGGGCAATAAAACTCTTCTTCCAGACCTTCCTGACTATCTGACATTTCTTCTTGGTCATCAGATGTATCGTTGAACTCTTTAGCTAAATTTTCTTCTATTGTTTTCAACTCTTTCTCAATATTAGAAAACTTTGACCATTCTTCCTCCTTGTAAGTTTTCAACTTTTCTTGCTTTTCCTTCAAAGCTTTTTGACGTTTCTCCTCTGTTTTCTTGGCATTTTCTTGAGCCCTCTGCTCCAAGACTTTACCCCAGGCTTTCACTCGAGGATCACGCTTACGCACAAACGCAACTAGATTTCTAACTTCTTCATTACGTTCCTTCTTTGCCTTCTCTCTTATTTTCTTATTCTCCTTCTCGACAAGTCTCAACACTCGTCTATTTGGTGTATCTCGTATATCATAGGGATCTAGCCAAGAATATGTTTTCTTTGTAGAATAGCATTGCCAATAGGCATAGAATGGATGGACAGTTTCTTCATAATCGCTAGTCGCACATCCAAATCTAGGAACAACAATTTCAGGATCTTCTACGAATTCAAGATCTTCGGTTATAAGTTTGTTGAAAACCTCTTTATAAACTGAATAAAAACCTTGTGCATCATCACCATAACCTTTGAAACATGTAGTTGTGAAATATGGGAACACATCCAAGCTGTTGTCTTGATAATTTTCACCAAGGCCCCCTTTCAAAATAGCATCCCGATGTCGATCATACCAGGATCTTTCTTGGGGATCACTCAAAATTTCGTAAGCTTGTTGGACCAACTGAAATTGCTCCTTTGCCAGTTCCTCATTGTCCAAATTTTTATCAGGGTGCCATTTGAGTGCAAGTTTTCGGTATGTTTTTTTCAGTTCTTCATCATTTACATCCAGAGGTACACCAAGAACTTCATAATGACACTTCATAATAGAAAATAAGTTCTTTACCTTATTCTAAATCTGTGCACAGCCACGAGGAATATCCAGGTCTCACTCACGTTCACAAACGCTTGCAAATGAAATGACAAATAAGCAAAACAACAACCTAACCTTTTTGACGTTTACCGAATATACATGAAAGCCAACGCAATAACAGAAAAAAGTACAGCCCCTGTGAATACGTTATTATTAATAACTATTTTGTTAGTTGTTACCAAAAAATTGATAGAAATTAACTTTGTTTTAAATAACTCTTCAAATGTATCTCATTTTTTAAACGAATAAATTACAATAATTACATTAATTTGTAACATAACATTTTCGTTTAGCAGTTGGTGTCACTACTCTGATTTCATCATTACGAGTTTGAGGTTAGGATTTCGTTACATGTGGCATTTTGAAGTTTCTTGGGCTTTGAACAGTGGTGAGAAGTGCCCAACATATTTATTCGTATAATTCTCGAAGTAAGCCTAAGCCTAGGCCCTATTCAATCCGAATTATTCAAGATGAAAATCTTTACGAATGAAAATAACCCAGCGTCGCTGAAATTGTTAATATCATCCAGATTAGCTGACAAAAGTGTGGATGTTGATGTGGTGTCTTTAGAAGGTTTGTGTGCAATAGGGTCCACTTGTTTTAAGGCACGATGGCTCAGGCCTACTAGGCCTAGGTCAGTATGAATAACAAGCTAGCCGTAGGGCCTAGGGTGAAGAGGGTAGGGCCTAGGCCTAGCCATAAATCATTAGGCCTATTGTCAAATCATTTAAAAAACTAGGCCTACATCTGTATGATGTAGGCTGCATGCTAGGCCCTACCTATGCCTAACTAGGCTCAGGTTGCCATAATTTAAACTCAAGGTAGAGGGACAATTCTTTCCAGGCAAGCGGGTCAATAGGGAATTTGCATAACATTATTTTATGGTTCTACTGGGTTAAGGCAACCTTCCTTTACACAAAAATATCTTATTTTCTTGATTTTGAGGATATTTTCATTTATAAAATAAGGGTGAAAGTTTCCTAGATATTTTGGCGGGAAAAAACGGGTCATACGTCACCAGCCTTCATGATGCCAATCAACCAATCACGTAACGATATATCAAGCTACTCGCTGACGGAGATTATCTTGGCTGTGGAAGCGTATTTTGACATCTAGTTTGTTCTAAAATGCTTAATATTTCATTTTATACATTTAGTAATATCACAACGTAAGCTTTAACCGCATTTTAATTGATAATAAGTAAAAACACAATGTTGATTATAAAACTTGGAAAAGGACATCAACTGTTGTTTATTGTTGGCCATTGTTGTGTGAACCAAAGACTTTGGTAAAAGGAGGGAATTTCGTTGTTTATCTAGGCGGCCGTGTTCGTCATGAAGGCCGGTGACGTAGGCAGCCGTTTCAAAATAAATGTGCGGGAAATTTTAAAAGGTAGTAGTAGTAGTATATCTTTATTAGCATTTTTGCTATTTTACATATCATACAACACATTATCATCACATACATCATACATTCTGTATATAAACTACAAACTTTGACCCTCAATAGATATTGAACGATTAACTTTAAAAACCTGAAATTAACGGTACCGTATATCATTTTTAGACAAATATCTATAAATTGCACATACTTTTAACGATATCTGGAACTTATGCAAATTCCCTATTGTGTCCCGCTTGGTGTATTGGCAGGACGCAGGACTTAAGATTGCAAATCAGGACCGTCCCGCCGCAACCCTAAACTATAGACCTAGCTCCTAGTAGGAGTAGGACTTCATCTCCTGCAGATTTTTATGGACTTTTCATTCTGAGTTGAGTCTTCAATTTTGATCCCCAATTAGGATTGCCATAGGCTACGTCCTGCTTTTGGCGGGACAGTCCCGATATTCAATTTTAAGTCCCTTGTCCCGCCAATAGGCCTACACCAAGCGAGATACAATTGTCCTGTTAGGTAGACATTTTTTCGATCCCAATTCATTTATGGTGGTTTTCTGTTTTTTGCACCACAAAAATGACTATTTTCATTCATTCAGTCCGGTATTTTTTTCTGAAACGCTCAGAACGCACTCTAAAAGCATAGGCCTAAGTTAGTTACAAAAAAAAATGCCTATGGCGCTACTGTTATAATAAATAAATAAATTGTTGTTTATTTAGCTATAAAAGCTATTGGTTTACATAGTACCTAGATACAAGATAATACAAGATAATTTACAGCAAATAAAAACAGTCTTACGTTTAGTCAATCACTTCTTAGACTTCACATAATTAAGGTAGGCTTTCTTAAAACTCCTAATATCTTTAACCTTAGTTATTTCATAGGGCAAATTGTTAAATTGTCTCACTCCTAAGTAGAAGACAGATTTCAGTCCTTTTGCCTTATTTCCATACTCAAGATACCATGAATCAGCCTTTCTTGTGCCATAATTATGGACATCATTTATTTTAGTAAGTCTTTCACTAAGATAACTCGGAACCATACCATTTTTATTTTATACATACGAATCATCACTTGATAAGTAAGCCATTCATCTATAGGCCTACACAACCAATCTAACACCATCTACATTTTTTCACAGAACTAGCAATTACAATTTAGGATACAACGCATAGCCCTATTTTGAAGTAGGGCTAGTTGCAACTCATCTAGACTAGTTTTATTAGCTTGATATAACAAGGTTGCACAGAAATTTAGATGGGGCATCACAATAGTTTTATACACAATAAATTTAGTATTCAATGATAGGAAGCAACTAATTCTACATAGATAACCAATCTTCTTTCGTAATTTTCCTTCTACGTCTTTCACATGCTCTTTAAAGTCTAACTTATCATCTAAAATAATACCTAGGCCTAAATATTTAAAACTTTTAACAAAATCAATCACAATTCCATTGGGGCCCCCCAAACCCCCCCATGCTGTTTAAGCCTGGAAAGATTTGTCCCTCTGCCTAGGGGACGCTGAATAGCATCGACTGGAATAACATCGACCACCTCGTTTGTACAGGTCTTGCACAACAAAAGGTTAGGAGGAACAAAGAAAGTACACTGCACACGAGGCGAGGTGGTCGACGTTGTTCCAGTCGACGCTATTCAGGCGACTCCTCTGCCTTCAGTTTAAATTGTGGCAACCCTATAGCCTAGTAGAACTAAAATTAATAAAATATAAATTGGTATTTTGAGTCTTGATCATTACAAACAACTGTCGCTTCACGCAATTGGCCTACCCACCAGCAACTTACAGATAGGCCTACAGTAGGTTGTACGCCTAGGCCTACTTAGTGCTGTCGATTTAATGTACTAATAGGGCCTAGCCCTACGCACTCTGAATTTTATTTTGTAACTTTTAAATGGACAGGTTTCATTTTTCTTACAGATAAAAGATTTCAGTGCCCAAGACGACTTCCAGTTCTACAGCTTGAGTCGGGCGCTCACCTGTTTTCCGCTAACTCCGGTGCTCGATATTTGTTTCCTCCAAAGAGCGGTCCACATGAATTAACAACTGATCAATGGTTGGAATTTGAAGCAAGTCAATTGTCACCAAACATCTATCATACATTCAATTCCACTGGGAAAAATTGACACAAATTCGAGCAATAATTTCAACAAACATCTTACCACTTTGGATGCTGCCTTAAATGGAAAACAATACCTGGCAGGAGTAAGTTTCATCAACTTTATTCTGTTGAAATTGTAAGTTTGGTTAATTAATGAGAAATCATCTAGGCTAATACAATATACGTACTAAACATCACAACCTCGACAGAACAGCACTTGTTCAGCTAAAAGTACTTACCTGGATCCAGGTAAAAAACAATTCAATGTTATGTTAAGAATTTTTACCATATAAATTGCTTCCTTGCATATTTTTTTCATACTGTACATATACTATTAATTTAAACTATAACTTTGCTGACATCTTGTAATTGTTGATGCATTTAACATGTCTTGTTACCTATAGGCCTAACTGCCCACACACGAGCACTGTGCTTATGGGGGCTTCTCTCGATAATTCTCTTCTTTTGTGATTGTTCTAATGTAGGCCTACCAGTACCACGTATCTATTTTTTCTTGAGAATAGTAAACATTTTCCTGAATCTGAATCTGAATCAACAATGAGTCAATGACTCATGCAGAGATTTTAGTTTAGGTTCTTGATTTAAAGGCATGCCAACCAAAAGCTCATTGGATAAAAGTAAAACTGTAGGGTTCCTCAGGGCCCAAATGGAATACCTTTGTCAAAACATAACGCTAGCTCTGTAGTCAAACAAGCACAGTAGAAACTGGTCAGGGGAAATTACCAACCCAGTATCGAGAACGATCTTTATAGAAATAGTATCATGGATAATATTGGTCTAATTGGTTAAGAAACTGGCCTTACTTAAATGTTATAGACCCACAATAATTGAAGGTCATTGTTTCTGTTTCAGGACACTATTTCTGTGGCAGACGTATGCATTTGGGCAAGTTTATACCCCATAGTTGCACAACCCCAACCGACACATCACGTAGAATTGATTTCTGATAAAGCCAATCTAACTAACTGGTTTACTCAGTTACAAAATCAACCACATTTCAAAAGTGCAGTAGAAAAACTATGTCCAAAAACTGGAATATGGTCTTTAGAGAGTTTTACAAGTGCAATATGGTTTCCGCCAAGTGAGGCTGTGAACCAACCACAAGGCAAGCAGAAGCTTGTTACGCAACAAGCCAATAGTATTGATGTAAGTATGTACATCTTCACCGGTTGATGTAGTCCACAGTAGCCTACCGTACTGATTCCCACTGTGTTTCCTTTATGAAAAGAGACTCGAAGCCTTAACATTCACTCTATAGAACGTCTGATACACGGCAACGTTTAGATAGGAGTGTGGATAGGAAACCCAACAGCTTATCTAGTTGTTGTTGACTGCTATGATTTTATAGAAAAATTATAGATACATAGGCCCTAATAGATGTCAAAAACACAAAAAACATTGATACTGTTTCAAAATCTTCTGAAGATTTATATCTCTGCACTATACATTCAGTCAGCATGACCAGAACATTATTTCCTGCATCAATGCTGCTACGTAGCATGAATTTACTGAAAGCTGTCTGCTTCTCTTGCTTCAGAGCAATGAAGCCCCATAACTACTATTGAAAATATAGACCTAAACTCCCGAATCACATCCCAAAAATACTAAATAGCAAACAATGCAAGAGAGTTGCAAAATTGAAATATGTAGGCCTACTAAATTTGTAAATTATGTACATCTAGGGCTACGTAATAGTATTAGAAATAATCGGTCTCGATCCGATGTCTTTTTGTATGTAGGCTACCGTATACAAAGATTTCTTTCCTCGTGCGTCATGTGCCAAATTGAATCATGAGTTCAACTTTTTGAAGATGATTCTCTGAAGATTATTTGCGAAAAAACATTCCTGTGAATCGGACAATTAATGTATCCTAGCATCAATTTAAAAAAAATATTTGTAGTGCATGAGGACTGTTACGTCCACGTGGGACTTAGGTGAGGTCTTATTGCAATTGTAACATGGTACCTAGGCCTACTTAGTTAAACTGGGGTTTTAATTGTCCCCTTACTTTATTCCTGTTACAAGTTAAGTCAATTTTTTTTGCTGGTTGTACAATACCAACAACCACGCATCATTGTCATCAACCTTGTGTGTACACACACGTCAACTTACAAAATTTGAATATATTATTTATCGAATTATATGTTTTATGAAAACACTTTTCCAAAATGCAACCCATCTTAAATTTACAGCGCTTACTTGGAGTGCCTTACCACGTATTCTATTCCCATCGTGCGTGATTAGCGAATTATCAAAAATTCGTACTCTGACATTTCACTATCCCAGAGGCATGAAGATCTTACACTATTTCTGTCTGAAAAAAATTGGTGTCAACTTTTTTATTCATCCAGTTTTAGTCATGCCTATCTGTTGGAAAAACTATTATCATTTTTATCGACGCAATTGTGCAATAATTAATTATGATTGACCGATAATCCAGTCACCTAGCCTAAATTTGATTATTGATCATTTTAATTTATCGTTGTGCATAGGCCTATGCATTTTGGCAATAACCTGCAAAGAGCTTCTCGGTGCTCCTTGCTAGGCAATGATAAAGTATAGAATAAACAACTACTACATTACTGAGTAATGGCAAGTTAAATATTTTTCAGCTTTTTGACATTTTGTTAATTGATACCATTTATTTGTTTTCAGTCTCAGGCATCGCCTACGAAAGAAGCTCCCGTCTCCGAAGAAGAACTTAAATCTGCAGCCGACTCTTGGCAGAATGGCACTAGCCGGAAACAAACTCCAAAACCACGGGTGTCACCGGTGTAAGTTGGTTCTTGTCGCTAGTTGCCGAAGCAAATTTAGTCGGTACTCAAGAATGACTGATGGCCTCTTCCTACTTAACTAAAGGAGTCACTACACTTCAATAATTTAAAAATACAGGTCTACAACAATTTTGAATTATTTTCTGTTGGGAATTGCAAGTTCTCTTATAGGGATGGAAAAAGTTTAAAAAAAGTTTAAAACACCAACCCAAGTTTACCATGTTAAACCTCATTTTAAAACTATGTTTCAACGTCATCAAGGCCTCGCACATGAACTTCCCTCTAAAAAATGAAAATATTTAATTTAATGTAGGCTACTGGTATGTAATTTGCTAACTACAATAATGTGCATCCTGCCTCGGATTGTGAGCTGTGAGACTTGCACACCAAATATAGCCAAAGGAAAGAAAGCTCTTGAGGAGCTTCATAATTTACGAAACTATCAGTCGAGACTTGAGATTCTCACTTTATGCACAACATAATTTTTGTATAAAACTTTAAATGTTTATTAACCAATCTCTACTCTACATAGGTCTAATATGTTTTAGCTAGCCTACAGTAAATACATTTTCACCAACATATTATTTGATATCTAATCACGATGAAAAGTCAAAGATTACCTGGTAGGCCTACATAACGCTACAAAATTCTACTTGCTAGATCGCAAGTTGCGAGTGACTTGAGAGTAAACAGTTAACCAGTTAACTTTTCTTACTTCAGAAATTACGTTTTCACTCATCACTCCTTAAAAGAATCCAACAAAACACCTAAGCCGGCTGAATTCTACAGGCAGGCACTGATCAGGCTTAAAACACATTTAAACGTGTTTTTAAACGTTCAAAACTAAAAAATCGCTACGACCAAACAAATTTTGCCTGCGTCAAAGTGTTTCCGGCAGTTGGGACTTTGCCCCACACCCCTGCCTTGCTCGCGCGAGTAGGCTTTCTCATTTCTGGTTTACGAGTTACTCATAATGTCATTCTTGGAGGGTTACTGGTCTCTAGTTGGTCATTGTTCGCTCGTCGATGGTGTCGGCGCCTA
This sequence comes from Sweltsa coloradensis, assembly GCA_024449915.1. Lineage (NCBI taxonomy): Eukaryota > Metazoa > Arthropoda > Insecta > Plecoptera > Chloroperlidae > Sweltsa > Sweltsa coloradensis. Next base: position 390,756 of record JAMZAV010001106.1, read on the forward strand.
CAGGGTTGGCTTGGACAGCTTTAACCCTCCGTCACTGGCGCGGAATGTCTTAACACCATCCCTCGCGTGGGGTTTCTCAAACCCCAAATTATTTTGGTCTGTAATTAGTGCAGAAGTATGTTTTGGATATTTCTTTCTGTGCACATATGATTTGTGGAACTACTATGTAAGTGGTTGTTACTGGGAGGACAGTAAAATAAAATGCCAATGAACCTTTTTGTATGAAATATTGTTTTATTGTATTTTTCAGATTAAAAAAATAGACATTTTCAAAATATTAAAAAAAGGCGTCAAAATAATGCAATTGTAAGTTTTGATTTACTTTTTTAGTAATAAACATGAATCAGTTAGTAAATTGCAAGAAGAATTTTCTAAAAATTTAAGTCAAAAAAGCATTGAGTTTTCCTATGCAGTTACAGTAACGTGATCACTCGCGTGGGGTTTCAGTAACCCCAGCCAAGTACAGACCGGCAATGTTACAACACTTAAAGACCTAATGATTAGAGGGTTACAAATTTTGCTAACAGATAGAGTGACTTGAAGGTACTGAGAATCTAGAGTTGGTAAAACAGTCCGATGCAGAGAAACAAAGTCAAATGTAGACCCTGGGGTTTGTAGAACCCCACGCGAGGGACCGAGGGTTAAATTTAATGTCCCCCACTAAAAATCAGTTCTGTGACTGAATGGATAGACTCTAAATATCTATTTACCCTAACTTAAATCCTTGTGATTTGATTTCATCTCAAGAAGAAGAAAATGTGAATGTCACAGGTCAACAATTTGTTTGTTCTTTGCGCAGCTTGCCGGTCAAGGGAGAACGCAACGTGCTCATCACTTCTGCTCTACCCTACGTAAACAATGTCCCTCATCTTGGGAATATCATCGGTTGTGTTCTATCTGCAGACGTGTTTGCGAGGTACGTACAACTGAAGGGCTCTGTGCATAAGTTTAATCCAAGATTGAAAAACAAGCATTTTACTGATTTTAGTAACATTTATGTCACATTCTGAGATTCTTAGTAACGTCCATTAATCGGTTATTCACAGATTTTGTCGCCTGCGTAATTGCAACACTTTGTACGTTAGTGGAACAGATGAATACGGGACTGCTACAGAGACAAAGGCTATTGAGGAAGGTAAGTTATACCAATAATTAGGGGCCCCATAAAATTAGGAGGCACTAACAACTTCCTAGTTTTGTAACTTTGAAAAAAAAAAAAAAACATATATTTAGACCCTAATAATAGGTACCATCTAGTCTAATTTTATTAAAACTCCATGATTTCACTTTTATTTCTCTGAAAACTACAAACTGGCCAAATTTTCTCAATTTCGGTCAACATTTAGGTCTACCGGGTACTTCACATTTTCTTGCAAATCAGTAGGGCTGCACAACGATAAAAAACATCATATCGATATCGTAAGGGGATATATCAATATCTTTTTTTTTTTTTTTTAAACGTGTTATTACGTTCTTTGGACGTAGTCAAGGCCCCGCCAGCAATGCAGACATGCCAATGTCCGTCCCATGAAGAACAATCACAACAATACTTGCGGCAGCCCTGCGAAGAGATAGAAGCTAACTGACTTCTCTGGCTCTACCTCTCTCTCCCTGACTCTGTCTGGACACTACTCTAGTGTAACAACTTGAGCTGCCTCTTATGCTTTGCTGATATGAATGAGATTACACAATATGTGGTCTTGTTATCTTATCTCATAAGATAAACAAAACAAAGCAGCAAGAGTCTTGGCCCGAAGCCAAACTGACAATCAATATGTAGTTGGTGGCGTGGGAGGAGAGGGGGGGGGGAGGGAACAGCGCTGCAGAACCATAACTCACTGCCACACCAACCATTTCTTGATTTCAAATTTTTTCATTTTTTTTTTTTTAAAAACAATATACATCTCCATATCGATATTGATTTTTTTTCTTCATATCGATATCGTATCGAATTATCGATATCATTGGGCAGCCCAACAAATCAGGCTAAAAAATTATTTGTATATTTTTGTAGGGATTAATTTTGACAATTATAGTTTTGGTTCGGGTGTAACTAATAACTAATAACCCCCCTAACTAATAAGTAATAAGATTCAGGATACAACTTCTGAACGTTTAATGGTGGAGGTGCCAGGTAAAAGTGGAAATATTAATGCAGCATACAACCAGTAGAGCGATGTGAGCATTGCTTAATCTCACAGCCGCTTTCTACTATTAAGACTTTTGTACCAATGTTCTGTGGTGTTGGTCTCTTCTAGTGCAAACTAGTGTGTTGATTCACAGCTTAGTGGTTACCTATTTATAAACATGCTCATTTTACACGCTTTCAAATTTCTCAGCTAATTTTTGTCGCATCGATTTGTGATTTTAGATAATTGTGTAAAAATTATGAAGACATCTAGGCCTATCATAGCACTTTTCCACTAATTGACTATAAAAATTAACAAAAAAAATTCAATTTACCTAGTAGAATTTAAAATCTGTCAAAATGGTCAAAAACACCCAAATAACGACGAATTTTCTGATTGATTGATTGATCTAATAAATATTGAAAATCATATATGCTAGGAGGTCATATAGATGTCCTTCATTATCAAGTACCTATGCCAAGTTTTATAAAGATGTAATGATTTATGCTGCCGGACAAGGAAAGCTCCGAACATCAAATCACGACGGCTTCCTCGTAAACAGCTAATGAGTAAAATATGGAAAACCGAGGTTTCAATAGAGAAATATTTTAGGCACCTTGACCTATTTCAATAATTTCTTGCGCAAGGCCAAACAAGAACTTCTCGTCTTGTCCGTGGTGGGACCCTCCCACCCCTTACTCAACTTCATGGCTAGAAATAAGGCCAGATATTGATTGATTGATTGATTGATTGGCTTTCAGGTCTGACACCTCAACAGATTTGTGACAAGTACTACAAGATTCACGAAGCGATCTATCGTTGGTTTAACATTGAATTCGATCATTTCGGACGAACAACTACAAAAGAGCAAACGACCATCTGCCAAGAAATGTTCTTGCAACTTCATAAGAATGGGCTGATGACAACAGAGTCTATGGAGCAACTTCTCTGTCAAAAGTGTGATAGGTAGGCCTACATGTTCAATATGTTTTGCATAACCTAACAATACGATACTAGTAAACCGGAAACCATACCCTAGTTTATTGAAACTAGTATAATGATGAGCTCCTATAAAAGCTTTGGGTAGCTATTAGCTAATACTATATAGTATATGGTTCAATGCTATTTTAAATTTTTATAACTCCAAAGAGGGATTCCAGATTGCTATCTAGTATCTAGGCCTCTGTGTATTTCTATGAGGGTTTTTACAAACTACTAGTAGGCGTATGTTCATTGATTAATAGGACTTTTGATGTGACAGAGGCAAATACAAAATGAAACAAATAAATCTAGGCCTATCTGATTTTTAAGTCATTAAACATATTAATATGTAGATTGAACAGATGAAAAGTTTGAGCTTAAAAAAACTGTATTGAACATTGAGGCATGTTCTACTAAAATATCCTTAATGCCCCTCTTCATCATTAACAAATGCTTACGATTCTACCATGCAGGTACCTGGCCGACAGGTTTGTGGAGGGTACTTGTCCAAAGTGTAAGTACGAGGATGCAAGGGGTGACCAATGTGATGGGTGCAGCCATCTCATCAACGCCACGGAGCTAATCAACCCTCGGTGTAAAGTGTGCTCCACTGCGCCCGTCATCAGGAACTCTGAGCAGTTCTTCCTAGAGCTTCCGAAGGTAAGGTCACAGGCTGCACCTCAGTTTTCAGTTGTCAGATCGTCTCGAATGGCCAAAGTGCAGCAATATCCAATCAATCAAACCAACCCAGTTTTCATATGTCTAATATCGAAAGGCTGGTTTACATCTAAATGTAGGTCACACTAAATTGTAATAGTATGGGGGATTGTATGGGTAGACAAATTATACTGAAATTCTGACTAAAAGTTCAAATTTATTAATATTAATAAGGTAAGTATCCTCTAACATCACATCAACATTGTATGTATCCAAAGAAGTTCTAAAATATTGATGAAGAGCAGTGTTATGTCCAATAAACACTTATTTAAAGAATAAATACCTGTTCTACTAATTTTGTTTATCTCAGTCCTAGGATACTGCCAAAATATTACATAATAGGGCAATGCCAACCTGGTTCGCCTCGTTTTTCCGCCAGGATCGCATGATCGAGGAGTGACCCATAGGACTCTTTACATTTTGGTTCCTGTGGAACTTGCACATGGCGGTGACCAAGTTCGCCTCGATTCTCCGCCAGGATCGCATGATCGGGAAGTGACCACCGCCGCCAACATGTTGTTAAATTCCTATTTTATCAACGTAAAGACAACAGTGGTCACTTCCCGATCGTTCTGCGCTCTGGTGGTAGTAGTTTGACCATTGCCCTATTGGTAAGGCTTTAGCAGGTGTAATTTTATCACAACTTGGAATTCAATATCAGTAAATTCTTATTATTGCATAGTAAATGTATCACTCACTACTGTGAAGTGTGTCGCACTCGCGCAATCCTTTTTATACGCCACGAGACCCGGCACCTCCACCATTAGTGAAGGTGCCGGGTAGGACCTTAAAAATGTTGCATGCAAATGTATTGCACCTCAATTTTATGGCTTTCAATTTTCAATTCTATGTACAACCTACAATCGAGAAAATACGGTGACTGATTTTCAGCGAGAGACTTAAGCGAAAAGCAGACAGTCAATTCAGTCAGAGTCGACGTCATCAACGTGTTAACAATGGCCAAACTTGGTATTTAAAAAAAAGGTAACACTGACCAAACTACTGTATTTTGTATTTTTGTCTTCTTTATAGTGCATATTCCAATAAAATTTAAACACATAATGGGCTTTAAAAGAACATATTTTTTTTTACACAATTAATCAATTATTATTATCTATACTTCTATTGACAATCCTTGATCCTTGACAATGGTTGATTCTACGTACTTCGATTAGACTTATTCTTGCCAAAACGTAGCTACCACTATAATGAGTGCTATTAGGTAATCGTTGTTTGCTCGCCAGGTTGAGCCAAAGCTGAGGGAATGGCTCGACACTGTGACCCAAGGCTGGTCTCACAACGCCAAGGTCATCACTAGGTCGTGGTTGAAGGACGGCCTCAAACCTCGCTGCATCACCAGGGACCTCAAGTGGGGAATACCAGTTCCACTTCCCAAGTACGGCGATAAGGTGAGACTAACATTGGTGTAAAAACTTACTTATTTATCGTATTTGCTCAATAGCAAGTCGATAGCGAGTTCCCTAAATGTTATTGTTTATTAATCCTGGAATTTTTTTACTGTATGTTTTTAGCTTATTTAAATTTCAAAGTTTTCCATTAGGGCTAGTATCATTTTGTTTTTTACTTGCATTGAAAGATTATCATATACCTACCCTTGCCAATTATGAGTAAATAATAAATATGATTATGAAGGTTGTTGACTAAAGCATTTTGACTTTTGAGAAACAAATAACTCACATAGACTACATTTTTTCACCAAAAAAATGTTGAGAAAATAAAATAATATATGAAGTTAAGTTGCCAAGGATATGCATTTTTAAAGCACTGGTGTTAATATGAAATCTGTTGTAGGTGTTCTACGTTTGGTTCGACGCTCCGATCGGCTACTTGAGCATGACTTCGTGCTACACGAGTGAATGGAAACGCTGGTGGCAACCGGAGAATCTGTCATCCGTCACGTTGTATCAGTTCATGGCCAAGGATAACGTTCCGTTCCATAGCGTCATGTTTCCAACGACTCTGATCGGGGCCAATAAGGGCTACACTCTTGTGAGCCATCTCATGGCTACAGGTACTACACCACTGATACATTCATTTGCTTAGGGCATTTACTGGGACATATACATATTTTCCATTAATGCCTTCTGCTTTCAGAGCTGTTCGTGTTATGTGCTCTCATGTAGTGCCTTTAGCAATTGTACCGTATTTTTATTGATAGATGTACAGGACTTAAGGGGGGCAGGAATTGACTATGTCGCGCATGTTAAATTGCCTAAATTCCGCTACAATTTACTCCCTGGCATGTAGTCTTAGAGACTAAATTTTTTTTCCCCTTCTACATTAGCCTGTTACCTAGAAACTGTGTGTGGGGATTTTTGAATTTTGAAAATCTGTGGTGACCAGATTTTTTTTTAAATTATCAAAAAAAATCCCAGAAATTGACATTTTTCAAAAGAATTTATGGGTTAAAATCGGATAATGATATTTTTTCAAAATTCCCCACACACAGTTTCTTTAAAACATAATAAAGAATTAGTCCTGAAAATGTCAAGGCTCTAGCCTCACACAGCCTAACTTATAAGTAGGCCCTACCGGAGTTTAAGAAAGTATAGTTTTGAGTAAACGGGTGTTAAAGTTAATATATAAGGTGTACTTCATGTGCAGTAATTACATTACCGGTACCATTTTTTCGGAGGGTTTTCAACTTAGAGATTTGATTTTTTTTTTAAATTCAGCACATTGGAGTTTTTGCTAACAATAATTGTATTTTTTTTATCTTATTTTTTTTTATATACATTAATTTTTGAGTCGTTAATATACAATGGTTGTCTAGCAACATAAAATAATTAAATTTTTGCAAAAAAAAAACAAAAAAAAAGTATTAATTTTTAAAAATTTAATTGTGATTAGCAATATAACATATTCAACCCAAAAAATCAACTTTGACAATAAGTTTCATTCCTGCTTCCCTTAACGGCCCACATTTATGCAATTTCACTTATCAAGGAGAAACAATATTCGAGGAAACAAGAGAATGTAGATAGCGCGCGCGTTCGTCAATATGGCCGCTCGTTCGGGGGTAGTCTAGCTGACAGCATAGGCGCAAACTTTGAGTATATAACCATCCTTAGCTAGAGACGTCACGCCCATGTTAAATATTGTACCAAACATTTCCCTCACACACATCAAGTTCATTTCAACGCTACTACGAGCGCTTCTCGAGTTTCGCTACCTCGCGGCTACACATGAAGTTCATACGAGCGTCCATAGAGGTCGCCACTCAAGTTAATTCAACGACGCACCCCCCACCTGACGAAAACCGTAACTACGTGGATGCGCGCGGCCGAAAGTTTATCAATTTCACGAACTTACTCGAACATTATTACGCGCCTATTTGTAATACATTTGGGCAATAATTTCGTTGGTCCATTTTAGAATGATTGTAGATATTACAAAGCAGGCTTTCGAAATAGTCATCAATGGAAATCATTACAATACTGTAGACGTAATAGTATTTAATACAGTAATTTTTATAGTTGTTAAATTTGAAGTCTTCATTACGCTCATTCCATTAATTTGTTTTGTTTACAAGTAATAAACATGTTTTTTAAGGTGCGGAAATGTTTTACTTTAGCAACAATAAAATACATACATGCCTAAAACCAAATTGTATTTCTAGTTTTCTACTATGCTGCTTCTAAGTGGGATAGACGATAAATAAATAAATTTTAGATATCAACAACAAATGCGCCGATATTATAGTTGGATGCGCGTAGCGAGCGAAGCGAAGATTCCATTTTACTACACTGGAGAAAAAAATCCGGAATATATTTTTTTCTTTTTTTCTGTATTATTGTGTGTCTGTTAACACGATTCCGGCTAAACCGATACTCCAATTGCGATGAAATTTTCTAGAGACCTTCAAAATCTCTGAACTGCCACGTTTTTGAGCGCAATCTAAAAATTATTTCTCATGAAAATCGCAATTTTACGATTTTTTTTCGATTTTAAAAAAATTCTTCGACTTATAACACCTACGTGCTTTATCCGACTGTAATGATTTTTTCACAGAACCTTTATTTTATGAATTAATATATTCGTGTAGAATTTGAGCGTAATCAAAAAATTATTTCTCATGAAAATCGCAATTTTACGTTTTTTTTCGTTTTTAAATTACGCTCATCCAACAATGCGTCTGAAAAAGCGTTTGCGAAGCTTCCTAGTTAATATCCATAACGCCGAAAAAAATAGTAGGCTTGCATACTATTGGGCTACTATATGGCTGCAAAGTGCGGGCAAAGATTGTACTCCTTTAATTGTAAATCAGTTTTTTTAACGGGATGGATAGACGTTAAATAAATAAATAACAATAAATAAGTAAACAAAAAAATTAAAGTCGTGCCTGTATGTAAGTTTATCTGGAAGCTGCTCCACATACCAGGTTAATCAAAATATCAACATAATAAGATTCATAGACATCGTTGCTTGTCGTTGTAACTTGTTAGCAAATGCATTACTTTATCCTTTAATTTTTTTTAGGATTCCTCTAATGCAATGTTACCTGTTCATCAAACTATCATTAATTATATTGTTTATAATATGCACACGAAACGAACAACACGCAACAAACAAATGTTTAGGATAATGAACGCGCACAGTGGATTTGAGATATTTACGGACGGACGGACGGAGATATTTTTTACAGACTAGCCTATATCAACATTAAAATGTACAATACAAATACCTCGTTTGGGTATTTTCGTCTCGTTGTTGCTTCGAAGCAATCAAGGACATCATTCATATTTTAACATATTATTATATGCAGAGATTTCAAGTCTACAATCCATAATTCTAGGAATCAAATGGTGCAACAATGAAACATCGTTTTTTTAGATTTGATAATTATGAAAATTACAATTACAGCTCAATCTGTTTGGTCGTTCGGCCGTATGGGACTGAACAGACAAGACAAATTCTTACAAACAGACAAATTTATCACGAGGAAGATGTAGGAATGTTCGATTTTGTGCTGTGAGCGTTGAGTGACTGTTGTGCATATCCACTCCAGCCCTTATTCTCAGAAACCATCAAATTGGAAAAACAAAATTCCCGACCTCTTGTGCACTCTGCCTCTGCGAAGAAGGGAATGAATTCCTTTTACCTGCGGACCAATTAATACATGCATTGTCTAGTGTGTCACGTTTCTTGCAGCGTAGAGTGGTGGAAGGTCGGGGGGGGGGGTGTTACGTCACTGTCCAGGTCATAACTCTAAGAATAGCTAGAGAAGTTACTAGAATCGGAGTTGTAACTAGCTGACACTGACATTAACTGAAACATAGTAACTGTTTTGCAATGTTTTGCAAACTCATCGGAACAGTGAACACCTCTCTCACCTCTCACGAAGAATTTGTGGGGTTTTTCGGAAAATGATTTTCGTAAAAAGAAAATTGCACCATCACAATCCCTATTCTTATGCTTTTATTCCCCGACAGGACGTATTAAAACCTTATCGAAGTCAAAACATCTTTCTTCCTAGCATCGGAGCATGTGTCGTTATTAGCTGGGTATAATCCGGATTATTTGCGATTTACAGTTCAAACCAAACATTGTTATAAATCACTCATCAATTTTAGCCACATTACTCGCATGATGATGCACATGGTGACATTTTAAAATGCTGTTCAATATATTATACGCCCACCGGCCCTTGGTACACACACGCGATCAAACGTCGACTTCATTCTGACAATCGTAGCAATCGTGATCTATTTGCATCATTATTTATTTCCTATACTGGCATTCGTCATCGTGGTTCATTCGTTCGTTAGAAACAATAATATTATACAGACGGTAATTTTTATTGGTTCGTGTTACTGTTTGAGACATGTGTTGGTTTCAGATACGTCAACCCGTGAATCAAACAATTAAAACGACTTATAAAGGACCTTGTCAAGCTGAAATGAGTAGTATTTTCTTTTGAACGGTTTGATCCGTTATCAATCATTAAGATAATATGCACAATGCACATTATCCAATTTGGTTTACGACGCAATGTTCTCGCCCCACGTTTCAACGATGTCAGGCAAACATGAATGAACATACCCGTTTTCTGTTGAACTACATGCGGTTTGTGCAAAACAATTACCTTGTCTTATGAGCAATTAATGTATTATTATCATAATAATATGCATTATGCAAACATTACTAGTAAAGATTTTTGTAACAATGACGACAAAACTTTTGCTTTGACATGCTTGTGATATTATCAAATTGTTTGATATTCAATAAACTCTATAGTCGTCAACTAGAGGAGATAACAACTATTGTCTACAAGTACCTATACATACAGTACAGGTAAATCAAAACGTCTTCATTATTAGAGACGGCGTTCTTACATTGGATTCGCTTTATCTTTTGAGATATGCATATCAACCCGTGAATCAAAAGATTAAAGCGACCCACACACGATCTTGTCGATCTGAAAATAATCACGTATTAATACACGTTATACAATAGGCTGGGATGTGCGGTGAACGGATTGTGTGGTGTCTGGAAACGAGGCTAGCTTATTATGAAATATATTAATGCAATAAAACAAAACTAGAAAATAAAACAATTACTTTAGAGTAGTCGCTGAGGCTGGCGCGGAGACGAGTACAGCGCTCAGCTTTCTGGTTTTCTTATTTTCAGGGTAAACGGTGACAGCATTGGTATAATAACTATGTCACACGAACGATGAGATCCAGTAAGCGAATTATTCGAGTCATCCATCGGTTTTGAATACAAAATTTTGTGAAATCTCTGTAGTTTACTCCATTTTGGTAAATGTCGGGAATTCTTAATATACAGATTTTTTATCGCAAATTTTCATAACAATGTTTAAATCAACGTGAACATTTCAGAAAATTTAGTTAATTATAAGATAGGCCTAAAACAGTTCGATGGGAATTTCCTGTATGGAAATTTATGTTTTGGTTGTTCCATTGATTCACTTTCTGAACTTATTTCTTGCAATTTTTATTTATTTTATTTTATTTACTTGTTTGTTTAGCGTCTATCCGTTTCAGCAAAAAAAACTGATTTACAAAGGAGGACAATATTGATTTTGAAATGCTAATTCTTGGCAACCTAGCATGCAAAATTGGGTAATTATATTTCCCAACATTCAGTTGCAATTTATCGACATTTGGAGCGTTCACACCATCTTGTGTAATGATAACTGTAAACCTACAAAGGAACAGCTCCTTCCATATTTTGCTAGTAGTCAGGAAATAGTAAAATAATATTATTATTACTCTAGGAAACATGTTTAACCCATTAAAAAAAACTTGTTTAGCCATAAAATACTAGGTAGGCTAGGGTATTTAAAATCGAAATTTAAAAAAATTATGTTTTTCCCCTTTACAAAAAATTTATCAGATATTATCCCACATTGTCATTTTTATTTATTTATTTATATATTTTTATTTATTTATTTATTTATTTATTTAACGTTTATCCTATTCAGTTATAAAAACTGATTTACAAAGGAGGACAACTAAATAAATCTAATTACATAGATGCAGACACAACAATGAACTTTGAAATAGTAATATTACAACAATGCATTAAATACTCAACAAATTTGATAACAAATAAAAAGGATATTAAATGCAATTTATGAATGAATCGAATAATATATAAAAAAGGGGGGGGGGAATGAAAAGAAAAGAAAAAAAAAAAAAAAAAGAAAAAAAAAAAAAAGAAAAAAGAAAGAAAAAAAAAGAAAGAAAGAAAAAAGAAAGAAAAAAAACATTAAAAAAGAAAAACGAAAAGAAAAAAACTGATTTATTAGACGATCCCACTCAAACGAATATGAGGTTTGCCAAAAATCAGGAACAGCAAATCAGGGAGTAATCAATCTTTCAATCAATTTTAGCACCCACACCATTTTTTCGCTTCGCCCCGCTTCGCCCCCCCCCCTAGTATTAAGTGAATTTTATAGAATTCTAAAAAACTAGGCCCAAGTTCAATATTTTATTTCCCAAAATGGTAATTTTGTCACATTTCATCTAACATTGACATAAGCATCCAAACCACCCCCAACCCAATCTTTAAGCAACACGTTTTTATATAATTCTAAATTAATTGGTACATTTGCATGCCGGTATTACATACCAGCATGTTACACACGAACATTCGAACATATACACATGTTCGTATGTTCAACTAGTTATGAATTTACAAAGTAACAGAACAAAATATTGGGTCCACCCTATCCGATCAAAAATGTCTAGCTTGGTACTTTTTTTAGCTAGGTCCCAACGGTAAAATCTCCCATAAGAAAATAACATTTGTACGATCTGTATGCCCCGTGACCTTGAAGAATGTTGCTAAAAATAGATGATAATTTTTGTGTAAAAAATAATTTCGATCAATTAGTCATTCAAATAATTGTCAAAGTTTTACCAGCACACTCTAAACACGGTTTTCCTAAATTTTCATATTATTATTCCACTCATAACTATTGTTGTAGATGATTGTAGACCCAAAGATGCGATGAGATGGAAAGCATGCGGACGCAGAATATGTGTGCGATCTTTATCTGCCGGCTAAGTACATCAAGTCTCCCTAAAAGAACTCAAACTTCACAAATCGGGTTGATTAATTCCCGGAATTGTTTACGTGACATCTCTGCATTCTATTGCATGCTATATGCATTCTATACAATACCTGGAAAGCGTCAGAGAATGAATCCTTGGAAATCACTGATCAGCAAGCGTACGCAGCACGGTCTCCCGTGGACATTTGCACAAAGCATTATGATGCAAGAATTTACTATTTTTTATTTAATTAAATAAATAAATAAATAAATAAATTTTATTTAGAGTCTACCCACTCAGTTATTTAACTGATTTTCAGTGGGGGACTTTAAATCAAAGCGACCAAGCCAACCCTGCAGACCCCGACGCAATCGACGAGTGAGCGATAACCAACCAAAGATCGATATTTTTAATAGGAAATATAGCAATCAGTGGTATGGACAGTGCGAATCTCATGAATTATTTAACGTAATGTAATAACGTATACCCATTACAACGGAATACATAAGTTATTGATTTATTTTATTTTCTTCTAGCCATTGTGTTTATTTTATTTCTACTATATCTATCTAATCGTATAACTATTAACCAGTGTTGTAGTCCAAAAATAATTTGCGGGTATACGCTCTGGCCTGGGGAAAGTACATACTCATGTACAGGGTGGGCCGATTTTTTTTTCCAAGTCGTAATACCGCGAAAAAGTTGCAAATTGGGGAGACAAGAAAGGGGGAAAAATAAAAAAATCTGTTTATATCTTCCGGTCGCGCATGTGCTCTAAAGTTTTCCGAAATTTGGAAATTTGGAAATCTGCCTGGGGTGTGTGAACTGGGAATGTCTTGAATGTTATATTCCAATTATGGACTAAGCCACTTTGAATATGTTATTTAATCTCATCTTTTAATAATGGGGGAGAAGATAAAATAACAGTCTATCCAGTTAATTATTTCCGAGTAGTCTTGAGCCATGAAATTGAGTTTTGGCGGCATGAATGTTCAGATAGTCTTTTGATCTAACTGTCTCGCCAGTCGCCTTTAGAATTCGTCGAAGTCCGAGCTCTCTTGTGTGTTTTGTATTTGTATTGTATTGAATTGTATTTTGTTTATCAAATTAATGGTTTCTGGGCATAAGGCCCGGATGCACAAAATTCACTGCACGTAATTGATAGAACCAGAACATTCGTACGAGCTTATGGAAAATAACACGGGGCAGTGTCATTTATAGTCGATAGTTACAAATTTGATTCCTGAATCGATTGTTGACTTGAAATCTTTGCATAATAAATGTTCTTATTTGAAAGGCGTTTGATTTATTCGAAGTACCAACGAGGAGAAAATTCCCAAACGAAGTATTTGTGTTGGAAATTTTAATTTTCGTATGTTATGCTAGTCTGTAAAAAAATATCTCTGAAAATCATGGTGATGTAGTGATGTAGTGATGAAGTAATACAATAGCTTAATTATCCCGTTTATGTGTTTGTTGCATTAGTTCCTTTCGTGTTTATATTATAAACAATCTAAATAAATTGAGTTTGAAGAACAGTTCACATTGCATTAGATACATCCTAAATATATTTTAAGCATAAGGTAATGTATCTGCTTACAAGATACAACGACGAGCGAAGTCTGCGATTCTTGGAATTAATATATTGATTATCCTGGTATGTAATGCTTCCAGACAAACTTCCACACATAGGCCTACCTCCCAATTTAAATCTTTGCCAAGCTCGCATACTATTAATATATTATTCGTTCCGGAATCGGCTATAAATTTGACATCGACGCATTTGGTGTAATGTTTTTTATTATTATCGTTCAACCCATTTAGAAACGTCATAGTATAAATACAATTTTATTTTAGGTATGTATGTATTTTATTTGTTGCTAAAGTAAACCATGTCATGAGATCGATTAGAATAATGTAAGCTTCCGCGCCCTAAAACATGTTTTTTTACTTGTAAAGAAACCGTATGAATTGGATGAGCGTGTAATGAAGAGAGCAATTTAACAACCAAGTTTAAAAAAGGGTTATGTGTTTTTAAATAAATAAATACATAAATTTTATTTAGAGTCTACCCACTCAGTTATATAACTGATTTTCAATGTGGGGCAGTAAATGAAAGTTTGTATGTTTTATTGTCGGTCGTCCATCTGCTCATATGACGTAAGAGATAGTAATAAACATTTATTTTTTAAACAATAAGTTACTATGCTTTTTGCAAACGAAATTTAGAAAAAGCATATTTCTTTATTTTAGATAGTGTTTTTTAAATTACTGTATCAAATACTATGAAGTCTACTAGTACTGTAATGATTTCCATTGATGACTATTTTGCACGCCTACCATGAATCAGCAAAATTTATTTGTCCAAATGTATATTTTAAATAGGAGCGCAATAACGATCAGTTTCATTTAGTTCGTGAAATTGATTAACTTTCGGCCGCGCGCATCTACGTAGTTACGGTTTTTCGTCAGGTGGGGGGTGCGTCGTTGAATTAACTTGAGTGGCGACCTCTATGGACGCTCGTATGAACTTCATGTGTAGCCGCGAGGTAGCGAAACTCGAGAAGCGCTCGTAGTAGCGTTGAAATGAACTTGATGTGTGTGAGGGAAATGTTTGGTACAATATTTAACATGGGCGTGACGTCTCTAGCTAAGGATGGTTATATACTCAAAGGCGCAATACATGTAAACACGTTGAAAACATTGTGTTTGAACGCATATTAAATGTGGTTTAAAGCTTAAAATAGAAGTAAACCATCTTAAAGTTAGTATTCGAGCATTATGGGAGGATCGCGGGGATTTATTGAGGGAGACGTAATTTTGAATTCAAACCACACCATCTTTGTGGTTGCACAGGCAATGATGGCAAAACTATGCATGTGTGGCCTACCTGCAGTGATGTGACAGGCTCAGTTGCTTCTAGTAGACTTTCGAAAAATACATTGACAAACTATTTCACATCGTAATAATTAAGACACAATTTGTGTTTTATGTTCATGAAGTGCTGACAAAATACCTACGCTATAGGCCCGCCTAGCAGTTCTGAATGGCTGAACATGGGCCTACGGCTAGGCCAAAATTACATATGGACCTTCTTTCCGTTTTGTTTGTTACTTTCATTCTATATTACGTTCCAAATTAATCTTCAATGACAATAAATGCACTCAGCACTTGACGCGGTCGTTGGTGGCACAGGGTGAACCTTGTGATTAACTTCATATAGCACTTTCCGCACTTGTATTAGCTTTATTATCTCTGATGTAGAATTGCGTCCGCGACGAGGCCGAACGTAATGAAATCATTTGCAGAAAATATGTATAAATAGAACCGGTAAAAAAATACGACCTAACGTAGATTTGAACTGCCGACCTTTCGCATAGAACTCAAACGCACTACCACTTTGCCACAATGCACATGTGATGTTTGGACCTATTATCCAATCTTAGATGGTATCGTCGATGACCGAACGACGAATAGTGCATAATTATTCGTACGGCTGACCTTACGATTGATTATACACTCCGTAATAAAAATCACAGACAGTAAAAGTTCCGCGCAAAGCCATTTAAATTCACATTTAAATACTTTTGTTGAACACTTGCAGCCATGGGTCATTCCATATCCGATCAACCTAGCTTTTTTCGTGACCAACTCCGATCTTGATGAAAATTTGCAGAGGTGTAGTGTTATATAGGATAACTAACAATACAAAATTTTAGCTCTCTAGGTCAACCCCTTTAGGAGTTACAGGGGGTTAAGTTAGGGGCAAAAACCCAAAATTGGGTACGCACACACATTTTGGATTTGCTATATCTCTGGAAGTAATTGACTTAGAGAGCTGGGGTTTGGTGTTTTGTTTTTGTTTTGAAATGAGCTTTAAAGTATGAGGGAAGCAGTCAATGCTAAATTTAATTTTGCCTTTAGTTTTGTGAAATTCATTCTTTAGCCCCCCATAACTTAAAAAATGGTATTTTAATTTTTTCAAAAAAATTTGATGACAATACTGCATGTATTTTCTTTATATGTTCCAAGTTTTAAGTTGGGATCATGATGGGATCAGAAGTTATGATTTTTTTAAGAAAAGGTTGTGTGCAAAATTGCTACTAATTGTGTAGAGCCTAGTTCAAATTTCTTAACGTAGGCTTAGATTATATTACCAAGTTCAAAATATACATAACACAATTTCAAATTATAACTGAAGCTTACCTATCTCAGCTACCACCAGTTTAACTTCTGTTTTCCCACCATTCAAGCTGCTGTGTAGCAGCAGCTTTTTCTTCTTCTGTCATCAAGTAAGTTCGTCCAGTTTCTGTCCGTGGATCTATTTTTGTTAAGATGTTTTCTCGTGGAACTTGCAGTATGTCTGGCCTTTGGGGGAAGGTGAATGATGTTGCAGGACCATGAGGTTGTAGAAAACTGACTGTAACTTCTTCTTTTGATTTGTCTATGGATAATACACAGGCTGGCCACCACTTTCCATCATACACACATGTGACAAATCCCACAATGTCGGATAGTTCAAGTAGTTGGCTTTCGTTACCTTTAGTCACAAGCTCTTCTTGGCTTTCTTCTGACCTTGAAAAGTGTTTTATCAGTATTTTATTTTTTGAAATGGGTATAGCTGCATGGAAGCTTTGGGTTCCAGGAATTGTACGTGCTTGTAGAAAACGATTTTGTAAGAACTTCTCTTCAGCACTGTGGTCTTCATTGGTACAATACTGAAAAGATATACCCAAAATATTTTCTTTTGCGTAATCATACAGTTGTCGAGGTGTTGTGATCTGGTTATTATGTGTCCTTTGAAGGCTGGCGCGTGCTGCAAGCCGTTTGATAGTCCCACCAATTCCATCACTTGCTCCCTTACCATGCGATGTGGCAGAATAATGCCATTCTGCTATAAAACCAAAGTCAGTTTCATGGAAACACAAGTTCACAAAGTTTTTTCTATTTTTGTATTGCGACGCTGCTCCGTCAGAAAAGTAATAAATTTTTTGGGCACGATAGCGAATTTTAGAGTGAGAAAATCTATCAGTTTGCGTTGAAATAAGTGTACAGCAATAGTGTTGTGCACAAGGCATTCGGATATCACAGCAAAACTAACATTACAGACAGTGTCCTCTTCTTTATAATATGCTACAAAGGGGTGAATCGTAGCTTGAGCATTATTCCAATGGAATCCCTGTGCGGCATCTTGGAGGACAAAAGAATAATTTTCAGAAAAATCACAAATGACCAGGAACTCCCCTGGCTTTAGTTTTTCCTTTAGTTCAGACTGAAATGCAGATTGTTGGCTTGCTATGAAGGAATGGCATTTAAGTTTTTCAAGTTTATCACACAACACATCTAAAAAATCATCAGCGGATTTTGACAGTGTTTCTAAATTTGTCCTATCAACTGAAATCCATTGTTTATAAACAATGGTGTCTATCATTTGGTCATCTATCAAGTTTGTTAGACGATCTCTGAGTTTCTGTATGCCAGGGCACAAAGTGCACTTGTTTAAGTAACAGGATGGAGTGGGCGTGTTACAAATAATAACGGCAATACAATCCTTATATGTTTTCAGTGGTGTCTCATCATTTTTTGTAAGCTCTTCTATTTTTACTCCCTGAAGCATTAGTTTTGCATTTTGATGGATCGTGCATACACATACATTATGTGATCCACTTGCATCAACTAATACACAGTTTTTAGGACGAAGATCCGCAAATTTGGAAAATCCAATTTTGCAGCCAGGGAATTTATCTTTGAATAAGCAATATATTTCCTTTAAGTTGCTTAGAAGGAGACGTTTCTGGATGTGGTCTCTTCGATCACCAATCTTAACTGAAACAAAATCTTTCATTCCAGGCATTTGGCGGCTTACCTCGTCGCTTTCATAGAATGACTTGACCAGATTAGCAGTTTCTTCATCTAGAGTATTACCTGGCCTGGGATTTGGCGTTGATAGAATTCCCTTTTCAGCAACTAGCTTTTTTGCTGTGCGCACCATAAAGTTGGTAGCCCCAAACTCTTGTTCTATTTTCTTATTAGTCCAACTTTTTGGTAGTATTGTTAAAAGTTGAATTTTTTCACTTCTGTTGTTTGATGATTTGAATTTTTCTTTAAGTTGTACAATAACTTCTTCTTCTGCTGCTCCTTCATTGCTACTCTCTTCAGATGGAATAGTATATAAAAGCTTTCTTTTAAAAGCTTTTTCTACTCGTTTCATCTTTTCTTTCGGATATTTTTTTTGGCTTAATCGTTTCTTCTCCACAGGAGATTCACCAAGGTTCTGTAAGCTCTCATTCAAAGATGATAAAGCCAATTCTTTATCCAGTTCTTCTATGGTTGAGTCTGGTTCATTGCTTGGTCCTGACTGAAGTACTTCTTGTTTTTCTTCTTCTATGAATTCTTGAAGTTTTCCCAATTCTCTACGACAAATGTCGCAAATCTTCCCGTCGATTGGCAATGTGGGAAGCTTGTTAGTCATCCATTCTAATACTGGTCGGAGACTTTTCTGTTTAGAAGAATGATTCGCTTTGTTGAAAGGGTTGCAACAATTTCTCCAAACAAATTTCTCACTCATGATTATTAAAATAACAACGCGTGCATTTACAAAATGTTCATTTTACACCCAACACTGTGTGAACACTTAACACTGCTAACAACTATCCAATGTCACGGCAACTAAATACACTTGTTCACAGATTGGAAACAAAATTAAAATAGTAGGCCTAGATGTTGACAAGACAACTACTTAGCTTTGACTGAAACTGGGTAGATCCCTCTTCACAGAACAGTGAATTGGGGTATTCCCCTAGTGAAGGTAGGTTTTCCCATTGCAATGCAAGTTTTATACTTGGAAGATAAATGCATGATGATAATTGTAAGAGGCAGCTCTAGTAAATACTAAGCACTTAATATGTTGATTGGAAAATAAAATAGGTAAAGCAAAATCTATACGCAGCAAAATTTGAATATAAAACAAGACAATTTTGCTCGTAACTATTTCTTCAAAATTCATAACTTCTGATCCCATCATGATCCCAACTTAAAACTTGGAACATATAAAGAAAATACATGTAGGATTGTCAACAATTTTTTTTGAAAAAATTAAAATACCATTTTTTAAGTTATGGGGGGCTTAAGAATGAATTTCACAAAACCAAAGGCAAAATTAAATTTAGCATTGACTGCTTCCCTCATACTTTAAAGCTAATTTCAAAACAAAAACAAAACACCAAACCCCAGCTCTCTAAGTCAATTAATTCCAGAGATATAGCAAATCCAAAATGTGTGTGCGTACCCAATTTTGGGTTTTTGCCCCTAACTTAACCCCCTGTAACTCCTAAAGGGGTTGACCTAGAGAGCTAAAATTTTGTAATGTTAGTTATTGTATATTACACTAGACCTCTACAAATTTTCATCAAAATCGGAGATGGTGAGGTATATTTTGCACATTTCTGGGTTGATCGGATATGGAATGACCCCCATGTAGATCCATTAAAGGTCCCACGTCAATTATTATAACAAGTGAAGGCCTTTATAAGAAATAGATGTACCGAGTAGGACTACTGGGACAAACTGTCATAATTTATTGGCGTATTTGAATTTTATGTATGTGTTTGACACTGTCAGGACTGCGGCTAGACACACCAAGTAGGTATATCAAAAAGTTTATTTTCCCACAAAAATTGTAAACGTTTTAATGTTACCCCACCTACCCCACGTTATGTGAATAATATAAAATTACCAGAAAGTTGCTGGTAAAAAGCCTTTTACTCAGCAGAACAGGGTTGTTCAGGTACATCTCAATCCAAGGCTACGAAAGTGCAGACTGCAGACACACATGTGTTTAGTGATTGGTTTCCAATAACAGCACCCTTTTCCACTCATTCCTCATTTTGTAATCATTCGGAAATAACTGAAAGTATATATTATCTGTTTTCTTTGATGAGCACTGTGGCACCGAACAATATTTCTTTGTGTTAGGTCGGGTTATATTTGAGAAACCCCTACAGCCCCTACCACTTGCATGATGTACCGCGATCTGTACCCCCAAAATAATAGTTCGCGGTTCGACCACTTGGCTGCGCTAGTGTTCCTTGTTTTCTCGAATTTTTATTTCTAGGGTTAGCCGTTAGCTTATAGTTGTGGCGTCTTAAAATGAACTGAGTAGTTTATTTTTCATCAACATTTAAAATATACCTTTCAATAGTACATATTTATGGCCATTGGCCACAGAAGGAAGGAAATCTTAGTAGGTGTGGCAGGGAAATTAAACATAGATAAAAGAATTTCCTTTGAAATTCAATCAAATCCCTACTTAGTACACAAATAATCGATTAGGTACACAACTTTGTTTTCTTGGATGTCAACCAATTTGGTAGGTAAAATTTACATAAATTTGTTGAGAGCTAAATTGGGAAATTTGTAGTGGAAATTATGATTGCATTCATTAGTAGAGCTACGGAAAAATAGCACTTTCAAATCCAAAATTTAGCACTTTCATTTCAAAATTTAGCACTTTTGTAGCATTTTCAAGTTGCAAGTTTAGCGCATTGGTGCAAATGAAAAATGTATGCAATATTTAGTTGCGGGGGTCTCGTTCAAGGTTCAACCAAGTCTAGAAATAAAATCATTGCAATTAGCTGAGCAATTGGGATTTATTTTTGCAAAGAGGGCCATGTAAGGCACTGTTTTAACACAAGGAAATAACATAGATCAGGAAGGTCAAACAAAGCTGCATTAAAATTTGTAAATTGTTAGCCACTTTTACAAACAATGCCCGAGTAGCTAGCTAAGTTAGCTGTAAGAAAGACCACATACCACCCCAGAACCACGTACATACCTAGGAATAAAAACGAATACTTAACTTTTGGTAGGCCCTATTGGTCAGACTAGAACTTGGGGCCTAAGCTTTAAAATAAATTAGTGGACTTTCTCAGTGATTGAGTTCTGATTTCTGACAGTAAAGAATTTATAAACAAACAAATGTGACATTTATGGACTAAATTTAGGCCTTGTAGATATTCCCACACTCGGTTATGTTTATTTGTTTGATTAATATAGGCCTAGCCCTAGTGTAAGAAACCGCCCCCCCCCCCCCCTACTACGTCGTAGCCAGAAGGCCGTGAGCCGGCCTAATAACAATTTAAAAAACATGGTCCCTACAAGAGGATGGTTATTTTTGCAGATATTCCCGCATTGCTGGGTGGTCTAGTTTGTCTAACGGAATATTGGCTTGCAAGCACCATTTCACACTGTCTTCATTGAACTCAATTTTCTCGACCTTCGCCTTCTTTTCTTTATCCAGGCTTTCCTGGATAGTAGATTGGCGTTTGCTAGTTGATGGCTGTTGCTCTCGCTTTTCTTTTGCCTTCAAATGTGAGGGAGACAATACATGTTTGTCTATCGTATCCTTCTTGACTGCATCTAATCGGAAATACCGCACATCATTATCGTCGAATCACTGCCGTAAAAAACATCTTTTTTGTATTTTGCAGCTCGTGTCTGCAGACTTATCTTTTCACGTGGCATTTTATCACAATTTTTACTAACTCGGAACACAGAGATAAAGCGAGCCGACGAGAGAGAAAACCACAATGCAGATGCAGGCCGAGCTGCTACACGGCTACACCCACCGTTACGTGTCCTTGCGCGAGCCGTGCCTTATTCTTGTAGCGTCGAGTGTTGGTCTCGTGGTAGGCGAAGGATGGTTGGGAGGGGGGGGGGCAAACACTTGCCGCCTAGCCGGCTCGGGAGTCGGCGACTGATGCAAGTGGTGTCAGCGGCTGGCGCTACAAAGCGGCGGTTAATCCGCGAGCGTATTTTGCTGTACTTAAATTTCGCGTATATTTAGCAATTATTTATTTATTTATTTATTTATTTATTTAACGACTATCCTATTCAGTTATAAAAACTGATTTACAAAGGAGGACAACTAAATAAATCTAATTACATAGATGCAGACACAACAATGAACTACATTTAAGTAAATATTTGAAATAGTAATATTACAACAATGCATTAAATACTCAACAAATTTAGTACAAATAAAAAGGATATTAAATGCAATTTATAAATGAATCGAATATATAAAAAAAAGGGGTGAAAAAGGGGGCTCGAATGTCTTGTTTTTTTTGTTTTTTTTTTTGTTTTTCTGTTACTGCTTCGATACAGGAACAGGTCGCACCGTTTCTCTGATCGACCTGAAATTTTAACGTGGTTATATCGCTGATATTTCGCCATTATGCAGACATTTCGCAGAATCACGCAAATTTCGCACTTTGTCGCATTTTCAGAAACGCTTTATTATAGCTGTAAATACCTTGAAAGGTAAAAAAAAGTGAAAAAAACTTCATTTTTCAACATTTCGCATTTATTGCACATGCAAAATTTACGTGCCCCTATTCATTAGGAATTAGCCATTTTATCACAAATTAGTGAATTTCAATTACCTGTGTTCATTAGCAAACATAGAAATGATTAGAGTCAACAAAATCAAACCTGTAAAACATTATTGTAAAATTTGAATAATGAGTCCTTTTTACTTAAATTAAATAGGAAACCTTGGTTGAAGTGTAGCCTAAAGTAGTCGTCTGATAGTGTCCGTCACTTGTTGATTGTTAGAGTACCTGAACTACGAGGACGGCAAGTTCAGCAAGAGCCGCGGCGTCGGTGTGTTCGGTACGGATGCAAGAGATACGGGTATCGTAGCCGACGTCTGGCGCTTCTACTTGTTGTACATCCGACCAGAGGGACAGGATTCGAGCTTCAGCTGGGTGGATCTGGCAACAAAGAACAACTCGGAGCTGCTCAACAATCTAGGGAACTTCATCAACAGGTTGGTAGGCCTATAAAAGTAGGGTCGTGGCTTGGCAAACATACCAATATTTTAATTCATTTTTGAGCGAGCGTAGCGAGCGTCTCCACTTGACTCTTATGGCTCGAATGTCTGTTTTTTTTTTTGTTTTTTTTGTTTTTCTGTTACTGCTTCGATACAGGTCGCACCGTTTCTCTGATCGACCTGAAATTTTTTACACATGTACATACCACCTAGGCGGGTTGCTGTATAGTTTTTGAACAAAATCCGATCGTTGGTTATAAAAAATAAAAAATAAAATAAAAAAATAAAAATGTTCCGATCGTTATGAAATTTTGCAGGGTCAATAAGTACAACATTCTCTCCTATTTTCCAAATTTTCAGCTAAATCGGTCAAGACCTTAAAGACTTATTGGTAATCATAATTCGAAAAATGATGTTAAAAAATGAAGGAGGCAGTGAAGATACAAAGATACACTTTAGAAGGCATGACGTGAATTAGTACAATGCAAAGATGTTGGAATAGTATAAAGTGTGCAATGTCAATATCCAGTTAGGCCTACACTGTGTGGTGGGCCTTATGGGAATGTCATACTCGGGTCATGTTGCACGTACCGGTGCTCGCTCAACAACGCGTCCAACTGAGCGTTTTCCTAGTAGGCTATCCGCTATTCCAAAACACTCTTACCGATATTTTGAAAGTCAAAGGAAATTGGTTGAAAGTTGGTTGAATGAAAGATGAACTTGATAAAAAAAAGGGAAAACATATTTTTTGACTCGACAATAGCTCTTTTTTGGCCATTATATGCAAATTTTGAGTCAATAAGAAAAGTAAAGTTCTAGGTGCAATACTTAATTTTGAGCTACAATTTTTTTATTGTTTAAACACACCTTTGTCTCCAACACGAGTATAAGGGAAAATAATTTTCTGAAATAATGTTCGATGTGCGATTTTTTGTCACATGGTACAAATAACAGTTTTGCACCGGTGGACTATTATGATAATAAAAAAATTGAAGAAAATTCTTAAAATGTTTTAATTGCCACAAGCATAAATGAAATTTTCCTACCCCTGGTTTCAATTTTTATAATTGGCTACTATTGGTAAATGCCTGCTCCTAATGGTTGCACCCCACTTTTGAACAAGACATTTTATACCCATTACCCTGCGACTTACTTTTGCATTAATACACTAATTTGTGTTTCTGGAATACAAGCTACTACCTAGTCACTTTAAAGTTAAACTCTACAACTCCATATCTTTTCAGGGCACTCATGTTTGCCGAAAAGAACTTTGATTGCAAAGTTCCAAAGATGAGTCCAACTCCAACGGACTTCACCCTTCTCGCTCTAGTGAACCGGGAACTCCAGGAATACATCGTCGCTCTGGAGAAGACGAAACTTCGAGACGGGATCCGTCACATCCTGAGCATATCGCGCCACGGCAACCAGTACATGCAGAGCCAGCAGCCGTGGGTGTTGCTGAAGGGAACTGAGGCTGAAAGGTAGGAACTCTTAACCACAAGGTGTACTAAGACGGCTGGCAGCTGTCGTGCGTTCGAAGCGCATGGCGGTGGCCTACAATGACGACTGGAAGCCGTCGCTACACCGAGTATTTTGAATTTTGCAGTAACTCATTAAGTGTGCGTGATAGAAGCTTGGTGATTTATTCTAGTTTCTCCTATAACTTGCCGCTTCATTTTCGGCCTATCGGCATGCAGGATTTGTTCCGGCTCGCATTGCTGCAAGTAAATAAACAGCTGGGCCGAGCTCAACGTTGATAGATCGTTGTAACTGTGAAAATGGCGTCTCTAAAACGTAAACAACTGACGGAGCGCAATATTGTTGGGAATATTCTTTGTGAGACTGATATTGAGAGTGATATTGCGAGTGATGTCGATGTAGGAAGTGATCACAAGTTAGTTGACTATGAAAGTGAAGAACTGTGTTCATCAGAGTTGTCAGTTGATGACTTATTATCTAATAGTGCTAGTTACAGTGATAATGTTGTTGACCTAGCAGTGGCACAAGCGCCTGGTCCCAGCCGTAAAAAGCAAAGACAAATTGCTAGGCCTAAACCTGCAGCCGACATTTGGAAGTGGTCATATGACTCTAATTCTACAATCATTTATCAAATACAAATACTATTTACAGGGGATCCTCGGGTTCCTGATCAAGTGATCCAAGGTTTGAGCACAGACTCCAATGAGCTAGAATTCTTCCAAACAATAGTTGACATGGACAATAGGAGGAAAGGAAGACAGCAGATTACAAGCAGCAGAGATGAAATTTTTAAGAAGTTCTGTAGCCTTAACAAAAATAGACAAGGTACGGAGCAAAACAATAAGAAACAAACTAGGAGTGGAAAGTTTACGAAATAAAATAGGAAAAGAAAGACTTCGATGGTATGGGCACGTACGAAGAATGAAACAAGATAGAATACCAATAAGAGAATTTGAACACACATGGGGGGGGAGTAAGAAGAGTTGGAGGAGGGACCAAATTAAAAAAATGGAACATTGAAGAAAGAGGAAAATCATGGGAAAGAATTAATGAAGAAAGACTCTGGGAGGATAGAAAGAAATGGAGAGAACTGGTAGAAATGCCTGTCATAGAAGACATCGAAGTAGATGAGGAGGTGTTGAGCCTGGCTAGCAAACACTGAAAGTCCACAGCCCGAGAAATTGGTGATACGTCACCCCCCGACCTGACTTATGTTGGAACCGGGTGTTTGATTATTATTACTAGGAAAACACTTAAGTCCCGCCGCGTTGTTGGATGAGCGTAATTGGTGCATTGAGCTGCCATGTGTTATGTGAATTTTCTGTTGTTCTGTGGCAAAATCATTACTAAGTTGAATTTTTTTAAAAATTAAATTAAATTAAATTAAAAATTAACTTTTTTTTTTTTTTTTTTTTTATTAATCGTAATTGTTCATAAAATCGTAAAATTGCGATTTTCATAAGAAATAATTTCTCGATTTCGCTCAAATTTTACACTAATATATTCATTCATAAAATAAAGGTTCTGCAAAAAAATCATTACAATCTGATAAAGCATGTAGGTGTTATAAGTCAAAGAATTGTTTAAAAAAAGAAAAAACCTGTAAAATTTCGATTTTTATGATAAATATTTTTTCAATTGCGCTCAAATTTCACAAAAATATCTTAATTCATAAAATAAAGGTTCTGTGCAAAAATCATTAAAATCGGATAAAGCATGTAGGAGTTATAAGTCGAAGAATTTTTTTTTAAATTGAAAAAAATTGTAAAATTGCGATTTTCATGAGAAAAAATTTTTCGATTGCGCTCAAAAACGTGGCAGTTCTAAGTTCAGAGATTTCGAAGGCCTCCATAAAATTTCATCGCAATCGGAGTATCGGTTTAGCCGGAATCGTGTGGACAAACAGACAAAAATACAAAAAGAAAAAAAAAGAAAAAAAAAAAAAAAAAAACATTCCGGATTTTTTTCTCCAGTGTAGTGAAATGGAATCTTCGCTTCGCTCGCTACGCTCATCCAATAATAGTTGCCAGTTGGACAAGATTTCTGGGAAGTTGTTACACATCGGAAACAAATAAATATGCAGTGCAGTGTCAGGCTGTAAAACCAATTCTAAACACTTGGACAGTACACTTTGCTATCTCAACCCTAATGGGTAGAGGTAATGAGAAATCTAAAAACCCAAATTTTGTTTTACAAAACCCAAATATCGCGTTTTTTTTTGCGATTTACAAAAATTGTCAAAAACCTTAGTAGGTAGGCCTACTTAAAATAAAATAAAATAAAAATATCGCCCCTTAAGGAAGGGAAAAAGTTAGAATCGATCATCACCCAAGAATCTATTTAGAATCAATTCCCAACAAAAATAAAGATTTGTATTTTGTACGCACCGTTATTTTGCTGAACTAGGCCTATTTCCGTGGAGTCCGTGATACGCGCCTTTATTTTGTCGGTCTATTTCCGCGAAGCCCGTGACGTCACCACCCGCCTGCCGCCCGCGTAATGTTCGGTCTGGACCGGCACCGGCACCAAAATTCACGTAAATTCTGGACCAGTACCTCCTCCTCCCTACATTTTGCACTCTACATTCTACAAGGTTAAATTTTGCGAGTTAATTTGTGTTTTGACCAGTTTCATACCATTTTGTTTGTTATTTCGCGCTAAACTCGAGATTTATACCCGTAGCTGGTTCTTACCAGCATGGAATTTTCCTCCTTTTTTAAATCAATAGTAGGCGAGTCCTTGTTAAAACTTTAAGAAAAATGTATCCAAGCCACAAAATGGTGCTACAAGTTGGTATCAGAATAAGTATTCTTCTTGTTCTTTTAATATGCATACCGGTACATATTGCCATCAAAGTCCAACTCGCAACCTTCTCGTGGTTTGGCCCGTGACTAGGGGAGTTTCACTCCCTAAAACTAATGGCGAGCTCTGGGCCGTCATACCTCCCCCAGGGGAACTTTCCCCTTCCCTTTGACTACCTCCCCGACGGCGACGACAATGACAACACGGACGGATGATGACACAGACAAAGACGACCACGACGTGGGGGAACCCCTGCCCTCCCCATACGCTTGTGGCTGGTTCTGACCAGCACAGGCCTGTCCACCCCTTGTCCCCCCGCGTCTTCCCTTACGTTCCTCCCCTTGGAATAGGGTTACCATACGTCCGGTTAAAGCCGGACATGTCCTCTTTTTTTATGTCTGTCCGGGCGTCCGGGTGGTTTTTTCAAAATAATGCAAAATGTCCGGTTATTTCACCCAATTCCATGCAGTGGCGCATGCGCACCCTTCCGCCCCCTCACTTACCATCCACCGACCGTAAATCGCCGAATACGAGCAGCCGATCATGTCCGAGCGTGTCACAACACGCCAGGCTGTGCAGCAAGCAGTGTACTATCACGTGATTTAGTTACCATTTCCGTACGTTTCGTGCCTTGTGTCCACGTCGTACGGCGTACGTAAGGAAGTGTTTGTAGGCCTAGGCCACTTGTCTTAGTTTTGTCATAAAATGTAGTGTTCATTTAAAAAATAACTCCACAATTTAAAAGGCGTCGGCACCACTGTCCTTCCTTGACCCTTGTTCAGATCGCTCTAAACGCTATCCTGACGGTAAAAATGTCCAAAAAAAAATTCGCCTCCGGCGGCTGGGGCTCCGCCCCAGACCCCTTGTAGTCCGCGAATGTCTGTGAACGAAATGTCCTCTTTTTTGCTGAGACACTTATGGTAACCCTACCTTGCAAAGAAGTATACATGGTGGTAAACTCACACTTAAAGAAATTGTTTTATCTTGGAGGCGCAAATAATCTTTGCTGTTAAAGCGCCCTAAAACTACTAATACTAATACTAATACTTTGGCTTACTAGGCAATAAGGTTGCTGTTCGATACGATTATTTCCCGAAACGATCGAAAATCGAATAGCTCGCCCTTCCGAAATTTTGTGATTAACCGCTCACTCTACAGAACTTTAATAGTCAAGACCTTAATCGCTTTATTCCTTGAAAAATTCGTCCACTGCGAGATCTACATCACGCATATGGCGCAAAGTCAATGCCCTGCTACAGTGTAGGCAACTTGCATGGCGTGCGTGTGTTGCTGGGCGGCTTCACTCGACGTGCCTATCCGATTGCTCAGCCTCGCCTCGTCACAACCGATATTGTAGTACGCCACTCAAGGTCAACACAAGTAGGCCTATGTATCGAGATGCATTCCTCCCCACCCCGTGGCAACTTAGTATCACTTTACTTCATTCCGTAGTGCTCCAAAAATATTATCTTATCGGTTCTCTCAGACCAATATTACGTCGTCTTCCAAAGTAATGTTGAATATCATTCATCTTGCCACGGAATAAATATCGGACATTGAATACTTACTGATAATATCTCGTAAATGAATGAGCGATAATAAAAAAAAAGGTGAAATTAAACTTCACAGAACTAAGATTTCCAAGAAGCATGACCTTCACAAGACAATACACGAGCCGGGTAGCATCTGTTTACACTACGTAGTGCGCTTTCTTTGGGCCGGTAAGCCACGCGTGGGGGGGGGCACTCTCGTGTAAGACGTCACTAGTGTGGAAAAACCCAAGCAAATAGAAAGAACAAAATGATGCACTCTCAAAAGGTTCACGGTCCGTGTCGGTAGGCCTATGCAAGAAAGTTTATTTGATTATCGTTTATTGATCGACGTAAAAATATCAATATTTATCGATTGCACATGCGGGATAATCGATATTCAAATTCATATCTTACGGCAACCCTACTAGGCAATCATGCATTTTCTAATTTTCCAGTAGAGACCGGCCTCTCATTCCTCATTCATAGTCCAATACAGGTGTGATTGCATAATCAAAACTAGGGATAACTTCGGTTAACAGGACACTGGTTTTGATCTGGTTTTGAATGAAACCGGTTTCAAATTTTAAATTCGGTTTCAACTTTTAAAAAAATGGTTAGGCAAAACCATAAACAGTTCCAAGGTAAGAGCTTATCTCACGTACGAACAATTTTTACGATCTCATAATCGCGTTTTAAGACCAGGCACCTCCACCAAGCCAGGATACCAGCCAGGATAAATTTAATTTCGACTACCCGGCACCTCCACCAAAGTTACGAAATTTTGCATTTCTTGTGTAAATTTAATTTTGATATGAAGCCAAATATTTATTAAAAAAGTATTACGTACCCCTTATCGTTATCGTATCGAAATATCAATTTTTTTGCTCAGCCCTACTTTTCATATCAACTCAATTATATTGGCTTTCCCTTTCACCCATCTGCAACCAACTAAAGTTACCCGCGTTCCTGATCGTAAATATGCCGATAAAGTGGAGGCAACAAGCATCTTCGCCAACCCTAACCGACAACCCCCATTTTTTTTTTTGAAAACCGGTTTTAGTTTCGGGAAAATGGTTAGCAATTTCGATAACCTATTCATTCCTAATCGAAACTGTACCTTACTCAACTAAAATTGTGATGGCATGTTAGAGAACCTTTCCAACATGGAAACTTCTTTATGGACTGCTTTCTCAACAAAAATTATGTATTTTACTGAATTACGCTTTTCCGTTCACCCGCTTCTGTTGGTTAAACTTGACAGACTCTCCTTACTTTACAGGAGTCGAGCTGGTACCGTGATCGGCCTATGCGCCAACATCTGCTGCCTGCTTGCCTCGCTCCTCCACCCGTACATGCCCGCCACCTCTGCCACTCTGCAGCAACAACTCAACTGCCGCGACCAGTGCCGTCTCATTCCGTCGGAGGTGCTCATGCTGTTGCCGGAGGGCCATCAACTGGGCAAGGTAATCTTTTGCCATGCTGCATTTATTGTACCAGTAGTTTTCAATTGAGTATCGACTATGCATTAATTACAAGCAAGACATGTAAAAAGTGGTGACAGTTGTTTAAAAGATTTCCGACCACCGGTATGTCTTCTTCTCCTTCTTCTAAAATACCCACATTTGGCTTATTTTACCTTTATGCCTTCTCTTTTCCCCTTTTCTATGTTGATAGTAATAGTAGGCCTACTAGGTATAGTAGAAGTCATGCTAAAAATAAAAAAATAAAGAAAACACTTAGTAGTATCATCTTCATCATCATCATCATTATCATTATCTGTTGCCACGTCCAACTCTACGTTGGGTCGGCATTGACGGCCTCTCCATCTTCTTCTGTCCTGCCGCCACTCCTCTCTTTCCACCACATTCCAGTCTCCTCCTTACTGTTCCACATCTTTTCTCACACATTCTGCACTGCAAACGCTAAGAATATTACATGGTAGTGTGGAAAAGGCCAACCGGCTACTTTAGTTTAGATTGGAGAAGGGTTGACAGGCTGGGAAAGCATAGAGAACATCGAAAACCCAGCCTGAAGGGCTGGGGGCAACAAAACTTTTCACCTGCTGATGACAACAGCAGCTAATTTAAAGTTGTTTGTTACCTTAAACCACGACGCGTTTCGTCCTTCTGGGACGCATCAGGCGGATAGTGGCCACTTAAAATTAGCTAACTACATGCAAACAAAACTCACAACACATAACCAAACCTGAGGTAGGGCCATGCAAGAAATTCTGCATGCATGTTGTCATCATCAGCAAGGTTACTTCACACACCATTTATACTGAGCCACACCGTCAGCACAACCAGTAAGGGGGCTTCCCTCCCAACTCTGGTGCTCGGGAGACAAAAAATCCATGACTTATCCCTGGATTAAAACCAAGATCCTTGGCAACAAGAGAAAAGCGGCCCCTCCTGCTGTTGCTGGGCAAGGATGCCTCTGCATTAATTCTTGTTATTAATTAATTGATTAGGTATGTGTAGAACCTAATTACACAGTAGTATGTAACTACTGTATTTATTTACTTATGTTTCCAGCCAGCTCCATTGTTCACAAAGATTGAATTGGACCACATTGAGTCCTTGAAGAAACGTTTCGCCGGCACGCAGAAGTCTCGCGAGTCTCCCGAAGCCGACAAGTCGACGTCTGGCTCTGTCGCTCAGTTGACGGCCGCGGTCGCGCAACAAGGCGAGGTGGTCCGTAAGATGAAGTCGAGCGGAGCGGCGAAGGGCGACTGGCAACCCCACGTCAACACTCTGCTAGAGTTGAAGAAACAGCTGGCGGCGGCAGAAGCCAACGAGAAGAAGGCTGCCGTTACCGAGACGTCGGCTGATAAAACACCTGCTAGTGCGGAAGATGTTGCTGCTTTGGAGGCTAAAGTTGCAAAACAGGTAGTTTTTCACCACAAAATCGAATCTTTACTAAATTGTTTTGTATAGTCTCGTATAGTTTTCAGTATGCTTTTCCCCTTCAGAGTTCAAATTCAAATTTAAACAAATTAAGCATAAAACTACTCGTAACAGTGGATAGACCAGTGTTAGGAATAAAATAGTATATATTTTTGGTGCTAACAAAAGTGATGTATTTAATTTTAAATGTTATTCAGTTATTGTCAAATAAAAATAAAACATAATGCTAGCACTAGCAGTAAACAGTTTACACATAATATATAGTTCTGTTACATTTAGGTTAGTATAAAGAACATGCCTAGTTCTAGTGTACACATTTTATAACACATTTGTGTGTTTTAGGCTGATTTGGTTCGCGAAATGAAAACCAGTGGTGCATCGAAAGCGGACGTAACACCACAAGTGGCAACACTGTTAGACCTGAAGAAACGACTGGCAGCAGCGCAAGGAGTTGAAACGGTTGCCAAACCTGCTCCAGCTGGTAGTAAAAATAAAAGCAAGTCCAAGAAATGAGTACTGTTGAGTACATATCAGTAGGTATGTACTAAACTAATAGCTTAATTACGTAGGCCTCGTGATTGTAGAATATTGTGCTGTGCACGATATCCTTACCATAGCTTTTTGTATTTCTTTTGTAAACACTTAGAAGACTCGTCATTTGTACTTCACTTTACCACACGTACTAAAATTTAGTACATATATTTAATATTTATTGTGTGTCAGCTCATAACAAATTGGTAAGTTAATAGATATAAAACAATAAACAAAATTAACATGATAATGGGAGTATTCCATGCAAAATTCCAATATTGGTTATAATAATATAGATAACATCATTGCATTGTCATCTCTGCTCTTGAGTAGTTTTACACATGTTGTTGTCACTTGTAAGTATGTATTGTCTTTGTTCAATTTGGTGTAGTATGTACTACAGCACTCCATATTATTGGCGTCTCTTACATCCCGTCTCTTAGCATAATGAATCTTGTGTGCATGGGTGTGGGTGTGTGGGTGTGTGTTTGTGCCAAGCATAAACTCTTCCATACATTTTAAGCTTTACATAATATTTAATAATTATTTATTACCTATTTTTTTGTGTTTCTCCATACCTTAGTAGAGTACAAAATAGTAATGTACTGCATATTGTTGTTGAACAACCACATGGTTTTGTAACCATTGTGTGCTGGCATTTTATTGTCTCTCACTTTGTTTATTGACTAAATCATGTGTAAAGTATGTTGGAATGCAATTCCAATTATGTACTAGAAATTATTTATTTTAAATTAAAATGAATTTAAGACAAGCAAGAGCCAATCCGGCTGAATAAATGTCTAAGCATTGCTTCTTAACCTGTGGTCCTCAATATACTCCCAGGGATTTAAAGTAGCCTAGAGTCTTGAATCATACAAGATAATTTAATTCATAAATCAATATCATTCTCATAGTCTTAGGGTCTTAAAAGTTAAAGCTTTGGCAAACCAGGTTTAAATGCTGAATGCAAGGGCTAAGTACCGGTACTGTGTGGGACTTTTGGATCTTGAACTTTAAACCCAAAAATTGAAACCTTATGACTATGAGGTTCTTTGGAAAATAATAATATGTGCATGGATCTATCAGTGTAGGCCTACATTTTTATAATATAGTACTTAGTACATATTGTTGCTTAGTATTTTCAGTAACGTAATGGGCCATAAATTTGAAATACACCCTAAGAGAAAATACAAAGTAGTAGGGTTGGGACTCGACATCGATGTCGTAGCAAAATTGACTTTCAATTCGACATCGATTTGCCATCTTTAAAAAAAAGTCTTCAAGGAAAATTGATTTCGAAACCATGTACTGTAATAACCATATATTTTACTTTTTGCATTATTTATTACATTACATATTATTTTAATATTAAAAAAGGGTGAGAAAAAAAATCTAAACAAAAATTCCCCCATTTTTTGTTTTAAATTTCAATGTTGAAAAGAATTTTGATGCCAAATTGTTTTCGATGAGATGTTGAAATTATTGGTTTGACATCGATTACGAATTTATAATCGAATCCCAATTCTACAAAGTAGTAATATTCAAAGTGTATGTGGGAGACATTTCTTTGAAGTGGGAATATGTTGTCTGAAATGCCCTTATTTGATTGAACTAACAACCTCCCAAAGTTTCCATTTTTAATTTTGACTGTGGGAAAACCGGGAGAGATGGAGGGAGCTATTACACAGACCTCTGGTAGTGAAGGAGAGCCGGCAACGAAGATGTTAGCCCAAGAAACGGAGTAGTGCCCATGTGCTCCCCCCAACCCGATTTAATGTTGGAAATGGGGTCAGATATATTATTTATATATATATATATATATGATGCTCAGTCCATCGGCGTTACGAAAATATCAAGAAAATAAAATGTACTAGCACCCTAGGTACTGCGTACGGATACCGGCATACAACACTTTCTGGGTATTGACAGCGCTAATGCAAATGAGCTTGAAAAATTATTGGTATAAACTACCGTATTTACTCGCTTATAGGCCGCCCTCGAGTAAAGGCCGCACCCTTATTTTGACCACTCAGATTTTAAAGAGTTGGCTATAAATACTATTGATAAATGGCTTCACATAATGGCCGCACCCCACTTTTTGAACTTGACAATTTTAAATATACCCGAGGCCTATACTCGCATAAATACAGTATAAGGAGTCTATTTTGAATAAACAAGCTATAGTTTTAGTTTAATTATTATTGAATCATTTCTGGAACTATTATCAATTTCCTCATAGGGCCTATTACAATAATTTACTATTATAGTAGTTGACAACCGTAGATCTGCAATAATAATAAAACTGAGTGCATGTCGTAACTGCATTCTCTATTCAGCATATCCTCTTAACAAATTAACATCCAACTGGTGCATTATAATTCCACTAAGAGCACTTACAAACTTGTCTGAAGTGTGTGCAGACCATAGCAGATAAATGGCTGTTATGAAAGTTATTTCATGTTGAATGACAAATAAATAAATAATTGGTTTGTATATTCCTACTTGCACATCCATTAGACCGTGCCATTTTACTACATTTAAATAAATAATTGGTTTGTATATTTGAAAGGCATTCCATTAGACCATGACTTCGAGACGCAGCATATTACTTCATATAATCAAATTAACTTAACCTCTGAGTATTCTTTTGTGGAATGTTCTTTTGAGGCAAGGCATACTACTATAAGTCTGTCTATCTGTCTGTCTATCCGTCTATCTGTTTGGGAATGGTTTTTTGTAGGGCTTGTTGAGTGTCCTCTAAATATTCTTTTGTGGAATATTCTTTTGTAGGCAAGGCATACACTACATTATCGAATTAAGTCTGTCTATCTGTCTGTCTGAATATACTTGTTGTACATTATTATTTAAATATTAATCCAATAATTAATTGAATTCCAATTTTATGTGAAGGAGACGAAACCGTCGGTGTTAAAGAAGAGTGAACAGTGAAAAGCTTCATACTTAACTATGCACTATTTATCTTTTAAACATTTTATTTTGTGTTTATGTGTTGCAGGGCAAGGCAACTGAACTAGAACTGTCAGTGGTTAGTTTTAGCTTTGCTAATAAGTACAATTGCCAATTTGGTAAATCCACAAGCAAATATAATCAATAGTCATAGTACTACCGTTATCTAGGTACTTACTACCATAGACATTTCTAATATACTAGTTAGTCCTTTTTGAAATAGGTTAAGTTCTAAATATTATTTTCCTTACGGTTTATAGTACTTACATTTTATCACCTGAATCATAGTATCATAATTCTTGTTATGTCTTCATAAGAACAACTTGTTATATTGATATTATTAGGCTCTAAGTAATAATTATTTACAATTATCTAGATACAGATGCATGCATATTTACCGTACATACTGTACAGCCAAAATAAAAATATCAACTTTATTTAATAACTTTATTTTATATTTTTTTTTACAAATTTAACTTATACACGTAGTAGTTATTGCATTTGTTTAGATCATCTTATCCAAGTCATGTGGTGATGGATATTTATGCATCTATCAAACATTTATATTGTGTTTCAAAATTGTTTGGAATTTCATCATTTTCTATTGTAAGAGATTCTGCACGTTATAGACATTTAAAAAAATCTGTCCCCACATTTGTGTATAGTTGTGTTATTTGGATGTGTTTACTGATTTGTTTCATTTATGTCTCGATTACCCAACTTCCGTCAAACAGTGTAGTACGAGTCGTAGTAAACACTTTAGATAACGCTTGTGATATAGCGCTTTTATCTGTGTCTGTCATTATTAGCTGGACAAAAGGGGATGTAATTATAAATTATCTTTGTGCAATTAGTAGTTTTGATGAAAAGATAAAAAATACAACCGATATTAACCTTCTATACAAGCAAGTACAATATTTAATTGCAATATACTTGCTAACTGTTTTAGTTCTTACATCTTTTACAATTTATCTTTTAACATTGTTAGCCTCCGAATTTGGATTTTGGTTCTTATTTCTTGCACCAAAATTCATCAACTGTATTTTTGTCTTTCAATTTATTGTATATGTGTTGATTCTAAAGCTTAGATTCAATATCATCAATGACCAACTTATCGAATCTACAAAACTTCAACAGTCAACGAGTCAAGTACCGATACCGACCGTTAGTGTGAAATCTCAACTCACAAAGTTGCGGCAGTTGCGTGTTCTACATCAACATTTGTGCAATCTTGCTGTTGACATCAACAACGCGTATACTCTGCCGATGCTGTTTTTCGTAGTGTCGGCTGTTGTTGATATTACCGTTGAGGGGTATTATATTTTCGAGCCGGTGGTGATGCATTTCAACCACGATGGATTTCTGTACCTTGCTGTATTCATAGTGGTGTTATTCTCCATGAACATGGTGCTTGTTGCTTGGACATGTGGTTGCACCTGTTTTGAGGTAAGTGCATTGAACAATTTTTTTATTTATTTTATTTTACCGGGTAAGCATTATTAATAACTAATTATGACAATAGTCAATACATTAATAATTAAAACAGTTTTCGTACATTCTTTACGTTGCAATACTGTACAATTCATTACACTAGGAAAACGCTTAAGTCCCGTCGCGTTGATGGATGAGCTTTTTTGTAAGTTTTTAGTTTGCGTGGGATCTATTTACTTAACAAGTGCCTTTTGAACGCATTGTTAGTGATTGTTGTCAAGTTTCTATTGTTACTTGTAAATTGTTATTATAAACCTAAAAAAAACTCATATCAAAACCTTTATTCTATGGATTCTGGCTAACTTTTTCAACTTTTTCTTTCAAAAAGCAATACATCACCATTACCTTAATGTCCATGTGAAATA
Organism: Sweltsa coloradensis; assembly: GCA_024449915.1. Classification (NCBI taxonomy): domain Eukaryota; kingdom Metazoa; phylum Arthropoda; class Insecta; order Plecoptera; family Chloroperlidae; genus Sweltsa; species Sweltsa coloradensis. The sequence goes on from JAMZAV010001106.1 coordinate 428,030, forward strand.
TGAACGTTGTAGCCCTACCTGTTTGGTCAGAATCGGCCCAAATGCCACGAAAATATCGCACTAAAAATCGAAAAAAATCGCAAAAGTACGATATTCATGAGAAATATTTCTTTGATTGTACCCAAAAACAATACACCTCTAAGTTCAGAGATTTCGAAGGTCCCCTCCAATTTTCATCAAGATCGGATATGCCGTTTGCCCGGTAGAGAGCGAACAAACATTTATTTACTCGCTATCTAGGTCTAGGATAGACTATAAAACTTGCTCATTGATTGATTTTCTCCCATTGTAGGAAATCATTGATAGAATAAAACGAGTATTTTAATAACATTTTTTTTTCAATTCATTCTTAAATCTAGAAATATTATCATTGATTAATCATTTAGGTAGGTTCTATATTTGTAGTAAAATACTGTAAGCTGATGGCCAAGATTAGCAAAACACGTGCTTAGTTAATATTTGATATAAAAATTGAATTATTCAGAAATTAAAAACGTCCATGTCGACTAGACTTCCAACCCCGGCACCCTTGGTGTAGGGATATCTTTGTGTAACCACTTGTATTGTTAGTATTTTTTTTTTTAAATTTCAAATATATTGTACAAATTGAGAGTTATTCCACCTACGTGAGTTTTTCCTGTCAAACCAAATCGAGAAACATGCATAATATATGATTGATAGATGATTTGCACCTAATATTCTAACCATTTCATCCACAAACACTTTAAACCAAACCCTTACCATTGTCTCCATACAAGTTTAGAATAGTGTGCCTTTTTTAATTGCATTTTTTAATACATTATACACTAGTACCTTCCTTTTATATACTCAATGCTAGTACCAAACACACATTAGTTGAAGGAGGGTAGCGTCGTCCCTGGGCTCTTGTTTATTCTGATTATTAACATGCATTGTCAGACAATAATTGAAGTGAACGGCTTGTCTGCACTTGGAAGTATTCGGCGGATCGACATCATAGCAGTTAATTCCACTACAAGGGAAGGTTTTATACTTGACCCGACGATACGCTTTGAACGTAGTAGAGATCAAGCTGAGCAAGTCAACACTGAAAAACAAGACATCTACAAACCAACAATACCATATTATGCAGACAAATACCATGCAAATCCAGTACATGTAATCGGATTGTTTGTTGGTGCAAGGGGGACAATCCCAAAGTTTTTTGTTGATTTTTGTAATACTTTTAAATTAGGGAAAACCACTCATTCATGACGTTTCGATGGTGGCATTAAAAGGTTCTATTTCTATTCTTAGGAATACCTTTATGGTCTAAACATGTAATTTTTTAATTGTATTATTATTACTCATTTCTTTTATTTGTATTTAAATTTAAAACTTTTTTAATTGTTGCTAATCAATGTATGTTATTTTTATTCTGTGTCCTTGTGGCAGTTGTATTTGTACAACAGAGTTTTGTTTTACTTGAAAAATAAAAGTTTCTCTCTCTCAACACCCCATTAATAATTAACACCGTGCTAATTGATTGGGGAGGGGGGGGATGTTCACGGAGAACTTAATGATAACCAAGACGCTGTATTGATGGATAATAATATTAAACTCTACCGGTACCGCATTTCATGTTGTGTTGACGTGTAAGATGACAGCCATTAGTTGTTTTCAAACCCTTGGTGTAGGGATGTCTTTGTGTAACCACTTGTATAGTTCGTAGTTAGTAGTTTGTATTTTATTTTTATTGTTAATTTCAAATATATTGTACAAATTGAGAGTTATTCTGTGTCTTGGGACAACAGCATTGGCTGCAGATACCAATTACTAAATGTTTATTTGTTTATTGAATCGTGATTCAAACTTTGCGCCACTTAAGGAATTAATGCCACCCTTCAGTTAGTCTAAAACCTGTCGTTCATATTCGTGATAATGATAAAAAGTTTCTCAAACTATAGTGTACATGTATCGTTTAGAGTAGTTCATTATTACTCTAATGTTTATTCAATAGAGTTTCTTGCTGCGTTCCATCAGCCACCGGTTACGTTAGGACATACACTAAATCTTTTCTTCTTTCAAAATTAAGTAATTATAATCTAGGAAACGTATATGCGAGAACTGGAAATGCACATACCAGAAAGTGCTAAAAATATGTTTGTCTATATAAAAGAGTTTTATTGTGAAATTATTTGATGTAACATAATTGTGTTGATTTGTTCTGAGGTGACAAGACTAAACGTGACAAGTTTTTAGAACTTTGCAATAAAGCTTCGAAGTAGACATTAAATACTCATTTCTTACGTTATTTGTTTTCAAAATGGACATCTATTCAGCTATCAGGCCAATATTTTTCTTTCTCAAAACATTAGGAATAGCTCCTTATCGTTGGACCAGCGATAGAAAATTTCGCAAATCACTCACTACATTTGTGTACAGTTGCACCATATTAACATATTTAATAGCGTGCTACTTGTACTTCGGTTTTGTTGACTATTTTACTGTGACCCCAGAGATAAGTGTTGTAGGAACTGCAATCAATTGTCTAGAAGCTACTTTTGACATCAGTCTTTTGACCATGATAATTATTTCAAGCTGGATTGATGGCAACACTTTATTCCAGTTTGTATATTCGATAAGTGCCCTCGATACACAATTAATTGACACCACTTATGCAAGAGGGCTATATAAAAGATCAGCTCATTTCCTTTTAGCACAATTTTTAACAAGTACCATCTTATATATTTTTTGTCCGTTATCGTTTATAATTTCTTCAAACCATGGTATCAAAAATTATTTTCTTTTGTGGTCATTATATTATCTCCCTAAATCAATATACCTTATTTTTATTTTTCAATTTATTGATTGTGTATTGATTATAAAACAAAGATTCACTTTTATAAATGATCGTCTGATGCGATTGTATAATGGTCTCATTTCACCGCCCCAACTGAGCATGGGGTTAGTCACCAAGTCGCGATTACTCTCGATGCTACGGGAGTTAAGAGAGTGCCATGTTTGCCTGTGCGAACTGGCAGAGCTTATTAACAACACGTATTCTCTGAGATTGTTGGTATTTATAGCGACCGCATTTGTAGACGTTACTGTAGAGATGTACTATCTATTTGAACCGCTAATTACTCATGAAGAGTATGGAGATTGGCATATTATCTCTGGATATATTGTGTTGATATTCATGCTTCATATCACATTCCTGGCTGTAACCTGCGCTATTACTACGTACGAGGTATGTTCTGTGTGTTTTAGCATTTTTTTTTATTACTGTAGAATTATATATTTGTTTTTATTTGTTTATTTATTTATTTATTTATTTATTTGTCTATGTATTACTTTATTTATTAAACAACCCATTCAATTATAAAATCTGTTTTACAACGGAGGTCATACGAAATAAAACTAATACCGTTGACTAATACGTACCATAAATGCAGACATAAAAATGAACTATAGTTAAGTAAAGTTTGAAATAGGAAATCATATTCATAAAACATTATATTATAGTATATCTATCAAAAATTCTTTGCCTGCACACGAAAATACAACACTTTTTACAATTAGGCCAATGATTTTTTGAAAATAGTGTAGAAAAACAAACTTTTTTTTGTTTCTCACATCTGTTTTACCCAGTGTCTCTTCAGATTACAAAAAGGTTCGCTTCGGAATTTAGTATTTTTAAATATAAAGTTTTCTCTTGGGAAACCTGCACAGGGTGCAAAGCATATCTCTCTTCAGATATCTAACTAGGCCTAGGTATTTTAGAATTGGGACAATCGTACAAAGGGAATGTCTAAAGGAATGTTTTTAGTTGCCCTCCTTTGTAAATCAATCTTTTTATAACGAAATAGGATAGACGTTAAATAAATAAATACATGAATGTGTTGATCTCACCATTTAAATTAATGTATTTATTTTTAACCAATTTGACGAAACTTATATATGTGCCATACTTATCTAATGGTGAATAAATTACTCTACTCTACTCGACGACTGAAAAAACTTTCTGTCAGGATTGACGGTGGCAGGATTTAGACCCCCGAATCTGAGTTTTGCTTGATACCCATGAACCACCACTGTCGGTCAGTCGTGAATCGATTATTGGAAATCCACTGTATTAATAATCAATAGGTACCGTACTAATTGGTTCTAGAATTCAGGGAGGATTTGAATAGACTAAGAATATGAATTAGTAATGGCAATCAAGACGCTTCACTGGCTTCAATGATGGGATATGTTAAATAAATAATATTGTAAGATACAAGATTCCACGTTCTGTAGGGAATTACATTTTGGACAGCAACCTTGATGAGTTGATCAAAACCTTTCAAAGCAATCAATGCCCTCAGTGTAAAACCTGTCTTTCACATTTGTGATAATGATCTATTTTATAGGATCTAAAGATACATGTAAGTATTTTCCCAAACTCGCCAAAACGTATATTTTCAAGTCAGTGACGTAGTTAGAAGGCCTGGGTGCAAGGCTGCTAGATGGGCTTCCTTGCCCCATTGCCCCCTCTTGCCCTGGGCCCTCAAGCTCTCAGGGCCCGGGCGCAACTGCACCCCCTATTCCTACGCCCCTGTTTTTATTAACACAACTAGTCTTTCGTTTATTAAGACGCGTTTTAATTTAACTATACTTTCCCACTAACTTAAACCTTTTCTACTCAAGTCATATTTCTGTAGCCTGCGCTGCTCAATCACCAAGGACGAGGTATATATCTATGATGCGGTCTTTCTTGTCTTTTATAATTTTAGTTGTTATATTATTAGGCCATACCGATTTATCGTTAAAAACCAGTAAATATATATAGCATTTTTTATCTATCATTTTCAAGCCCACCAGGACACTCATATTAATCACATAGACCCGATCAAAAATCGTAAGAATGCCGGCTGTAGGTAGTACCGTATTATTATTTATTAGTAGTAGCTAGTAAAACGTACGGTACTAACAAATTACTAGGTTTGTTATCAAAAGTTCAGGGTAATGCGAAGGAAATGCTCGATGGCTGTTTTTATGAGTCAATTCGGGCCAAATTTTGTTACAGTTAAATTTAAATTTTAAAGTAGCTTGATTGCATAATCCAGCGAATTTCCACATATATTCTACATCACTTTTCGTACCTACTCCAATGTTCACCCCAATTGAAACTTTGGGACATTGCTTGCAAAGGATATGCGTATAGTTCGATCAGAAGTCAAATAATCTGCTCCTGAACTATATATAGCTTCGTTAATAACTACAAAGCACTCTATGGTGGCCTATGTGACGCGGTCTGTTACTAACCACCATTGGACGATCGGTAGAGCTTCGAAGTGATCCAGACTAAATCCTTGCGTTTCCTATATTTAGAGCGTGGTTTGCGACTGAAGAAAACCTCGGTAGAAACGTATTGTCAGAATTGTCGTTGGTGGGATTCGAACCTGAGACCTTCCTATCCAGGTTTTATCGTTGCGCATGAGCCACCACTCACCACTGTTGGTCAGTATCGAAACGAGTAGTGGCAACCATACACCGTGTTGATAATCAACAGGGTTGTTATTTTTTGTGGGATTCGGGGAGAGCTTGAATCGAATCGACAAGTCCAAGAATATGAATAAAATGACAAAACACACTTCATTGACTATTGACTTCATCCTTCATTGACGGATAATAGTTACCACATTTCATGTTGGATCATGATTTGATTGGAAGCTACTAGTCCAAAACCTGTTCGCTTGTATTTGCTCACATGCATGAAAACGAGACTTAAGCACAAAATGTTTGCAGATGACAAAATGTGACATTTTCGCAATGTAGGCCTATTATTTAGTCAATTCTTTTCTGCCTGTCGGCACAATTGTATGTAGTTAGACCTACTGACACACCAAACATAACATGTTTAGTCGATAATGACGCTTCCTTCAATTTAGATCACCGAGAGTAGTTCGTAAAACATGTCTTGTGTCGGTCAGTTTTTATCAAGCTTGCCAACCGCACGCCATCGAATTAGATTCGGCTATTCGGAAGATGCTATTTACTCTACCTCACTTTATAGAGCCTAACCAACGATAATATTGTGTATTACACTGTTTAAACATGGTTGCACTTTATTGCTCTTTAATAATCATACCCAGAGCAAGTATCTGCGATAATCGAAAGGCGAGCAAAGAGGCATGTCTGCAAGTGAAGTCGGATCTCGTGGTTTGAGATGTTCGGGAGTAATTTATTTTTACCGAAGCTAGGCACAGCATCTTCCATCCCACTGCCCGTCTGTGGCTGGTTCTGTCCAGCACGGGTCTTTGCCCAGGTAATAGAGCCACATAGTGGTGACTCAAGCCTAGAGTGCGAGACTCTGATTCGGGAGGTCTCGGGGTCGAATCCCGTCACCAGCAATCCTGACAGAAAGTTTTCCCAAGGTTTTCTTCAGTCGTTAAAGGGGTATTTAACCGCTAAACTCAAAAAATATATTTCATTCAGGCTAACTAGTAATGAATTTAGCAATTAACAGAAAAATTATTGGGGCCACCATGACCTCCCAAAAAATTGTCAAACATGACATTTTTCGAGCTAGGTCCCATCGGCCGGCAAAAATCTCGCATAAGAAATAACATGGCGATGATCTTTATGCCCCGTGACCTTGGAGGATTTTGATCCAAAAAAATATTGGCCATTATTGACGTACTCTACAGCCTTTCCTGTAAATTCTCTATATTTTGTTTTGTAATTTGGGCAAGTAGTTCGGTCAAAATATGCAGATTACCAAGATGGGGTGTGATTTTGGAATGCATATTTTTGCGTGTTTGAGGGTATATTTGGGCACAGTTTCAAGACACGATGTTATAAAGGGGCATTTTAGATTGGTACTATCTTTGAGTATATAAAATGGTTATATACTCAATGGTACTATGCTCTAGTATCTATGTGGACCAAAAAAGAAGCAGGTTAAAGCCGATTTAAGAAATTTCCCAAAACACCAATTTTCGCAAATTTCGGATTAAAAAAATTAAAAAATTCGGTAATCACGTTACAACGATATAATTTTTTAAACGGTCAATTTTAGTGTAGAATTGTGCTATGGTCAGAGTGTAAAAAATAATTGTTGGGTTTTTAAGCCCCTTTAAGGCGTTTGTAAGGAATTGACTCCTCTTGAACAGCCCTAGGATATTTTCTTCACCATTATAAATTTTAAAAAATACCTAGTTTAGTTAGCAGCTTACATTCCACCCTGGGCAGGTTTCCAACGATTTTTTGTTATCATTTATCAATAATCAATATAACTGAAAGGGATATACGAAAATAAATAAAAAAATACAATCAATGATCAACGTCTTCTATGAGGAATTGCGTTAATTTAGAAATATATATTTTGAATCCAACAAAATTATTATAACGCAAACTGTTGATCGTAGCTTTTTTTGGCGATTTTAAATTTTTTAATTGCAAATCGAGACAATAATAAAACTTACACAACAGAAACAAACAAACACAAGATTCAACAGATTGTCTGAAGCAATTATAATCATTCGAGATTAAATTATATTGACGTAAGTTACATTGATTCTGCGACTCAATGTGTAATATGGCTGCTGCCACACGAAAACGATTTCATAAATGTAATTGTAAATAATGACGTGTTTTTTAACTAAAAGCATTGCATTATTAATGGCTTTCTATTGTAAGTGACGCCAGTGCGTGATGGGACCAAATACTGCGGCTTCCCGAATCCATGTCGTTCGTCATTGTAGTTTTAAATACAGACAGATCTGTTCCACGATAAAATATAATTGAGGCGAACGTGACATTTTTTCACAACTTGATGAATCTAACAGGCTAAAACATACGTGGAGATCGATTATTTCTGGCTAGTGTGTTGTGGTCTATCTTTTGAACCAGTTTAGTTATTCAGTGACAGTCAACTGACCGTTGCTTGATCGCCAGTGTGACAACGAAGTTTTGTGTGCGCCAAAAAGTGGGGAAATTTCGTAACTTTTGGAATCGAGATTATTTTCGATCGTATTGATTGTTGGTTTCAGATAACGTGATAACAATTCGACCCAAATTCATTTTATATCGATTTGTTTACCAATTAATGTTTACAAAAGAATAATACGATTTTTAAAATTATATCGGTTATGACGTTGAATCGGTGACAGTTCTATTATAACATTTTTGTGCCTTATATAAGTTGACCTAAACCTAAACATTATATTCATGTTACTTATAATAACATAAGAAGGCAGATAAACTAAGTTATGCTATTGTGGGCGAAGGAAGACAACGACGAACGACGACATACTAAATACATCATTTCAAGATAAATATTCAAATTAAAAAAAAACTTATTGGCACTTTGAACTTGTTTTTAAATAATATGTTTTTATTAATACCATATTATAGTAAAGTTTTACACCAGACACAATATGATAATACAAACTGCCAGAAGTAAAATCTTATGAAATATCATTAGATTCAACCATAAACATGAATAAGCTGTTCAAATCAGTATATAATATAATAACACAAAAAAATTAACTTATTTCATTAACACATTTTCTTATCAACCCTGATTCAGGAATTAGACTTGGTCCATTCAAGATATTTTAAAGTGGTCTCTTACATCTAGCTATGCCCAGCATACATTTTTAATCTCGCTTAGATATTACATGCCAAGGCAAACTCTACCGTGAAATAATCAAAAACGTCACCTGACAAATGTAGGTAACTCAAGATTACAATAGCATAAGGATTCGGCTTCTTAAAAAAGCCTGTCAAAAGAGGAATCGTAGACATCTAATTGAATTCATTTTAGATCTGCTGGCCCAAGTGCCAAAAATTCTTCAAACTGTCTTCGTTTACTCTGTTGAAAATGGAACGTTTGAGGCGCCTGCGCGAGGCGATAAGTAACAAAGTGTCAGCAATATCAATTCCAACTCGGATAAAACGCATAAAGACGGAGCCCCCTGATCCCCAAGAACCGGCCAAAGTCGACATTTATACCACGATAGCGCCAATGTTTTATTTGTCCAGGATTTTGGGAATAGCACCGTTTATTCTCACCAACATAAGTCCGGGCAAGAGAAAATTTAAAAAATCCAAAATTGCCTTTGCTTATAGTGTAATTATAACTTTAGGTCTGTTTGCCTGTTATGTAATAGTGTTCATCGGTAGAATTCCAATGTTTGCGAGCCCAAAACTGGTAATGCGAGCTTTTACCGATAGTTTAGAATATGTTTTGGATTTAGTTGTTCTTATCGTGACAGTCATAGTGATTTTAACTAAAGGTGATCGACTAATTTCCTTTATTGACGTCATAAGCGGAATAGACACTTCACTCGACATGGACGCAGCTATTATGCACAAGAATAGTAAACGATTCTTGCGTTATCAATACTTGATAATGTTAGTCCTCTTTCTTTTACCAATAATTACCTTTTCAATCACTATAAAAAACGTTAACGATCTCGGATTACCTTGGTTGATTTATTTTGTACCGAAGTTTATTAACTGTGTGTTAATCTGGCAGTTTGTGGATTGTATTGCACTGATAAAACAGAGGTTTAAATACGTGAACGATCAGCTGAACGATCTGGTGAGTCCGATCTATGACAACGAGCTGTTAAAGATGGCGTTCGGAAAGGAGGTCAGCGTGAAGCCGACTCTCAACGTCGCTTCTGTGCGATATCATCGCAATCTCCACGACCATCTTTGCGATTTGACGCGCGAGGTGAACTCATTGTACTCGCTGTCGCTGTTGTTCTTTGTGGCGGCCGCGTTCGTAAACATGACGGTCGAGATCAACTACTGTTTGTTGCCGTTTCTGAACGCGAAGCCGAACGACGGTTTCATCTTGGTCACGTCTTCCGTGTTGTTGTTGATGGGTGTACACGTGCTCGTACCGGCGGCCATTTGCGAGACCACGGGCGCCGAGGTGAGAATCATGTACCCCCCCCCCCCTCTCTGTACTTATTACTTGTTTCCATGAGAGGGTTATGGAATCAATTTTTTTAAATATTGAATCTGTGATTTTTCTATACGTTTTATTACTTGTCAAAACGATTTAAAGTTTTGTGATATGACGATTTCTACGATTCATGGTCATATTTTTATAAATTCTTTCTTGTTTTAATTTGAAACAATTATCATTTTATGGATCTAAATTTATTCATTTACATTAAGATTTTTTGGAATAATTACTTTGTACGTTTTTTACTTTTTGACTAATACATTATATCGAATTTTATGAGCAATTATTCTGCATCATTGTATAATTTATGGCAAATTCACATGTAATTTTAATTTAATAAAATTACGTTTTTGGAACCCAATCTGATTTTTATAGGATTGTATACTAACAATAATCATAATTTGTAACCAAAATTTTGTTTACACTCATCGAAAAATATTTTTTTCTAAGTTTAATTATGTTTTATACATAACCAGAATTAATTTACAGACCTACTTGAAAGTAATTTACTGGACATACAATATTCTAGTATATAGCCCATTAGCAGAAGAGTACATCTTAAAAAATGTAACTGATACAACTTATCAAGGACAAACATACATTGTTTTAAAGGTTTGGTAAAAACGTTAAGTTACCCATTAAATTTAAAATTGGTGTTCTTGGTTGAGGACGGAAGGGGAGGGGGGGGGGTATATTATAATTTCTCTTACTCATGAAAATGGCGGCTTTAAAGATGGCGGCGTGGGAAATAGCTATAGTGCTCATTTCAACTGCAAAGTGAACTAAATGGAACGTTCCCACTTCCCACCGGCCTATTTAATATTAGTACCCCTCCCTGTTTGGCTAATGAAGAGTTTGAAATATCTATCATTCAGGACTAAAATTATAATAGTTTCTAGTATAGAACCGACGACCTCCAGAAAATAGTCTCGCTAGCACTTTGTAGCTGTACGTCTCTACCAGTGTAGTGTAGAAGTTTTGCAACGGAACAATTTGTTTTTGTTTCTAACCTTTTCGTTTTGTCCTCAGGCCAATCACACTGCTGTGCTGGTGCACAAGCTGCTGATGGTTACTGACGATATCAGTATCCAAGATGAGGTGAGTAGCTGATGAAAGTAACAGCTTCTTTGCACAACGGTATCAGTATAACAGAAAAATCGTCACCTTAACCCTTCCAGTCCTTTATTTTTTCCGTATTAATTAAGTAATTTAAAGCAATCAATTCGAGTTTTTTGGATTAGATTTAGATTTTAGAATTTTGTTCATATCTATTTTCATTTTGGGATTTTTTAAAAGATAAAGCTCTTTTAAGTAAAAATGAAAATTCTAGGTGCGTACCTTTAACTAAATTTTTTCTGATTTTTGTTCTATATTTTGGATTTTATTTATCTCAAATACCTGCAATACTAGATATATTATACAAAATGTCTGGGACAAACCAGAAACTGTTTTTTTTGCAGATGTCTATTTTCAATCTTCTCTAAAAAAGGTACCATTCGCCTCATTAGTATGGGGAAAAAAATATTAAGATTTTATTACCACCGCCCCCCCCCCCAAAAAAAAATAGGGATTAAATAATGAAAAACCTTATTATTACCAGCATTTTCATCGAAAACTTGATGTCCTCGTTTGTGAACGCAAGATCTGAGAAGGTTTATACTTGATACATAATATAACTTTGTCATGGGAATATAAATGAAGGATTTTAATTTTATACACTTGTCAGAATGTTATTTAAGATAATCAGTGAGAAATTAAAATTAAATATAGTTTTAATCAGTTCAAAATCCGTCAAATACCATGCCCCTTTTAACGTTATGAGTCTTCCCATATGCATTTATAGTTAGTTCAAATAAAGAACACAGTGAATCATCATGATATCATTGTGCAAATATTTAATTTTAATTAATAGGGCCTATGTTTCGTTCGACTGTTGTTACAAAAATTGCAACGTATAAAATTTAAAACTGACCGTTACAAACAATCCCTTTTTCTACACGAGAATCAGCCAGATAAAATTGAATGCATCACGCTGAAAATGTTCAATATAATATAATTCCTTTCTAATTGTAGGTTTAATAATTTGTGTTTCAGCTCCAGATGTTTTCCCTGCAACTCCTGCATCGCAAAGTCCAGTTCACGTGTTGCGGCTTCTTTCCGTTGGACGCAACTCTGCTTTACTCGGTGAGTCAGGTTACACACTGTGGGCATGTCCAGTAAACTACACTGCCAAGCAGTGGCGTATCCAGGAATGTACATTAGGAGGGTCGATATGCCAAACAGGGAAGGGGTCTGGGGCGAAAGCTCTAGCCGCCGGAGGCCTTTATGCCGAAGGCGATTTTTTCCTCATATCATGACGTTTTGAACGCTTGCAAACACGTTTTAGAACCATACAAAATGTTAGAATTTTTCTCATGATTGCGGTTTTTTAAAACGAATCAAATCAAATACTATATGCATGGAGGGAGGGGGAGGGGTTGAGCTCAATAGGGAACTAGCCTTCATTCCAGAAATCGAATATGTTAAAGATAACATCTAAAAAAAAATAACATAAAAGTTTTTTTTTTGTCTAAGGTTAATACTTTTCTCAATATTTAACGCTGAAATTTGAATCTGGCTTCCCGCCAAAAGACAACACGAAAAGTAGTGTGACGTCAGACTGCTGACCGCAGCCTAGCGCAGACCCAAAGGCGCACCGCTATCTAGATATAAATGGTAAATATTCTACCATCCAGCCGGCGGTGGGTCAAACACATCCTAGCAGACAGCTGCCGTCACTTTGCCTGCTGTCATTCCTGCTATCGTTTCTCAATGATCCTTTTGATTGATTTTAAAAGAAATGACACTTTATAAAATGTGTAAGGTACCAATGTGTTTAAACACCACTCTAGAAACACCGGAGAAAGTATTTATATATGTACCAAAAAGAACTGAACTGGTGAAAATAATGGTTAAACGCAACAAGACGAGAATATGTCAAGGAGTCGTAGGGCCTCTAGCCTACCGCTGCAAATTCACTTTACCGTTGTGAATACCACTTTCATGTAAGTAAATGATATTAATTGGTCTACCTACTACTTTTTTATTTCGCAGGCTAGTTTCCTATGAGCTTCTAATTTACCTCGGGATTATTATAAGCCTAGGACCTATACGTAACTCATTTTCTCGCGGGGAAATATTAGGCCTACAAATATGTAGTTAAAAATTTTGAATTTGTGACATTCTCCCATGCGAGAAAACGCCTCTTACGTTTAGGCCCTAGACTTATAATCCCAAGGCAAATTTTGCTGCGAGAATATTTGGCCGGAGCCTAACAGAAGCTTAATTATAGGAAATTCACTTGTGAATTGAAAAGCTAGTAGACCAATTAATAATATTTACTTGAATCAAAGTGGTCTTCACAACAGTAGAATGAATTTGTAGAGGGGGCGTCCTCCTCAAAACATTCTCGTGCTGCAGCTTTGAATAATTCTTTTTGCCCTGTTTGTCGTTTGGTTCTTTTGGCACGTGTGTAAAATGATCTTCTCCGGTGTTTCTACAGTGGTAGCCTTTGCCCTCTTGGTAGACCTAGGCCCTTAGGACCTAGGGCCGAGGTAGGCCTATCACTACGCCCAGGTCTAGGCGCATATTTAAATATAAAATCTAAAGCCCTACCAAACATCAATGATATAAATGATATCATCATAATCAACCTAAAAAACTAGGCTAAGGATACAGGAAATGCCTCGGCCTAGCCCTACCTAGGCTAGATGTCTAGGGCATCCAAATGGACATTTTATAGAATTGGTTAGGGCAAAGACACAGCCTAGGGCGTAGGGCCTATCCTAGCGCAGCCTTGAATGACTGTGTAAGACTACGTCAGACCATAAACCTACAAATTGTTTCCCATAGAGAAATAACCGGGGCTCTTTCCCACCAATGAGAAATAAATCGCTTTCTAGTCAAGGTCGGGTAGACGCACTGTCAAAATCACGGGGTTCTTAAGTCATGGTCGTCATCTTTGTCATCGTTCGTGTTGTTGTCAAAATAGTCCGATTATTGATGAGCACGGTCCACTGGATTGCCTCTAGGCTTCGCTGCCGCGCACGGCCGCTCGTCGAGCTTTTGTTGTTGTTGTTGTAGTATTTATACAAACTACAACGATGAGTATGCTGCAAGCTACGTAACGCAGTTGAACCAAGAACGAGCGTTTGCGCGGGGGTTCAAAACCCTATAACTTTGTACCCCCGTAGTTACCACGGATGATTTAAAAAAAAAATCTTTCAATTGTGAAGTTTATTTAACTGTGTTCTATAAATAATAAAAAATGAAAAACGTGAATTTGAGACCAAGGCTAGTTCCCTATTACCCCCCAACCCTTGGATACGCCACTGCTAAGTGATATTTCGAAACTAGCAATCAACTAAAATGTAATAATTATTCTTTGCAGTTTTGCATTTACATGCATTAAAACTTCCATTCAAATGGCACATACAGTTTTCATCGGAGTCAGGGGTCAAGACTATTATATATAATATATGGTCTATAATAGACTGACCCAAATGGGGATATCTAAAACAAGGCAACTCCACCAACAAATAAAAATTGGTTGCTGAAACAAAATGTTATTTTTGTTTCCTTATTCGACACTATCGAATAATAACTAGGCCTTACAACTTCGCCCCCTATTTTGGATACTTCTGTACCCGTGTTTGTCTCACGCAAGCGCGGGTACCCGTCCAGAAGTAGCGAAGCTACTTAATCAACAGAATGTCGAAGAAGATTTCACAAATAAATGAACAATGTGCGTTGATCTCTTTTGGTGGAGGTGCCGGGTTCGAAAACATCACTTTCTGAATGAAGATAGCCCAGTCTCCCTGACCCCTAGAGTCACCAAGAACATTCACATTCTAAATCGTTCAAGGGCAACATCAACAAACAAAACGCATGTCGAACCGATGTCTTGTTTTTTTTTATTGTGTGACGTGACATACGCAGGGTTGAACTAAAAAGTGTTTTTCATGTGCAAAATAATAATACGTTAAAAAAAATCAAATTTCTCTTTACCGGTAAGCAAACAAGTCATTACCTAATTATTAGTAAGCAAATCTCCCATATAAGCATTTACTTTCTGTTGTTCGTCCGTTTATTATGTGTGTGTCACTGCCACGTCTCACGATAAAAACCCAACACCGACTTCTGATTGATATATGGTTTTTTGTTTGTAATGTCCTTCCTTGAGGATGATGCAGACTGTTTTGGTCGACCTTGGGTAAGGTATAAAGTAAGGTGATGGGGGTTAAAGTGGGAGTGGACAGCCCTCCAGAAAGATTTAAATTCCTGAACCGGCACCTCCACCATTTGGCCTTACTATAAGCGCAATCAGGCTACGATACTTGTTTTAGTGCTAACCTACCCGGCACCTCCACCAAAATCATCGATGCAAAGCGAATTATTTTAGTTTTCTATTCTTCTTTGACGATCTGTTGATTAGGTATCTCACTCTCTCTTTTGGCGACTCTAACACACGTGCTTGTTTTAGTGTTTCTAACTCTGACTAATCAAACCTGTTATGTTTCAGATTGTCGGAGGAGTAACAACCTACCTTGTGATTCTGCTACAGTTCCAGTCTTCGTCGGCCGCACCACAGACTATCGTGGTCACCAAGACAGTGGAGGTACCACCGAACATCACGATGAACGCAACCGCCGGGAAACCTAAACTAAACGTCTTCGTACCCGAGAAGAAACATTAACTGGACAGGATCAAGTCTTGGAAAATGTATTTCGCACAACACCAGTTCGTGAGTGTGTTTGAGTGTACACTTAACTAGAAGACGAAGTGATTGTGCAAGATACTATTTAAGTCCAGCGCGAGTCTTGTAATGTTTTTGTCCAATATTTGAGTACATTTTTGCCGGATCATGTTTTTTGTGACAGCAGTTCCATCTTTTGGTATATTGTTTTTTCGAACGTGCAAAGCCCCAGCCGCCGGACCCTTACGACGAAGGTGATTTTTTTTACCACTACAGTTATTTCGTCATGTTTTAACTTCACTCGGACTCTGTAAACGATGGTTTACAGCAACTATCTGCGATCTAAAAACTAAAAAAAAAAAAATGTGAAGTGGCCCATTTTAGTAAACTTCAACCTAATTTTTTATGTAATGACGAAGCATAGCAAACATTCACCAAGGTGACTGTCGAATTGTATAAGTTTATGTTCGTATTTACTACAGAAATTCTGGGTTTAATATTTAACTCACGTTAGTTTTGCCCCCCCCCCCTCCTTTCCCCCGGTTCCTATGCCACTGCAAACCTTGGTATTTTGTTAATTGAATTCTTACATTTTAAAATATATATTTCAAGGTTTTTTGGTTTAAGCCTTGTTGGTGGTTCTTGATACTCTTGAGTAAAGCTGAAATAAGATATTTAATTTATTCATTACTATTATTGAAGCATAACATCTTGAATTAACGTGAGTGTGCGTGAGTGTGTAGCGATATTGAATTAAGTGCGTGAGTGTGCATTGACTGTACAACGACTGCATCGGTGGATGATAGTCAAAATGTTTTATCTTGTTTTGTAGTATTCAAAAAAGAAGAAGAAAATAACATAATTTTTAGAATGTTATAATTTCTAGTTTAATAATTTCCATGGTTTAAAGGCTAGAGTTGGTCTTTTTCAATAGTTTACAAACATTGATATTTCCAAGACCTGTTGTTTGGGTGTAATAATATAGGTATTTTATTATGAGATATATTTTGTTGATAATAATGTGCTATTTTAATAGATTGTTGTAAGTATAGTTTCAATTTTGTACGTAACGTAGTAGGCCTATGTTTACGTTTAGAACAAAATAAAATCGTCCTGTGTACAGTAAAATAGAGGTTCTCACGTGTACACTAGGTATTCTTTGGAATTGTGAAGGTGTGTCCGAAGACTGTACAAATAACCTAAAAGGACGTTAAGAAAAGAGATAGAGGTATGTTTACGAATAAATATTTTTAAATCCTAAAATAATGGTATCATACCAATTCTGTTCCTCTACGCTGACCGTAATTGCCGTGCTACATAATATTTTCCTATGCCCATCAAGCTAATGTATGTGGTTGCTAAGGTGATAATACGAATACAATTACGTCATATCTCAACTGAAATCCATTTGAAAATGATGCCACGCAGCGGTCGTTAGTCTGCATTGACCTATGCCTTATCGCCGAGCTGAATGAATTGGACAAATGTGTTGGACTCCGCCCACTGGGTCAGTAAGTGTGTACTAGTGACATAGGCCCACATTTTAATAAAGTTGTACGAATTATACCTTGTGACGCCTCATGGAGTATTAGGAGGATGAGGGAGGGGAAGGGGTTATATTGTCTAAAATTGTTGTCACACTATACTTTGTTATTGCGGATTATTATTTTTAGTTATTATTGATTATTATTATTATTGTTCGTGTTTTAATAACAGGGTAATATAAACATTGATGAAAAGGACAATGATATAAATATTAGTAATGTTGTATTGTTGTTACGTTAAGACCACCGGTATAAACTGGACAAAACGTACGTGTTCGTTCCGTTTGAAGACTCTGCATTAGTGTGAAAGTAATTACTCATCATCATCATCCATCGCCGTTTACTGATTCTGGCCGGGTCAGCTTGAGCCAAATTTTTCCACTTCTTTCTATCTTCCCCCATTCGTGTCATATGTCCATAGACCATCTCAACCGTGTCCTTCCATCCTGCCACTTAACTTCTCTACACCCAGCATTTATCTAATGTCCGTGTGCCTACTAGTCATTATTATTTACTTATAATAAAATACGTTATAGACAGATACCAATAGATGATATTTTAAGTGTGCATTTATTGAAGTTGTAGAGTAAAAACATTATAGTGACCTTAAACATAACACAACACACACTTAACTCGTAATACAACACAAAACTTGCTTTGGCCGTTTTTTCCAGCAACAAAATATGAACGCCAATGTTTACACGAAAAACTCCAAATTGCAACAAATTTTATAATTAAGCACATTATAGCTAACTTGAAATTGAGAGTAAATTAATTAGGAACAATACACAGGTTTGAAGTAAACGTGTTATTGAAGTTTCTTCAGAAAAAGAAATGCCCACAATATCAAATAAGTGCGCAAACTTTATTATCTTACTTGCTGGCAACATTTTTCTGACGATAATGTTTTATCTTATAATTGCAGGAAGGTCAACAAGTTCCGGGCGTCAGATAAGAGTGATATGTTATCACGGACTTCGCTTGTCATTGAAGGGTCACCACATCCAACGACCGAAACATCTCGTTGTGACACATCCTTGTGATTGTAAATCTGCCCCTAGCTTCAAAATAAACCACTCTACACTAGCCTTACACAAACTGTGTCACCACCAGCAAGAAGCAGATCAAGTACAGGACACTCCGAGGGCCCATCACGTTGTTGCTTCCAATAACATCAACAGGAGAGCTAGACTTCACTTGAGGTTCTACTTTCAATTCTTTGGCAAAAGTCTCGTTGATCCAATCCAGGAAGTAGTCAACCTTACTGTAGACCCCCGGCTTGTAGGCCATTCCGCAGCCCACTCCCCAAGACACAATGCCGAACTGGTACCGTGGACCCTTCTTATCCTTGAAGCAGACGAGTGGCCCTCCAGAGTCACCCTGGAACAAAGAAAAATACGTTCATTTACCTAGAAATTATTATTGTTTATTTGAGCGGGTCAACCGATTGCGCAATTTTAGCCTAAGACACGCCTGTAACCTAGAATATTACTCATGTCGCCGTCGTCTTTGCTGTCAATCGTGTCGTCGTCGTCGGTGAGGTGGAGAGTGGTTTTTGGCCGACATTTTAGTTATATATTTTTAACAGTACTTGTGTTTAATTTTAGTTTTATTTTTAACTTGTTGTTACCTGGCACGAATCCTTCTCCCCCTCTCTCCTGGCAGCACAGATGTGCATGTCCGCGAGGATGACCGATGAGGGGTGATACCTCTGGCACTCGCTCGTCTTGATGATGGGAATCTGTACCATGTTGAGCTGGGAGCCGAGGCGGTTGTCGTTCTGCGCTCTTTTCTGGATAAGAAGAGAATACCTTGCTAAAGTTTCTACTAAGTGTAGGCCCTTATTTGAATTCAAGGACACGTCCACCGTAAGGTAATGTAATAATAATGCGCCACTCTAGCTGGTGGATCTATTATGAGGCCAGAACCGTACTGGTAAGAATTAGACAAAGTCAGAAGAAGGGAAAGGAGAAAGTTTCTCATGTCGCCTGCCAGAGCTCGTCTCTTGTTTTGGGGAGTAATATACTCTCCTACATACTGGCTGATGTTTGCGAGATGGACTTCTTCTTTTCTCGCCGTTTACGATTATTCATTGCCATGCTTTCAGCTAAATTCTATAACCCGGGCCCATACGAAGGTTTTAATGGATTTAAACCGCCCTTGCCATGCAGTTGCTTTGGGATGTCGTCTCACTGTATAAGGTTCAACACTCGCTTTACAATTATTTCAAATTAAATCATCGGTAAGGTGACTCCTAGTGGGGTGCTTTTATTGAAGAACGATCGACGCCGACGTTCGATGAGTGAGTAAAGGCAAACCAACACTTTACATTAGAAATGATGACCGGTGATTGGCCACGATTCACCTTAGAATGTCAGCAACGCAATAAAGCTACCTCGAAACACTCTATACTTTTTTTTAGTGCTTCGCTGCTATAGGATATGATCGTTTACACATAGGCCTACCCAAGCATCATATTGATGATTGATGGTGATTGATATTGGGTGTTCGCACTGTCCACCACTGATTGCTATATTTCCTATTAAAAATATCGATCTTTGGTTGGTTATCGCTCACTCGTCGGTTGCGTCGCCCCGACGGTTGGACTACAGGGTTGGCTAGGTCGCTTTGATTTACTGTCCCCTACTGAAAATCAGTTATATAACTGAGTGGGTAGACTCGTTGTGTATTTGAATTGTGTGTAAATTACGAGCCATCAAGAGCTGCTACCTGGCGGCCGTCTCTAGAACTACCCAGCAACACAGACGAGACGCAATGGCTGACTGGTAGAATCACACTCATATTTACTGTACCAAGTAATTAATAAATAATACTGTCGTTAGAATCATATTCACGTGTAGACTATTTTATTATTCAATATTATAAACCCACGCGCAATATACGACATGGTGTCAAAGTGGAACTAAGCTTAAAAGCTAGTAAACCTGTGTAAAGTGAACACGCGATTCTAGGCCTAAAACATGCCAATTCTCGCGCGAGTGAGCGACCTAAACATGGCCTCGCAATAAGCGTACGTGCTTGTATGCTCGCAAGTGAAGCAAATACAAGAAGTCAAGAAGACTAGAAACTGAACAGTAAGTTAATACATCAACATAAATTAAGAGGGGAAATTTCAGAAAGCCACCAATACTCCAGATGGACGCATCTGTTTTGTCTAAATCTTGGACTGAGTGGAAGCAGATGTTTGACATTTTATGACAGCAGCCGTCATAAAGACAAACCAGACAAGGTTCAAGTCAGCATGTTTCTGAATCTCGTTGTTTCGAAGCAGTTCGTGTTTACAATACGTTTGGATTAACAGACGCCACAGTGACATTAAATACACTGTTAAAAAAGTTTGAACGAATATTGTCTACCAAAAAAGAACTTAGCAATTGAGTTACATAATTTTTTTCTAGTCACACAAAAGCCGGAATGAGCTTCGATGAGTTCGTGACTGAGTTAAAAAACTGTGCAGCAACCTGTGAACTAGGAGATGTCTATACAACATTCTAAGGGCTAGAATAATTTTTGGGAAAATTAGAAACCAAACAACTACAAGAGAGATTACTAAGTGAATCAAAGTTATCACTTGCAGATGTATCGAACTGTGTCGCGCATCTGAAGTTAGTAAAAATCAAGTAACAAACACTACATGAAGTAGGCGGGCCCATAAAGTCAGTACAGTCCGTACAAAAAGAGGTACACGAAAACCTAACCTGAAAAAGTGGCAGAACCAAGTCAACCAGCAGTCCAGGCCAAGCAGAGTCAACAAGGAGGGGGTCAGCACAGCAGATATCAATCCACATCCGGGGTCTCCCAATCTACATTTGACTGTCGACGCTGGGATACAATCATGCTTCGCGCAAGTCCCAGCATACGGAAAAACTTGTAACCACTGCCAAGGGTCAAATCATTTGCATCAGTGTGCAAGAAGAAAGTGGTAAAGTATTGCATGCATTTTCTCAAAAAGAGAATAAAAAACAATAATTCTGACAATGAAAATGTTTCTTTGTAGGATCATTTGTCTAGTGAGTCAAAAACACTTGAACAATTTTTGGACTCAATCATTGGAGGTACACTCTAAGAAAATCAAGTTTAAACTAGACACGGGGGCAGAAGTGAATGTAATTCCTTCCAAACTCATAGACCAACTAGGGTTATCAGACAAAGTGACAGACACTAAAATAGCCCTTCTGTCATATGGAAACTTTAAAATTAAGCCTAAAGGCAAAATTGAGCTTGTTTTTTCAAAGAGGCAACAGAGAATCAGTTAAATTAAGTTTTGTAGTAGCAGACACAGATTCACTACCTATACTAGGATTAAAAAGCTGTGTAGAACTAAACTTAATTTCTCGTGTTGGAACTGTCGCACAGCAGATAAAGCATGTCAGTCAAGTGTGAAAAACCCACATAAGTGTGTAGTGGAGATTTGTAAAGCCTTCACCAAAAATTTGTGGTGGTTAAAACTAGCCTTCCATCCACAACTAACCTAATAAGAATGAGTTGCTGGAAAATTAAAAAGATGTTTTTCAGGGTTAGGTCAATTTCCTAAAAGAGTACAAAATAAAATTTAAAAACCCTAATTCTGAGGGTGTAATACATCCCTAGACGTATACCAATCATGTAAAGCCCAGAGTGAAAGAAGCACTAGATAAGCTAGAAAATCAAGGTATAATAGAAAAAGTTGATACAGCTACTGACGGGGTTGAACAATTTGGTAATTGTAAAAAAAACCCAAATGGGTCACTTAGGTTATGTCTAGATCCTATTGAGTTAATAAGGCAATAAAAAGATGTCATCATATGTTCCCAAACTGCTGAAGATATAGCTATGAAAATGGCCGGAAAATCAGTTTTTTCTGTACTCGATCTCAAGGATGGGTTTTTTCAAAAAAAATAGCCCCTGAAAGCTCTAAGCTTTGCACATTCAGCACAGTATTTGGCCGCTATAGTTCAAGCGTTTCCATTTGGTATTTCAAGTGCGCCCGGAGGTGTTTAAAAAAGCAAATGAAGACATCTTTGGTGACTTTTGCTGGTGTACAATCATTTTTGATGTTTTGTTAATTTCAGCAAGTTCAGAAGCTGAACATGATAAAATTTTGCTTTGAGGTTTTGAAAGGCAAAAAACCAACAATGAAAAGTTTTAATGAAACAAAGTTTCAGTTCAAAGTAAGGGAAAGTTCAATATGTTGGACATGTCATATCAGAGGATGGCCTCAAACCTAATGAAAATCGTATCAAGGCTATAACAAACATGCCAACTCCCAAATCTAAAAAAGATCTAATGCGTTTTCTGGGCATGGTTAATACCTAGCCAAGTTCATTCCTAACATGAGTCAGTCGGACTAAAACACTTACGTGATCTACTTAAAGATAACGTTGAGTTCCATTGGGATGCAAATCAGGGACAAAGCACTGTCTGAGCTCAAACTTAAACTGTGTAACGCACCCGTACTAAGCTTTTATGATGCGTCACAACCTTTATGCATTCAAAACCGATGCCTCTAAAGACGGATTGGGTTTTGTTGTTTGATGCAAAACAATCATCCAATCGCTTATGCTTCTCGAGCTTTGACAGATGCAGAAGTTAGATATGCTCAAATTGAAAAAGAATTACTGGCAATAGTGTTTCTCTTGTGAGAAATTTCATGAATACATATATGGTCAGGTTAATCGAAGTCCAGTCAAAACCACAAACCATTAGAGTCAATCCTAAAAAAAAGATATCAATTTTGGACAACATCGCGCCTGCAGCGTATGCTCCTAAAGCTACTGCGCTATCAACTAGTTGTTACTTACGTTCCAGGAAAATTGAATGTTCCTCGCAGACACGTTGTCGAGAGCGTATTTAATAGAACCAGTAATTCAGACCCAGAAATGGATGTAGTAGTCCATGCTATTAGCAAGTATTTTGCCTGTATCTAATGATCGTAGAGTAGCACTACAAGAAGCCACTAAAGATGACCAAGCCTTGCAAAATCTAATTAGATTAAACGCAGAAGGTTGGCCAGTTACAAAACAAAAGTGTCCAGAAAATGTCAGAATTTTTTGGCACAGAAAACATTTACCCTTACCGTAGATGATGGTCTAGTTTTTGTTGAAAATAAACTCATAGTGCCTCTGTCTCAAAGACAGATAATTTTTTTAATGTAATCCATGAAAGCCATCAAGGCATTGCAAAGTCAAAAGCAATGATTCGACCAACATTGTATTGGCCGGGAATCAATGCTGACATAGAACAAACTGGGTTTTAAAATGTAGGGTATGTGAACAACATCGGGCTTACAATCAAAAAGAGCCTCTAATACCTCATCCCGTTCCAGAACGATGTGGGAAACAGTGTGTTGTGACTATTTTTATCTAAATCATAAACAATACATAGTTGTTACTGATTACTATAGTAAGTGGTTGGAAAATTACAGGTAGAGTCAAAGACCCGCACGCGAAACTATTCAGAAGCTTAAATCTTTATTTGCACGATTTGGCATACCAGATAAAATCATGTCAGACAACATGCCATTCGCGAGCAATGAGTTCAAAGCATTTGCAAAGTGAGTGGGGCATAAACTTAATCACGTCTAGCCCTCACTATCCGAAGTCGAACGGATTAGCTGAAAAGCTCAGTTCAGACGGCTAAGAGCATGATTAAAAAAATGGCAGGGAAAATGGAAAAGATATCCATGTAGCACTATTAAACTATAGAAACACTCCAGTAGCAGGACTTTCTATGTCACCTGCTCAGCTATTGCTGAATAGACGTCAAAAAATAAGCTGCCGGTAACATTTCCACTATTAGAGTCTTCTCTTCCGTTAATGTAAGAGAGGAGATAAAGAAAAAGCAAGCTATCATGAAAAACTGTTCATGACCGAGGGGCAAGAGAGCTAAAGCCATTGTCACCAGGACAAAATGTTTTCATTAGAAAGAATAAGGAATGGCAACCTGCCATTGTAGTAGATAAGCATAGCGCACCTAGATCATATATAGTTAACACATCAGAAGGAAGTATGCTTAGGAGAAATAGAAGAGATATTCTTGAGTCAAGGCATACCATGGTTAACAATAATCATAATGATCAGTACTTTGATGTTGATGACAATCACGACAGCCTCACTGTTGAGCCAGAGATAGGTCCGGTCCTAAACCAACAAAGTACCTAGGCCCAGACGTGCTATCAGGCGTCCTATTAGATTTTAAAGATAACTGTTAGTATGTATCTTTAAAGTATTCTTTAATATTGTGAACATAGTAGACATTGTGATTCGTTGAATATAAAATAACTTTGTATTTTCAATAACAGTGTACTACTGTAATTTTAATTTAAAATTATAAATGTAATCTGGTGGAAAAGCTAACTCAGAGGGGAGGTGTTGTGTATTTGAATTGTGTTTAATACGAGCCATCAAGAGCTGCTACCTGGCGGCCGTCTCTAGAACTACCAGGCATCACAGACGAACGCAATGGCTGACTGGTAGAATCACACTCATATTTACTGTACCAAGTAATTAATAAATAATACTGCGTTAGAATCATATTCACGTGTAGAACTATTTTATTATTCAATATTATAAACCCACGCGCAATATACGACAGACTCTAAATACAATTTATTTATTATTTATTTATTGACATGTGCAGTGTTGGTTTCACGTGCTTCAGCAAGGCTCTTCGCGGCCCGAGATTTCTACATAAGTGTTTAAGCAAAATATTTGCTAGCGTCGACGCCGTTTCTTGTTGTTTAATGTAACTAGGAAAACGTTAAAGTCCCGTCGCGTTGTTGAGCGAGCACCGGTACGTGCAACACGACCTGAGTACGACATTCCCATGAGACACTCCTATCCCACGTGAGAGCGAACATTATCACGGTTATTTATTAACTTTTTCCCGGATCTTCAAATTTTCTTAGTTTTCTTTGGGGATAAAATCCACCGCCATCTAGAGGACTGACATTATTTTTTTGGGAAAACTATTTTTTAACTCTTTTATAACAAATAATACACTGCTTCTTCGATAGTATTTTGATTACTTCTAGGTGGCAGTGCATATAGTGACCAGAATTCTCGTGCGACTTTTCGTTGCCATGGTAACGCTACTTTTGTTAAAATGTAATTTCTATCTATACTTTTAAGGTCTTGACTGATTTAGCTGAAAATTTGTAAAATAGGAGAGAATGGTGTACTATTGACCCTGCAAAATTTCATAACGATCGGAACATTTTTTTATTTTTTATTTTTTATAACCAATGATCGGATTTTGTTCAAAAACTATACAGCAACCCGCATAGGTGGTATGTACATGTGTGCAAAATTTCAGGTCGATCAGAGAAACGGTGCGACCTGTATCGAAGCAGTAACAGAAAAAAAACAAACAAAAAAACAAACAAAAAAAGCAGACATTCGAGCCATAAGAGTCAAGTGGAGACGCTCGCTACGCTCGCTCAACAATAAATAAATAGATGGAGCGAAGTCAATCTCTGAAACTAAAACTTTTCGCTTGAAGTGGTACGAGCCACAGCCTGTTTAAATTATGAAGTTATACCATTGAGTAAAATAAAATACTTACCACAGCTGCTCGTTCAAATTCGAGTGATTCTATTTCTGGAATATCTTTTAATCCCATCACGAAATCTCGTAGTGGTGTCTTGCTCTGGTTGGGCGCAGTGCCCCGTTTCCTCCTCTCTGCTGTTGGATTAGCACTGGACACGCGAGAAAACATAGTCACACTTGTTATAGTGGAATAATAAAAAAAATATACTAACACATTTTCAAGTAGATATGGCGTTCATGTGTTTAGATTTTAGTTCATTAAATCTAATTACAAACTCCACATATATTTTTAGTATAGTTTAAGAAAGGTCAAAATTCAAAACAGTCATAACTTAAATGAAATTTGAACGCATACTGTACTTATGTTTTAAGTTGTACGCATATCAATGCATTTAAGCAAACGAAAACTTATAATGACAATAAACTGTGCGAAATGACACCGTTTTTCTATAAGTTGTGAGATTTTTAGACAATTATTTGTTATATTTGTACCATAATATGTTCGTTTTGGGTCCATTCATTCATGACCGAATCCCACACTATTTGTAGAAAGTGGCACGAAAAATCCTTCGCCGCCGATTGTACCAAACCATAAAACTCACGTGGTTCCATTACTCTGCGATCTGGCATTAGTGGATTGAGTTCGCCCCCAGCCGACGACCTCACAGTCACGCGGTCGAACCATCGCGTATGTGTCGTGTTGGGGCATCCGAGTTAGCTGAATGTCCTCGCTCAAAGTGAACTCGCCTGCAACCTGCATATATACATGACCATTATATTCTCTGCAATCCACTTTAAGATATGCCTTGGCCTATACACAACACAAGACAATTAGGGTAGCCATTCGGTGCTATTTTGGATTCAAAATTTAAGATTTAAAAAAATGATCAACCGTTAGGTCCAGCCTACAGAATATTGGGAAGAAAATTCCATGCTGAACCAGCCACGGGTAGTGGGAGCATTCTCACGTCGTGGCCGTCATCGTCTTTGTCAGCGTTCGGGTTGTCATTGTCGTCGTCGGTGAGGTAGTCAAGGAAAGGTCGGGAGAGGTCCACGACGACGACCGCCACGCATCCGAGTTCGCCTCTAATTTCGGAGAGTAATATATTATATTTCCTTATACTAAGGCCTACTAGCTGATGTTTGCGAGATGGACTTTTTATCTTTCCTCGCCTTTTATGATTTGCAGAACCATGTATGCTCAGGGATAATTCTACTTCGGGCTCAGACGGAGGAAGCCTTGTCACATAATAAAATATAACGATACGATTCCGGTTTCGCTCAATCACTAAAACTAAAAGTTATCATAACTACGAAAATCACGAAATTTTAGTATGAAATAATTAGTTATTGATAAAAAAAAGGAAGAGAAAAATAAACGATCATTCAATTTGAGCTAAACGCAAGTGCGTGACTTACCCTGACCAAGCCGATGTCATAGGTGTACTCAACCGTGTTGAACTCTGGGTGCGGGATGGTCTTGTGCACGAAGAACGAGATGACGGATTTGCTGAGAACGTCTGAGGCGCCGGCAACCACGTGCATATGCTTTATGTCCATGAGCGGAAGTGTACGCTCACTTCACACATGTAACAAGTAAACCGGCAATCGTAAAATAAACTACCCCAGACACAAAGGACTGGAGAAACTTAACACAGGATTATTGAGGGAATCTTCAAGAGTTGTTTAAGGGGAATCAGTCCTAGCATACGCCGTAACCGAATTGGAAAAAAGTCTCAGGAAGGTTAGCTCAAAGATATTATTAAACACCTATAGTAGGCTAGATACGCAGTCATTAATCCACTTCCGGGACAATTTGAAGCCATTTTGAAATAACTGTTTGTATGTTAAGTAGATGGGAGCGATTTGTAGCCAAAATATTTTTAAAGATGGCCGTCAGTTTGACAGGTGAGCATATACTAGCCATTAACATCAATGATTACTAAATTCCCTTATGCAATAACTTCTTGTTTCTGTTTGTGCATTCCCATGCTGCACAAGCTAAAACCAAATCAAACAATCCAGTAATACATTTAAATGCATTAAAAAAGCACAAATTAAAACGCCAAATCGTCAATTTGAATATGGCAGATTGACTCTTCAATTTGCTACGCTCGCGCCTGTGCGGAGGTATTGGAGACTGCGTATCTAGCCTACTATAGGTGTTAAGATATCTATGGGTTTGCTGGTGTCGGGGGGGTGTCAATTCGTTGACCTCATGATTCAGCAGTGTTGGCAGTTACAAATACAATTAGGCTAAGTTATCAGAAAAACGTAGGCCTACCCAGCGTTCTCAAATGATCTGGGCTATCTAACTTCATTTTCCTAAAGGCTTTTACCAACACAACTTTTTGGTTGCCTTACAGCTTTAAGAGGCCAACTTTTGTTAGGCTACACCAAATAAAATGGATATATTGAATAAGTATTATAACATTATTAAAGATCGATAGTTTTGCTAACCCTTTTTCTGACACATAAATAAATAAATAAATAAATTTTATTTAGAGTCTACCCACTCAGTTATATAACTGATTTTCAGTGGGGGACTTTAAATCAAAGCGACCAAGCCAACCCTGCAGGCCCCGACGCAATCGACGAGTGAGCGATAACCAACCAAAGATCGATATTTTAAACAGGAAATATAGCAATCAGTGGTATGGACAGTGCGAACACCCGCGAATCAACGCCAGAATCAACAAGGCCGATTCAGAACAACTCTGAAATTTATTATGTGCTTCGTTGCTAGGACGGCTCCAAAGTCACCGTTTACAAACTCCTAAGGCAAGAACTGATGGACTAAAGTCCAAATCAGAAGTTAAAAAACTTCTGACTTTAACGGGAATCGAACCCTGGACCTTCTGCATTGGAAGCAGATACGCTAACCACAAGACCAACGAGCCACATAAACGATATTTTGATAATCTACGACCGTCAAAGGGTTTCATATCTATCAGAAGCTTTCTGTCTGCAGGAAATCTCTCCAAAAAATCAAAATTAGTAGACCTACCTATAGGCCTAGGCCCAAACTGCACATGTTTGTAGATATTTCCACTAATATCGACCGACTAGGAAATGTGTAGTACTCCTTTGATATTACAATATTATTTATTAAGGACATAGGGGCCTATGGTATATGTACAAAAAATGATAAATATAAGAAGAATATACCTAGCAAATAATATAAGAATTACATTTAGTTTTCAACGTTAACAATTGGTATATTTTAGTAATTTCGTGAATCAATGAAGCGAAGGTAAAAAGCGAAAATGTTAAAGCAGTGTGAAGATGAAGAAATTAAATTGTAAAATAACTAGGAAAAACGCTCAAGTCCCGCCGCGTTGATGGATGAGCGTAATTTTGTAAAAACGAAAAAAGCCTAAAATTGCGATTTTTCAAATAATATTTCGATTACGCTCAAATTTCACACGAATATATTAATTCATAAAATTAAGGTTCTGCGAAAAATTAATTAAAATCGGATAAAGCATGTAGGTGTTATAAGTCGAAGAAATTTAAAAAAATCGAAAAAATCGTAAAATTACGATTTTTACGAGAAATAACTTTTCGATTGCGCTCAAAAACGTGGCAGTTCTAAGTTCAGAGATTTCGAAGGCCTCCATAAAATTTTATCGCAATTGGAGTATCGGTTTAGCCGGAATCGTGTTAACAGACACACAAAAATACATACAGAAAAAAAGGAAAAAAAACATTCCAGATTTTTTTCTCCAGTGTAGTTAAATGGAATCTTCGCTTCGCTCGCTACGCTTATCCAAAAACATCAATTGAAGATAAGAGCTATGAATTATTCCAATTTTTGGGGGTGTTGGGGTGAAATATCGCTTGCCTCTCGACGGATTTTTTTTCATATTATTATGTACCATCATGTCAATTTTCATGATGATAACTCATTAGGTACCTTCTTGGTGAATGCTGAAAATCAAGATAAAAATAATTGGATGAGCGTAGCGAGCGTAGCGAGCGAAGCGAAGATTCCATTTCACTACACAGGAGAAAAAAATCCGGAATGTTTTTTTTTTTTTTTTTTTTTCTTTTTTTTGTATTTTTGTGTGTCTGTTAACACGATTCCGGCTAAACCGATACTCCGATTGTGATGAAATTTTATGGAGGCCTTCGAAATCTCTGAACTTAGAACTGCCACGTTTTTGAGCGCAATCGGAAAAATTTTTCTCATAAAAACGCAATTTTACGATTTTTTTCGAATTTAAAAAAATTTCTTCGACTTATAACTCCTACATGCTTTATCCGATTGTAATGATTTTTTCACAGAACCTTAATTTTATGAATTTAGATATTCGTGTAAAATTTAAGCGTAATCGAAAAAATATTTCTCATGAAAATCGAAATTTTACGAGTTTTTTCTTTTTTAAAACAATTCTTTGACTTATAACACCTACATGCTTTATCCTATTGTAATGATTTTTTCACAGAACCCTTATGTATGAATTAATATATTCGTGTTAAATTTGAGCGCAATCGAGAAATTATTTCTTATAAAAGTCGCAATTTTACGATTTTTTTTATTTTTTTTACAAATACAATTAACTTAAAAAGATCAATAAACTAAACTTAATTTCTTATTTAATTAATTTAATTAAAAAAAAAATCAACTTAGTTATGATTTTTCCACAGAACAACAGAAAATCCGCATAACACATGGCAGCTCAATGCACCAATTACGCTCATCCAACAACGCGGCGGGACTTAAGCGTTTTCCTAGTACTAAGAAAACGCTTAAGTCCCGCCGCGTTGTTGGATGAGCGTAATTGGTGCATTGAGCTGCCATGTGTTATGCGGATTTTCTGTTGTTCTGTGAAAAAATCATTACTAAGTTGAAGATTTTTTTTTAAATTAAATAAAATTAAATAAAAATTAATTTAATTTTTTTAATTCATCGTAATTTAAAAAAAATAAAAAATCGTAAAATTGCAATTTTCATAAGAAATAATTATTCGATTGCGCTCAAATTTAACACGAGTACATTAATTCATGAAATTAAGGTTCTGTGAAAAAATCATTACAATAGGATAAAGCATGTAGGTGTTATAAGTCAAAGAATTGTTTTAAAAAAGAAAAAAACCCGTAAAATTTCGATTTTCATGAGAATAAATTTTTCGATTACGCTCAAATTTCACACGAATATCTTATTTCATAAAATTAAGGTTCTGTGAAAAAATTATAACAATCGGATAAAGCATGTAGGTGTTAGAGGTCGAAGAAATTTTTAAAAATCGAACAAAATCGTAAAATTGCGTTTTTATAAGAAAAAATTTCCCGATTGCGCTCAAAAACGTGGCAGTTCTAAGTTCAGAGATTTCGAAGACCTCCATAAAATTTCATCGCAATCGGAGTACCGGTTTAGCCGGAATCGTGTTAACAGACACACAAAAATACCAAAAAAAACAGAAAGAAAAAAAAAAAAAAACATTACGGATTTTTTCTCCAGTGTAGTGAAATGGAATCTTCGCTTCGCTCGCTACGCTCGCTACGCTCATCCAATCATCAAGAAATTATCTTAAAGGGGCTAAAAACCCCAAAAATTATTTTTTACCACGTGATCTATAGCACAATACTACACTTAAATGACCGTTTTAAAAAATTATATCTTGTAACACACACAAATTATTTAATTTTTTTGATCCAGAAATTGGCGAAAATTGGTGTTTTTGGAAAATTCCTAAATCGGCTTTAACCTGCTTCTTTTTTGGTCCACATAGATACTAGAGCATAGTACCAATCTAAAATGCCCCTTTATAACATATGTCTTGAAACTGTGCCCAAATATACCCTCAAACACGCAAAAATATGCATTCCAAAATCACATCCCATCTTGGTAATAAGCATATTTTGACC
Source organism: Sweltsa coloradensis (assembly GCA_024449915.1). Taxonomy (NCBI): domain Eukaryota; kingdom Metazoa; phylum Arthropoda; class Insecta; order Plecoptera; family Chloroperlidae; genus Sweltsa; species Sweltsa coloradensis. The sequence goes on from JAMZAV010001106.1 coordinate 459,653, forward strand.
GAACTACTTGCCCAAATTACAAAACAAAATATAGAGAATTACAGAAAAGGCTGTCGAGTTCGTCAATAATGGCCAATATTTTTTTGGATCAAAATCCTCCAAGGTCACGGGGCATAAAGATCGTCCCCATGTTATTTCTTATGGGAGATTTTGCCGATGGGACCTAGCTCGAAAAATGTCATGTTGGCAATTTTTTGGGAGGTCATGGTGGCCTCAATAATTGTTCTGTTAATTGCTAAATTCATTAATAGTTAGCCTGAATGAAATATATTTTTGAGTTTAGCGGTTAAATACCCCTTTAATGATGCAATTTACTTACGTGGTATCAACTATACAGTGTGCAGCTGTCAGTACCCAGCTGGTCTTGACCAGGGAACCACCACAGAAATGTCGCTTGTCAATTTGCATTGACACCTAAACAGAAAATAGAATTAGTAACGTAATAGGTATATGTAATAACAGTCTTAGCAATTAGCATGTAGGGTAGTTCTGTTGATACTGGGGATCATGGGGATGGGGCTAGCCTCACTCTCAAGTCACAACAGGAGTATCTTTGAGCCCGGCACCTCCACCAAATATAACTCAATGTAGGAACACACGTTAATAACGGTAAGCTTCGTTCTCTAGTTAGCTTGTAACAATTAGGTAAGAGAGTTTGTGTGGCTCGTTATTCTTGTAGTTAGAGCTCTAGGGCTCGATTCCCGCTTTAGACAGAACCTCTCATGTGGACTTAAGTCCATCAGTTCTTGGCTTAGGAATTTGTAAATGGTGACTTTGCATCCGTCCTCACATTGAGGCACATAATTATTCTATCTGTTCCGAATTAGACGTGTTGATTCCGGCGCTGTCCGCGGGCGGAATCGTGTCTCTTGTTGGTCATTGTACGCTCGTTGATGGTGTCGGTGACCACAGGGTTGGCTTGGTCGGTTTAAAAATTTGAGGTCCCCACTGAAAATCACTTAGGCCTAGGTCTATGTGACTGAGTCTACAAATTTATAAAAAAAAAATTGAATACAAACTTACTGCGAAAGGATAGTCGATAATGGACACCGGTTTGCCACCAATAATTCTTGTTAGAAGATCATCGCCGGGAGACTGTGTCCCCACAGTGACGCCAGAGACAGAAGGAATTGCTGTAACAACCAAAACATGTCTACCATAATATCATAATAATTACATCCTTCACTGACAATATGCTCGTTTCAGAAACCGATGGTTCAGGTGTACAGGTTGGTTGTGTAAAACGTGCAACTGAAGAACCAGCAAAGACAAATGTAGCTAATATTACTGTTTCAAATATTTACTTAACAGTTCAATGTTGCGTCTGCATCTATGTAAAGATTTATTTAGTTGTCCTTTGCAAATCATTTTAACTGAATAGTTATAGTTTAGACGTTAAATAAATGAATAAATAAATACAAACAAATCAATAAATTAACTTTTGGCATCCCAGATATAGGCCTAATATAGAGGGATAGGCTAGATATTTTATTCACTTAGACCCCCGTCTGGGCCCGGGGTAGAATTGGCCCAGAGCATGGCTCTGCTAATCGTAAAAGGCGATCAAGAGAAAAAGTCCACCTCGCAAACATCAGCTAGTAAGAGCGGAGTATATCACTCCACGAAACTAGAGGCGAGATCTGGCAATCGTCGTCGGGGACTTTCCCTTGACGACCCCCAGGCGACGATGACAATGACACAATGAACGATGACAAAGACAATGACGACCGCGACGTGAGAAACCCCCCTTCCTCCCCTTTATACCCGTGGCTGGTTCTGACCAGCATTGGCCCCTCCTCCCCACCTCCTTAGGCTAGAGTGGTGCATTATGACCTAACGGTTGACGCGTCCTTAATCCAAATAAACCAGAAACTATTCACTTAGACTAGTACAGTGTACAAGTATAACTCTTTGCAGAGAAAGTAAATAGTCTAGCAAATAATAATAAAAGTGATGATAATAATAATGATATAGGCCTACACAGTGTTTATGTTGAAGTAGAGTGGATGCAAAATAATAGTATGCCCTACTAGATTAACTCATATAGATTTGGTTTATTTGGATTAAGGACGCGTCAACCGTTAGGTCATAATGCACCACTCTAGTCTAAGGGGGGTGGGAGAGGAGGGGCCCATGCTGGTCAGAACCAGCCATGGGTATATACCTACATATAGAAGAAATAAAAGTTGGATATAAAGCAATAATTGATATTGATATTGATATTATAATAGGCCTAGGCCTATATGTGTTTGAACAACATTGATTGCATTAGCTATAGATTCTGGCTCAAATACGCCTACATTTTGTGTGAGATTACTATGTTCTGTCTAATTCATAGGGGCTAATCGAGAAGTGACGTAGGCCTATGTTTTAGAGGGGTAGGCCTGGATCAGAGTTTCAATCGGAAATAATTTCAAATCGATGTTAAAGTTTATGTAAACATACTTACCTTTGTGGCCTGCAGCTATGCTCCAATCAACGCTAAAGCTTAGAAACAGAAAGAAGAGTAGTCCACGCATTGTCTGGTTCGTTCTCTTTGATGCTCTCGAATGACAGTTCCCGTTAGATTGCGAGCTCAGTTTTGTTTTTATGTAAACAATATTAGGCACTGCCTTCTGGAAGGATATTTTAAAGCAAGGTCCGCTAATCTCCTTGCACCTTTGCACGCGGGAGTTTTGAATCCTCATCTTCCTTGATAGAAAGTTGTAATTTTATTAGAAAAACGCCAGCAAGCATTTTTGAAGCATTAGTCATGCAATATTATGTACGGTGTCTATTGCACACATAGATATCTTAACACCTATAGTAGGCTAGATTAGCAGTCATTAGTCCACTTCCGTGACAATTAGAAGCCATTTTGAAATCCCAGTTTGCATGTTAATTTAATGGGAACGATTTGTAGACCGAATATTTTTAAAGATGGCCGTCAGTTTGACAGCTGAGCATACTAGACTCTAACATCAAATGATTACTAAATTCCCTTATGCAATAGCTTCTTATTGTTTCTGTTTGTACAATCCCATGTTGCACAAGCTAAAACTATATCAAACAATCCAGAAAAATAGCCTACTTTATTGCATTAACGCCAAATCGCCATTTTGAATTGGCTTTTCGACGCTTCTTTTTGCTACGCTCGCGCCTGTGCAGAGGTATTGGACACTGCTAATCTAGCCTACAATAGGTGTTATGTTCAATATCTATGATTGCACCTCGGAGGTGCACTGAGGAAGTTTTGTTCTATTTTCACTGAAGTTCTGCGCATGCGCCCCTACAAAATCCTTTTCAGCTGAAAGTCCTTTATATTTAAAATAGAAACGTGAAAGGCTTTTTAGTTTTATTTTCACGTCTGCTGCATATTTAATACATATTTGCCGAAAAATTACGAAAAAAAGTTGGACCCCCCCCATACCGAACAAGTTTCATTATTTTAAAAGAAACTTTCAGTTGGCGGTGAGTTTGATTGTGGAAGTTTAAAATGTATTTGAGTTACAAAATATTAATATATTTTGAGTTATATATGGATTTGGGGTCAAATGTTGTGATCAATGGATGAAGATTTGTGAATCAAGGATAGACAATTGTTATCTAAAGTTTCTAGCAATGAAGAGTTGAATAATGAGTGTTTAAAAAAAGTTTTTTGAGTGATTTTGGATAGTGAAAAAGAAAACAATTGAGAGTGGCAAGGTGTGAAGAAGTTTGAAGTGTGGAGGAGGTCTTATCAATTTCTAGAGGAAATAGTAAAGTGAAAAAAGAAAAGAGATTGGAAATGGAAAACAAAACAAAACAATCGAGTTAAAGTCAAGGTGTCAAGATTTTTGAAGAATAGAGGTATACTTATTTCAAGTGAAAGGAAGTGGATTAGTATGGCTGATGATACATTAGTAATGTCTGATACAGTTCTTGTGGAAATGAATAATGGGTCAATAAAAAAAAATGATGTAACAATGGATGTAGTGGTTAAATGTGGTAATTATGGATGTAAAGGTCAAGTGGACAATGGTATACAGTGTGAAGGTGAATGTGCTAAATGGTTCCATTATAAATGTGCTTGTTGACTGAAGCGGAATTTAAATTGGTGACCAAGATGAAAAATGTAATGTGGTTTTTTAAGCAGTGTTATGGCAAATCTAAATAAACTGGCAACGACTATTGTAAAATCTGCTATATTAGCTACAGAGTTGGGAGTTGATCAAGAACTCATTGGCCGATTTAAAACAAGAAAAATGATACAAGTAGCGATGTTGTTAATAATGGAGTTAATACACAAAGAAAAAGTTACAAGGATATAGTGAAGAAAATAGGTGTGAGAAAACCATCTGAGACGGTAATTCTACAGACAGTTGATGGAGAGGTTAAAGATTTTGGAAGGGTGAAAGAAGATGTAATGAAAGTAATTGATCCGACAAAGATGGCTATTGGTATAAGAGGGGTTAAGCCTTGTGGTAAAGGAAGAATTTTAGTGAATCTTGACAATAAAAAGTCGGCGGATGTACTGAAAAGTGAAATAAATAAAGTAGGCTACTTAATATAAAGTGGTTGAAGTGCAACAAAGGATGGAGGCCAAGGGTAATGGTTACGGGTCTAAGTAAACATTGCATTCATGATGATGATGAGAAAACAGTTAATGACATTATTGAGCAAAATGGATTGGGAATAAATAACAAGAATGTTTATGAGAAGAAGTTAGTATTGTTTCAAGACAAAAGATTTGCAAATCAAGTAAAGCTAGTACTGGAAGTTGATCCTGAAACGAGGAGGAGATTGATATGGGAGGTGTTGTTCATCTGGGCTGGTATTATGGAGTTGTGCAAGATCATATTTTTGTGAAAAGGTGTTTCAACTGTGCTGGTTATGGCTATCGGAAAGAAGAGTGTAGGATTAAGTTGGCGTGTCCAAGATGTGGGGACGAACATTTGTTGAAGAACTGTGATGCAAACAATGATGAAATTATATGTGTCAATTGTGAACGAGCAAATTGTAAGTTTCAAATCGATATGGACATTTGGCATAGTTCACTTGATAACAACTGCAAGTGTTTTGTTAGGCAGATGGTTGGCTTATCAAATAGAGTGAACTATGAAGATTAGCAACTAGTAGTTGGAAATGGGAATAGGAATTTGAGTAGGCCTGATAATAAGTGTTATAAAGTGGAAGAAGGTAGAGATAAAGTCAAAATTTTGTTGTTGAATGCCCAAAGTTTAGTTAGAAATATTAAGGAAGTTGAGTTGTTAATCAAGAAGAATAACCCTGTGTTGGCTGCAATAACAGAATCACATGTAACAAAGGATATATATGATAAAGAAATAGATATATTAGGTTACTACACAATTAGATGTGATTCAAATAGTAGAAATACTGGGGGGGGGGGGGGTAGTTTATATTAAAAATAATGTAAAATACAATGTTAGAAGAAAGATAGAGAATAGTAATAATTATTGGATTTTGGGTGTTGAAGTAGTGATTGGTAGTAAGGGTTTTATCTTTAATGTGTTATATAGATCTCCAAATGGTAAAAGGGTAGATTTCTTGGATGAAGTAGATAACATGATGGAAATGGATGCTGATATAAAGGATGTTGTTTTTTATATGGGTGATTTCAATATTAATTGGTTAAGTGAATGGGACTCTAAAAAACTAAAAGAAATGGTTGGTATTTATGGACTTACGCAATTAATAGTTGATCCTACTAGAGTGACTTTCAATACCAAATCTTTGATAGATTTTGTCATAACTAATAGCAAAGGTATAGTAGATGTAAGAATTGATGAAGGCAATAAAATTTCGGATCATGAAACTATTGAAATAGGTCTATTAGTGGGATATGAAAAAAACAAAAATGGATTTTTACCTAAAATGGTAGAAGATTGGAGAATGTATGATGATAATGAATTTAAATATGATCTAACATGTTGTGATTGGAAAGCCCAAAATAGTAATTGTGTTGATGGTATGACTGATGAATTGTTTGAAAACATATTATGTTGTAAAGTTAAACAAGCTAAAATGATTGAGGTAAAAAGTAACAATTTGAAAAGAACCCCTTGGATTAGTGATGAAATTAGGACAGCAATTAAAAAGAAAAATTGTGATTATAAACAAGCTAGGTTTATTAATACTAGTGAATCGTGGGAATGCTACAGAAATAGTAGAAATACAGTGAAATCAACAATTAGAAAATCTGAAAGGGAATACTATTGTAGTAAAATAGATGAAGTTAAATATGATTCTTGTCAACTTTGGAAATCATTAAAAGATGTGATTAGTACTGATAAAAGAAAGGATGAATGTTTAGAAATCAAAGATGTAGATGGGTCTGTTTTGGATAGTGAAAATGATATAGCCAATAAATTTAATGAGTATGTGATGTTAGCAGAGAGGAAGTTGCTTAATGTAGATGAAAGTTTGAATGATTTAAAGAATTATGTCAGAAATGATAAATGTAAGATGGATGAATTTAGACAAATACAAATTAGTGACCTAAATAGGGCTGTCAAAAGACTTAAAAATAAGAAAGGATCGATAGATGGTGTTAATCACAAACTTTTTAAAGATGCTTATAGAGTTTGGTTATAAAATTTAAAGTCCTAGAACTTATTAATACATCTTTTAGACAGGGAAAATTTCCAAGTAAATAAAGGATTCGGGTTCAACCGGTGAGAAAGTAGTAGATCAACAATATTTCTGATTTTAGACCAGTAAACATGTTATCAATTTTTGATAAATTGTTTGAAAGTATTGTGCATGAACAATTAGTGGATTATTTTGAATCAAATAATCTTATAAATGAAAATCAATCAGGTTTTAGACGAAATTATTCATGTGAGACAGCAGTGCAGAATGTCATTAGTAGATGGCTTCAGACTAAGGACAAGAATATGTCTACTTTGATTGTTTTTCTGGATCTCAAGAGGGCTTTTGAAACGGTGAATGTCAATAGGTTGCTGAATAAATTAAAAATGATGTATGGAGTAGAGGGGTTGGCACTGGAATGGATTAAAGATTTTCTTTCTGATAGACGACAAAGGGTTAGGTATGGAAATAGTGTTTCTGAGTATAAAAACTGTTTAAATGGAGTACCCCAAGGGTCTATTCTGGGACCACTTTTGTTTATTATTTATATTAATGATGTAGATAAATGTTGTAAAGTGGCTTTCATTAATATGTATGCTGATGATATGGTATTGGCTATAATGGGTAATGATATTATTGAAATGTTTAGATTAATGAATGAAGAATTATCAAGGATGACGAGGTGGCTAGGAATGAACAAACTAAAACTCAATGTGTCAAAATCAAAGGGTATGTTAATAAGAGGAGGCGGGTTATGTAATGTTAAGAGAGATGGAGAGATTTTAAATAAACTAAAAGTAGTAAATGAGGAGATTGAAATTTTGAAAGAGTTTAAATATTTGGGAATAATTATTGATGACAAACTAGAATTTAAATTACATGTAAATTATATAATTAAAAAATTGGGAAGAAAATTGGTTATTTAAGAAGAATTGGAGGCAAACTTACTAGTTGGACAAGAAATATGGTATATAATAGTATAATAAAGCCTCATTTTGAATATTGCGCTACAGTGTTGTATCAAAGTAATAAAAATGAGTTAGATAAATTGCAGATTCTACAAAATAAAGCCATGAGGTGTATTATAAAATGTGGAAGATTAATGCCAATAATGGTATTGGTATTAGTAGTTTTCATTTATATAATTAAAAATAATTATATGCCGAATTATTTAGTTGAAAAAATGACTGATGTGAAGAATATACATAATTTTAATACAAGGGGATCTGTTGTTGGAAATTCTTTTCGAATCAGGTGTAATTAAAAAAAAAATGCAAAATTCTATTTTTATCTCTGGTGTAAAAGAGTTTGATAAACTTCCAATTGAAATTAAAAGTGTAAAAAGTGTAGGATTGTTCAAATCCAAATGTATTAAATGGGTAAAACACCAGGTTTTATAGAAATGTTAGTAAAAAGAAACAAAAATGTTATTAATTAATTATTAAGATAGGTTATAATATGAAATGTCAAAATGTTGTGATGAATATTATTGTGTGAAATATTATTGTATGTAATGTAAATTGGCTACTTTGCCAGAAAAAATAAACTGAAACTGAAACTGAAACTTTAATAGAACAGGTAAATGTTATTTAAAAATTAATTGAACTTATCAGTGCTCTTAGGTAGGAAAAATAATTTTTATTATGTAGCCCTAGCAATATTTTGAAAAGTTAACTTTTCTTCGGCTGGCAGACATGAGCATGAAAAAAACGACGAAGGAGATTAAGTCCATCTCGCAATCATCAGCAATTAGGGAGTACTCCCTGAAACTAGAGGCGAGCTCTAGCAGTTGTCTATGAGGACCCCTTCTTATCCCCTTGACAATTTTCCCCTTTTCCTCCCCCTTCCCGTGGCTGGTTGTAACCAGCATGGGACTTTCCCCGTCTGGGCCCGGGGAAGAATTTGGCACAGAGCATAGCTCTGCTAATCGTATAAGACGAGAAATGAGAAAAAGTCCATCTCTCCAACATCAGCACGAACAATGACAAAGACGATGACGACCGCGACGTTAGAACCCCCCCATTCCCCAACCCGTGGCTGGTTCTGACCACAATGGGACTTTCCTCCCCATATCCCCTAGGCTAGAGTGGTTCCATATGACCTAACAGTTGACGCGCCCTAATCCAAATAAACTACTAAAAAGCATGGGACTTTCCTTCCCATAGGTCACATCCTTGACGCATTATGACCTAACGTTTGACGCGCCCGTTATCCAAACAAACAAAAAAAAACTTTTTCTGTGAATTTAACTGAATTATAAATTATGATTGTGATTATTATGCTTCGAACCCGCAAATAACATAACATGTCTTAAAACATATTTCAGTTGTCACGACAAAGCCATGAAAATTGCCTCCAATCCAATTTGACCACAATGAGTTTAAAATTGTCATTGCGTTTACTTAGTTAGCGTTTTCAAATTAGTTAGGGAAATAATCATTCATAGGTTGGCACCATACGGCGTGATTGATTCGGCAACAGTTGTGTGATGTCGCTGCTGCTAGGTTCGTATTGTTTTTGTATTTTTATGTCAAAAGTGTTGTTTTAATGCGTCATTTTTAGATTATGCCTCGATTTAACGGTAATAAGGAGATATTATTTCGTGAGAAGAGGTTTACAACTGTTACAGTACGGTACAGTTTAAGTGTAAAACTACATTAGTGATGCAATATTCCGTTCGAAATTAGCGAAACAATTGGCTCGAGAGAAGAACCTAACCCTACTTTTAGGCCTACTAGGCAAGGCATAGACGACAACGAAAATTTAAAAGTGCTGGATTTAATGAATTCAGATTAATTTAATTTAGTTTTTTTCGGGTATTATGAATACGATTTTGGGTAACAGAAATGGATAACATGAAATCGCATGTAATATCTGTCCTACGGATGAAAAAGTGCCGAGGGGCGTACATTTACCCATTATTTAACAATTTTATTCGTACCGGAACACATTGTTAAAAAACGGTTACATGTTTTCGTTCTTGATTTTCCGTAACGTTACGCCCACTTTATCCCAACCTCTTTGCTTTATCCCCACCCAAGGGATTTCACGCTGGCCCGAGTGTCACAATCTGCATCCACTGCGAACTGCAGGCGGGTGCATCGCAGCGCATGTGATTAGTCACCTGTAGCTTCTCTCCGCAGCACAGTCAACCTACGCCTCGGCGGCACGCGAAGTGAAGTGAGTGAAGTGACTTCTAGTGACAATGTGTGGAAGACAACAATGGATTATTGAGAACAACAGTTTTCTAGATTTCGGTATGTACAACTTACAGATAATTAGGCCTAGGTACACTACACATGCGTGAGCCGTACTGGCAGTTGCAGGCGTGTACATTCCACCCATACAAAGCATCTGAAATGTAAGAACAAAGTTTGCACACCTGACAAAATGTGTTGTCTACAACCAATTGAAAACAAGTTAAAATGTAAGCATCGACCTACTTTTGCTAGAAGTATGGTTATGTGTCAATTAGGGCCTTCTGAGTTGATGAGTATCCAGGCGACGTATCTCTGCTCACGAGTTCCGGAGCGTCTTTATAATGTACAGTCACGTTTTATACTCAATGATATTACAATTCAGGGATATCAATCAGTGGCGGATCTAGGACATAATCATGGGGGGGGGGGCGATTTGCGTGTGATGTACAGTCGTGGGAAAGGGACTAAGCGCGGACGCACAGGGGGTATGGGGGGCAGAGCCCCCCATTAATTGCGCCGCAGGCGCAAATTTTGAAAATCAGGTTTTTAGAGTGCATTTGGTGCGTTTTAGAAAAAAGTGGTGGGTGGAATGCGATACGGAAACCATGTAGTTTGTGTGCACCAATTTGTTTTGTCGTCATGTCGAGCTTACAATTTACAGCATTGGCCTAGATTGCAACATTATTATAAACGTTTGATCCTATTTTCAATTCATCATTTTATTTATTTATTAAACGTGTATACTAATTAGTTAAAAAACGATTCACAAAATTGAGGACAACTTAATAAATCGAAGTATACTGATGCAGACACATTTCAGAGGCAAACTGATTATTTCTAACAACATAAAGGAAAGTTGATTTTTATTGGGAGCTTTAAATAAATAGCGCCGCAGTCGAAAATTTTGAAAATCAGGTTTATAGAGTGCATTTGGTGCGTGCACAATAAAATAATAAAATCATTGTTTTTTAATTTTTAAAGAATCATGGGGGGGGGGGCGATCGCCCCGCCGCCCCCCCTGTATCCGCCACTGATATCAATCCAGAAATTAATAAGCCTATCCCAGTCGCGTATCGAACTATCGATCCCGTATCTCCCAATTGCCGCGGCCGTATGCTTCACCCCTAAGCTACAGCTGCAAGCTGCGTTATATTATAATATCTGAATAAATTGGAACACATCAAGAAACAATGATAGTGTAGTAATTATGATCTAGGTGCCCGTTAGGGCGCCGCAGCCAAGCCGCGGAGCGCTACACACTCAAGCACCTTATACAGCAAGCAGAGTTAGGGTGATTTTGAGGTGTACCTGTAGTACCTGACAGTACCTGACAACACATGCCAGATTTGGTTGGGGTACGTGCATTCCTTCTTGGTGAAAACACTCTGCTACTACTACGGTCTAATTCGTCAGTTTCAATCGGCCCGCGATTCTGACCAAACGGGTGGGGCTACAACGTTCATAATTTACATGGACATTAAGGTAATAGTGATATAGAGTCTGTTGAAAGAAAAAGTTGAAAAAGTTTGCTAGAAGGCTTCAAAATAAAGGTTTCAATATAATAAGCCTTAGGCCATAATCAACAAGTAACTATAGTTACTTGACAATAATCGACTACATTGTTTACAAAAAGCAAGTGTTTGTACCACTAGATATTTTACATCCTATTGTTAATTGGTAATACCATAGAAATTAAATCAACTTTGATAAAATTATTATATTTTGACAAATAATTTTGTAATGGAACTTGAAAAAGTAATGAGATCACACACATAACACAATCTTGTAAAAATACAGCCAAACCTTACACACTCAAAAGAAATGAGATATAAAAAGGGCCAAGTCATCTACCCTTCCACATTTGCGCATTCTTAATTCATAAACGTACAGTGTCCCGTAACAGCATCCTTGAAAAGCTTGGCAAAATAGAATTTGCATGATATTACGAGGAGGGTACGGGGAGGGCAAGGATTGGTGGTTCCCCCACGTCGTGGTCGTCTTTGTCTGTGTCATCGTCCGTGTTGTCATTGTCGTCGTCGTCGTCGGGGAGGTTGTCAAGGGGAAGGGAATGTTCCCCGACGACTACCGCCAGAGCTCGCCTCTAGATTCGGGGAGTAATATACTCCCCTCTTGCTAGCTGATGTATGCAAGGTGGACTTTTCTCTTGAATCGTTTTGTACGATTAGCAGAGCCATGCTCTGGGCCTATTCTACCCAGGACCCAGTCGGGGGGGGGGGGGGGGGGAAGCGTTCAATTATTATCCGTCCACGATTGGGACGTTGGTCCGGAGCGTATTACATTATGGGGACGTGGGTTCGTGTCCCGCTTAAGGCATGGGAATTTGTAAATCCTACACACTAGAGCTGTTCAGGGTCTAGGGCGGCCCAAGGCGAAACACATATTTTTAAGGTTATTTCGTGACGTTTTGACTCTATAACGGCAACTCAATGGAAAACTATTTGCCGATGAAGGGTAGGCCTATACATTAAGGCGAAAAATTACCATTCGATAACACCACTAAAATATCACTATACCATGACCCGTAGGAATAGAGTTGAATTATGTTGCACATGGGACAGAGGCAGTTTTGAAATAACTTCAATGAATAGCTCGTAAACTAAAAAACCGTTCTGCATTTGAATGACAAAACGAAATTACTTATACAGAAACTGTTGCGAATTAAAATAACCCGCAAAATGTGCACTCGAGTATAAAATGGAGTGGCCCGTTTTTGGAGATTTTAACTAATTCTTTGAAATAATGACTAAAGCATAAGGCAAAGCATGTTTGTTTTACTAAGGTGTGTATGTATGTTCAATTGTAGAAGAACCCTCCCCCCCTTCAAACTACTAGTTTTGCCTTTGAATGCCTAAAAATCCCCCATAGTTAATATAATATATTAACTTATCAATTAATAATCTAAGAACCATATAGGCCTAAGAACTAACTAAATTAAACGTAAATTTGAAACATACACCACTAATATTCAGAGGCATACACTGTTATTTTATGGTTGTGTTGGTTATGTGTATTGTGTGTGTATGTGTATGTATCTATCCAAAATAAACTTGTAAACCTATCGGTTGAAAAGCCCGCTAATCTTAATAAGAGATTCAAAGAATCGCTAACAGGATGCGCCACCAGGCAATCCCGCAACGCACTCTACCTGACACTTGCCGTAGTTACCAACAAGAGCTATCACCTCATATAACACAGATGCAATCACTGTTCCCGTCAACGGCCATACCATGTTGAATACACCGGTTCTCGTCCGATCACCGAAGTTAAGCAACATCGGGCGTGGTCAGTACTTGGATGGGTGACCGCTTGGGAACACCACGTGCCGTTGGCCTCAAACTTTTTTCTCTTTCATGTATTAGTTTAGTCCCTTCATTTCTTTTTATTTCAGAAAATACAATTTATTCCAATTGTTTACAAAAGCTTATTTCACGAGCTTAGTCGGTCGGCTTAGTCGATTAGTCGGGAAACACCTAATAACGTGGGTGGAGATAAAATTGTGGAATGGACGTAAAACACACGGGTGTAAATTGTGAAATGGAATCGGTGTTTTTTTTTGTTTATTTGGATTAAGGACGCGTCAACCGTTAGGTCATAATGCACCACTCTAACCTAGGGGGTAGGGGGGAGGAGGGGCCCATGCTGGTCAGAACCAGCCACAGGTAAGGTGAGGAAAGGGGGTTGGGGGGGTCACCTCGCAGTCGTCATTGTCTTCGTCATCGTTCATGGTGTCATTGTCGTAATCGTCGTCGAGGGGTCGTCATGGGAAGGGGTCAAGGTCTCCGACCACGATTGCCAGAGCTCGCCTCTAGTTTAAAGGAGTAAAATACTACCCTCCTCCCCTCCATACTAGCTGATGTTTGCGAGGTGGACTTTTTCTCTTGAATCGCCTTTTACGATTAGCAGAGCCATGCTCTGGGCCAATTCTACCCCGGGGCCAAATAAAAGTACAATTTCCTCGTACAAATCCGCACAATACAAATTTGACCAAAAATGTTTTATGTTATAATGCTTATCTTTTACCATCAATAAAAAATCAAAATGAAAAAAACTTGAATGTTGCGATTTGCGAATTAATCAGATAGGTAGCCTATAAACAACACACATAATTTTGTATATTGTGTAAAAAGCGAAAATTGTAAAAAATTATTATATGTTTGTGTACGTAAAAATGAAAAAATGCTATTAAAGATTTCTACTACTCTACGTTGTATTAACTATGTATATTTTACATTCTATTGTTAGTTGGTATTATCATGGCAATTTATGCCACTTTATAAAAACTAATTTAACAAAACTAATTTTGTAATGGAACTTGAAAAAGTAATGAGGTATGCATTGGACAGAAATATTAAAAAAAGCTCATTCTTCATCGTGACTGGAAAAAGCGTTTGATTATTTTCCGTCCACGATATGGACGTTGGTCCGGAGCGTATGACATTATGGGGACTTGGGTTCGTGTCCCGCATAAGGCATAGGAATTTGTAAATTATTGTCCTACACACTAGAGTAGTTCAGGGTCTAGGGCAGCCCAAGGTGAAACACATATTTTTAAGGGGATATTACGTGACGTTTTGACTTTATAACGGAAACTCAATGGAAAAATATTTGCGAAGAAAAATTATCATTCGATGACACAACTAAAATATCACTATACCATGACCCGTAGGAGTAGGATTGAATTATGTTGCACATGGGACAGAGGCAGTTTTGAAATAACTTCAATGAATAGCTCGTAAACTAAAAAAACGTTCTGCATTTGAATAAAAAAAAACGACATTACTTATAGGGTACAGAAACTGTTTGCGAATAAAAATAACCCTCAAAATGTGTTCTCAAGTATAAATGGAGTGGCCCGTGTTTGGAGATATTAACTAACTCTTTGAAATAATGACAATAGCATAAGGCAAAGCTTTTTTGTTTTACTAAGGTGTGTATGTATGTTGAATTGTAGAAGCCCCCCCCCCCACAAACTACTAGTTTCGCCTTTGCAAATAAGAATGGTGATAGTTTGGGGGGGGGGGATTTCCCCATAGTTTATATAATATATAAACTTATCAATTAATAATCTAAGAACCATGAAAGAACTAACAAAATTAAACGTAAATTTGAAACATGGAAACATACACCACTAATATTCACAGGCATGCACTATTATTTTATGGTTGTGTTGGTTATGTGAATATGTATTGTGTGTGTGTATGTGTATGTATCCAAAATAAACTTATAAACCTATCGGTTGAAAAGCCCGCTAATCTTTATAAGAGAGTCAAAGAATTGCTAGCAGGATGCGCCACTAGGCAATCACACACGCTCTCTACCTTACACTTGCCGTAGCTACCAACAAGAGCCATCACCTCAAATAACAGAGATGCAATCACAAATCCCGTCAACGGCCATACCATGTTGAATACACCGGTTCTCGTCCGATCACCGAAGTTAAGCAACATCGGGCGTGGTCAGTACTTGGATGGGTGACCGCTTGGGAACACCACGTGCCGTTGGCCTCCAAACTTTTTGTGATGTTTTCTATTTTCCCGAAACTTTTACCCAAGTGTTCGTTGCCTCGTAATTTCATTTTGTTTCGGATGATACAATTTTGAATGATTGATTTGATTAGTCGCGAATTACGTAAAAGAATTACATAATAATAATATTTTTGTTTGAAATGAAAATAGATTTAGAGTGGAAACAGTGTAGTAGACTAGTTACTAGTTAATACCTCAGGGTCCAATAATTTGACTCCCAAACATTGGAATTAAAAACAAAATAGGCCCCAGTGTCATATTTTTGCACACTTTAGCCTTTTGCAACACACGCACACCCCCAACCATTTCAGTTCTGAGCATATGCATTTAAAAAAATGTAAGTTAATAGTGGTTAATAAACAAAACAAATAATGTTTTTATGCACCGATTTCCACGCTATTTTTTTATTTTTCTACTCCTTTTTATTTGCAAAAATTCAAAGTTCAAAAGGAGTGAGCAAAGGAAGTTCCATTCTTTCACAATCGTACTTATAATAAATCCCATATTTATGCACAATTTATGAACCTTTTAGCCCCCTGCTAATTTATTTTTGCACCCCTTCTCATTAGCAAGAATTCACAGTTCAAAATGGGGGAGCCAAAATAGTAGTAGCTCCCCCTCTTTCTAAATCATTTTCAGAACCAAGCCCTTATTTATGCACCAATTATGCGCATTTCTTCACTCTACTTATTTCTTTTCACCCTTTCCAACTAGCTACAAGTCGCATTTCAAAATGGGGGAGCCAAGTTAATGGTAACTCCACTTCTTTCTAAATCGTAATCAAAAGTCTTAAGTCTTAACCAAGCCCATATTTATTATTTATGCACCATTTATGCACCGCGATTTGCACCCTATTTTTTATTTTTGCACCCAGTCTCATTTGCAAGAATTCACAGTTGAAAATTTGGGAGCCATCAGCCAAGTTAATTGTAGCTCACTTTCTTTCAAAATTTTTACTCTAATTAAAGGTCATATTTATGCACCAATTATGCGCCACGATTTGCACCCTTCTTTTTTATTTTTGCTCCCGTTCTCATTTACAAGTTTTCCAGTTAAAAATGGGGTAGCGTAGCGCCCCTTCTTTCTAAATAGTACTCAAAACCAAGCCCATTTATAGACCTTTATTCACCCTACTCATTACTTGTTTATTTTTGCACCATTCTCATTCCAAAGAGAATTAAACGTAACGTCCGTTTCAAACTTCTTTATTTAAATGGTTACGTCGCAATACCATTTAATTTTTTTTTATTATTGTTACGGATAACTATGTTCCTCACACCTAAAGAAAACTTGTAAACCAACTGGTTGAATAGCCCGCTAATTCTCACACGAGAATCGAAGAATTGCTAACAGGATGCGCCACCAGGCAATGCCGAAACTTTTATCCAAGTGTTCGTTTCCTCTTAATTTCATTTCATTTCGGATGATACAATTTTGATTGATTGATTTGATTAGTCGCGAATTACCAAAAAGAATTACATAATAATATTTTTGTTTGAAAAGAAAATAGATTTAGAGTGGAAACAGCGTAGTAGTTACTCTCGGGTCTAATAATTTGACTCCCAAATATTGGAATTAAAAACAAAATAGGCCCCAGTGTCATATTTTTGCACACTGCAGCTTTTGCAACACACGCACACCCCACCATTTCAGTTCTGAGTATATCGCATTTAAAAAAATGTAAGTTAATAGTGGTTAAAAACAAAACAAATAATCTTTTTATGCACCGATTTCCACTATATTTTCTTTATTTTTCTACCCCTTTTTATTTGCAAAAATTCACAGTTCAAAAGGAGTGAGCAAAGGAAATGGTAGCTCCCATTCTTTCATAATCGTACTTAAAATCAATCCCATATTTATGCACAATTTATGAACCTTTTAGCCCCCTGCTAATTTATTTTTGCACCCCTTCTCATTAGCAAGAATTCACAGTTCAAAATGGGGGAGCCAAAATAGTAGTAGCTCCCCCTCTTTCTAAATCATTTTCAGAACCAAGCCCTTATTTATGCACCAATTATGCACATATCTTCACCACTCTACTTATTTCTTTTCACCCTTCCCAACTAGCTACAAGTCGCATTTCAAAATGGGGGAGCCAAGTTAATGGTAACTCCCCTTCTTTCTAAATCGTAATCAAAAGTCTTAAGTCTTAACCAAGCCCATATTTATTATTTATGCACCATTGATGCACCGCGATTTGCACCCTATTTTTTATTTTTGCACCCAGTCTCATTTGCAAGAATTCACAGTTGAAAATTTGGGAGCCATCAGCCAAGTTAATTGTAGCTGAGCAAAGGAAATGGTAGCTCCCATTCTTTCACAATCGTACTTATAATAAATCCCATATTTATGCACAATTTATGTTCCTTTTAGCCCCCTGCTAATTTATTTTTGCACCCCTTCTCATTTGCAAGAATTCACAGTTCAAAATGGGGAGCCAAAATAGTAGTAGCTCCCCTTCTTTCTAAATCATGTTCAAAACCAAGCCCTTATTTATGCATGAATTATGCACATTTCTTCACTCTACTTATTTATTTTTTTTACCCTTACTTGTTAACAGAAGGTGACTTTGCTCTTTCTTTGACAGCTTTTTATTATCAAATTAAATGAATGTGACGAATGAACGGGACGGATGAATGAGTTAGATAACATAGTTTGTATTAATAATGAGTACTAACCTCTTATCTAGGTATAATTTAAATGGTATCGAATTTTTGCTGCATTACACAATGTATGTAATTATTTATATAGTTGGATGGTAGAGAAGGCCCAACTGGTCTTAATCAAGCCTTGAATAAAGATATTCAATCAATCAATCAATCAATCAATCAATCAATCAATCAATCAATCAATCAATCAATCAATCAATCAATCAATCAATCAATCAATTAGCTAGAAGTCGCATTTCAAAATGGGGGAGCCAAGTTAATGGTAACTCCCCTTCTTTCTAAATCGTAATCTAAAGTCGAAACCAATCCCATATTTATTATTTATGCACCATATATGCACCGCGATTTGCACCCTATTTTTTATTTTTGCACCCATTCTCATTTGCAAGAATTCACAGTTGAAAATTTGGGAGCCATCAGCCAAGTTATAGGTAGCTCACTTTCTTTCAAAATTTTTACTCTAATTAAAGGCCATATATATGCACCAATTATGCGCCGCGATTTGCACCCTTCTTTTTTATTTTTGCACTCGTTCTCATTCGCAAGTTTTACAGTTAAAAATATGGGAGCGTAGCGCCCCTTCTTTCTAAATGGTACTCAAAACCAAACCCATTTATAGACCTTTATTCACCCTACTCGTTACTTGTTTATTTTTGCACTATTTTTAATTCGCAAGAGTTCTCATTCCAAAGTGAATTAAACGTAACGTCCGTTTTGGACTTCTTTATTAAAATGGTTAAGTCGCAATACCATTAATTTTTTATTATTATTATTGTTACGGTTTATAAAATAATTATGTTTTCCACACTTAAAAAAAACTTGTAAACCAATTGGAGCCCGCTAAACTTCACACGAGAGTCGAAGAATTGCTAACAGGATGCGCCACTAGGCAATCCCACAACGCACTCTATCTGATACTTGCTGTAGCTACCAACAAGAGCCATCACCTCAAATAACAGAGATGCAGCTACTATTCTCGTCAACGGCCATACCATGTTGAATACACCGGTTCTCGTCCGATCACCGAAGTTAAGCAACATCGGGCGTGGTCAGTACTTGGATGGGTGACCGCTTGGGAACACCACGTGCCGTTGGCCTCCAAACTTTTTGTTTGTTTTCTATTTTCCTGAAACTTTTATCCAAGTGTTCGTTCCCTCCTAAGTTCATTTTATTTCGGATGATACAACTTTAATTGATTGATTTGATTAGTCGCGAAACACAAAATAAAAATTAATAATATTTTATATAAAAAGTTTTGGGTTAGAGTAGAAAATTAGCGTAGTGTAGTTACTAGTTACCTCTGGTCCATTAATTTGTCTCCCCAACATTAGAATCCAAAACACAAAACAGTGTCACATTTTTGCACTCTCTTTGGCACCCTTTTTCAACACAAACCAAGATTTTTCCACCCCAACCATTTCGAAGCATATCACATTTCAAGATAAGGTTAAAGTAAATGGTGTCTAAAAAACCCAAAAATAACACTAATTTGTGCACTATTTATGCACCGATTTGCATTATATTTTTCCACCCCTTCTCATTTGCAAAAATTCACAGTTCAATCAATCCCCAAATTATGTACAATTTATGCACCTCTTTGCCTCCTACTTTTTTATTTTTGCTCCCTTTCTTATTCACAAGAATTCACAGTTCAAAATGGAGGAGCCTAATTAGTAGTAGCTCCCCTTCTTTTTAAATAGTACTTAAAACCAAACCAAGCCAATATTTATGCACAAATTATGCACATTTGTTCAACCTACTTATTTATTTTTATATTTGCTAGAAAGAACTCGCATTTCAAAATTGGGGAGCCAAGTTAATGGTTACTCCTCTTGTCTTAATCGTATTTGAAACCAAGTTTTATGTTTATTAAGTTTTTTATGTATCGCTATGCACCCCACCCTACCTTTTTATTTTCGCACCACTTCCAATTCGCAAGAATTTTTATTTCAAAGTGAGGGACATAAGCAATTAAACCCAACGTCATTTTTGGACTTCAATTTAAAATGGTTTATATTGCAATGGTTAATAAAATCATTTTGTTCTCCACACCCAAAATAATCATGTAAACCAAATGGTTGAATAGCCCGCTAATCCTGACACGAGAGTCAAAGAATTGCTAACAGGATGCGCCACTAGTCAATCCCACAACGCACTCTACCTGACACTTGCCGTAGCTACCAACAAGAGCTGATGCAACTACTATCCTCGTCAACGGCCATACCATGTTGAATACACCGTTCTCGTCAGATCACCGAAGTTAGCAACATCGGCGTGGTCAGTACTTGGATGGGTGACCGCTTGGGAACACCACGTGCCGTTGGCCTCCAAACTTTTTGTTTGTTTTTTTATTTTCCTGAAACTTTTATCCTAAGTGTTCGATGTCTTGTAAGTGCATTTTATTTCAGATCATAAAATTTTGATTGATTTTTTTATTTATTTATTTATTTAACGTCTATCCTATTCAGTTATAAAAACTGATTTACAAAGGAGGACAACTAAATAAATCTAATTACATAGATGCGACACACAATGAACTACATTTAAGTAAATATTTGAAATAGTAATATTACAACAATGCATTAAATACTCAACAAATTTGATAACAAATAAAAAGGATATTGATTTGATTAGTCGGGAAACACATAAAAAAAGTGTATAATAATTATATTTTTAATAATAAAATATATTAATAATAAAAAAATTATAAAAAAATTATATAATAATTTAATAATATAATAATTTTTTTGTTTTGAAAAGAAAATAGGGTTTGAGTAGAAATAGCGTAGTAGTTACTAGTTACCTCGGGTCCATTATTTGGCTCCCCAACATTGGATTTCAAAACAAAAAACATAGTGTCATATTTTTGTACTCTTTTTGCACCCCTTTTCAACACAAACCGAGATTTTTCCATCTCCACCATTTTGAAGCATATCGCATTTCAAAATAAGGTTAAAGTTAATGGTGTCTAAAAAGCTAAACAAACTTATTTTATGCACCGATTTGCATTCTTTGCATTTTTTATTTCCCCACTTCTTCTCATTCGCTAGAATACACAGTTCAATCGTGCTTAAAACCAATCCCATATTAATTTTAACAATTTATGCACCTCTTTGCCCCCAACGTTTTTTTACTCCCTTTGTTATTCACAAGAATTCTCAGTTCAAAATGGAGGCTTATTAGTAGTAGATGCCTTTCTTTCTAAATTGCACTCAAAACCAAGCCCATATTTATGCACAATTTATGCACATTTCTTCACACTACTTATTTATTTTTACATTCGCTAGAACTCGCATTTCAAAATGTGGGAGCCAAGTTAATGGTAACTACTCTTCTTTCTAATTCGTACACAAAACCAAGCCCATATTTATGCACCGTTATTCTCCCCACCCTACCTTTTTATTTTTGCACCACTTCCAATTCGCAAGAGTTCTCATTCCCAAGTGAAGGAGACAAGTAACTAAACGTTACGTCCGGTTCAGACTTCAATTTAAAATGGTTACGTCGCAATTTTATATTTTAATTATTGCAACAGCTAACGGGTTAATTAAATAATTATGTTCTCCACACCTAAAATAAACTGGTAAACCAGTTGGTTGGAAAGCCCGAGAGTCAAAGAATCAAACAGGAGGCGCCACTACCTAATCCCTCAACCCTATCTACCTGACACTTGCCGTAGCAACCAACAAGAGCTACCACCTCATACAACACAGATGCAGCTTCGAGTCTCGTCAACGGACACTGCTTCTCGTCCGATCATCGAAGTTAAGCAACATCGGGCGTGGTCAGTACTTGGATGGGTGACCGCTTTGTAACACCACGTTCCGTTGGCGTTAAACTTTTTATTTTGTTGCTGCGTAAATCAGATTCTTCTTCCTCTATTATATTTACAGTTATATTTTCGTATTATTATATTTATTATTAGGCCTATTATTTATGTAGGCCCTAGTCTAAAATAAAATAAAAATTCTACTAATAAGGTATTATTCTGAGTAGATTAACAGTAGGCCTACACGTCTTTAAAAGATCGAACTTACAAACAATTTCTTTCGGTAGGTAACATTGTTTAAGATTTCTTACGTAAAAGTATGATGTTCACTAGAAATTGGCTTTGATCACAATAAAATTATACATACTAATTGGTCTAAGTTGAGATTTCGAAAGTTCTTTGAGTGAGTTTTTTCAAAACGAGTAGCCGCTTGAGTCTTGACCTGTAGCTTGCTTTGACTTTGATTGTTATACAAAGTGAACTTACGTGTATTCGCTTCGCTCACTAGTCAATCACTGTACCCATATCCAATCAATAGTATGAAATATCACATGTTCAAATTTCAGCTACGACGACGTGAGAAACTAGGGCGCTTCAACCGGTTAGGTCATATTGCACCGCCTGTGATAATGAAAGTTGATGCGATGAGTTAATGGTGTGTTTGATGATTATATTGTTTTCTAAGTGTAGCTAATTTATCATTACCATTTTTTGCGTATGTTAAATTTGTGAGGTTGACCATGATCCAAGGATATTAAGAATATCCTGTACCATGAGGGTTGACCTATGTTTGGTTTTATAAGTAGCTAGCTTAACCGTCGCGCGTTGCTGCGACGTATGCCAGAACCCTTACGGTGTCGAAGTCAATTCATTGGTGAGTCCTCTTTGCAGGCACCGATCACTACGTGGAGGAGTTACAACAAAATGGATGGCATAGAAACCTTTCCCGTGAAAAAATACATCTATGTGCCCAGTTTTATGGAGATCGGATGAATGGTGTAGTAATGCATAAGGGACAAACATACAGACAGACATACATTTATACTACACGAGTACATACATTCGTTTATATATATATATATAGATTGAAATGTGGATGCCCCTGATTCCAATTAAGAAGTCCCTGGATGTGAATCCCGCACAGTAAGAAAATTGGCAACTTCTTTCATGGTCTAAAGTCCTTCAATTCAATCCTTGTCTTGGGCAGTCTTGTAGAAAATAGAGTATATTTTTAGGAGACTTTTGTTGAAACATATTATTTGTTCACAACATCAACTCTTGTGGGAACTATAGGCACGAATTTAATGTTCCTTGAAGACTTTCTGACGCTGTCGTAAAATCCCGCCAAATTCGGGAGTAGAGATTACAACAATAATGGAATTAATAATAAATTCTAATTAGTTTGTTCCGACTTCGCCCTATTGATTCTGGCGTCACCACGGCGGAGTCGTGTCCAACCTGTTTAGTCGGAGTTTCTTATTGTTCCCTCGTCGAAGACGTCGTTGCCGAAATGGTTGGCTTGGTCTGCTTTAATTTAAAAAAAAACTGATGATCAGTTATGTGCCTGAGCGGATTGAGTATAGACTCTACATACGAAAGTATTTTTTTATTTTACACTGGTCAGTGCCACGTGCAATTGAAAATAGGTCTATTCTTGTTGGTAATTGTTAACATGTTTTAAAAGTTTTAGAATTCACAGCTGTTGTATGACAGTAATTGAGTAATTGAATAAACTATTTTTTTAAATTAACACGTACTTTCTGTAAACATTGTTCTTTGCAAGCAGCTAGGGTGAAAATACATAATAACGTTTTCTAATGGCAATTTGGCAATTTAGCGATCCCCATATCACCCTTCTAAAAATACTTGATCAAATGAATGAGATCAGATGAAGTGTGATGACAATTTTTCGAAGGACCACTTTTAATTTGAATACTTATTCTACTTTCGAGCACACCATCAGTACAACAAAGCCGGTACCTTGCTCAAATTCCCAGTCTCTTTTATTGATATTCTAACCAATACTGTATTAATTGCCATTACTTTTAAAACATGCAAAACTTTACCTAACAAATGTCACTAGTGTGATGATAAACTATTTTCAGTTTCAGTAATGATCATATACAGTACATTTCTAATGTTGTAAACAAAATTCTAAAGAAAATAATTATTAAACAACAATAATTTCCTTAATCCCTTCAATTTAGACCTTAGCTTCTTTTGTGTGGGAGGGGGACTGAGATATTTTTGTTCTCAAAGTCTAAGATTCATATTTTAATATGAAAGTATCTTGACTTATAAGTGGCAATTTGTCTCAAGTGGTAGAAGGGGTTTGTCTACTCCAAAGCAATTAGCGAGGAGTGTCTTCTTGAAGCTCCTTGACTTTGCCACCCCATTGACTTCTGCCCACAGTGCTTGCCTATCACCATGACTACGCTACATCAAGTGGCTTGCTGGAAATTCCAAAGTATTTTCTTTAATCTTTGCTGGTGATATTACAAAAATGTATCACTGCTACCTCAAGCCTATCTGTATTAATTTCATTATCAATTCTCAGTATATATAATAATATAGACAGGCCTAGGTTCACTATTGACTTTATTAATACTTTCTCTTATTTACGTTTCTAGACGACGTGAGAAACTAGGGCGCTTCAACCGGTTAGATCATATTGCGCCGCCTGTGATAATGAAAGTTGATGAGATGATTTAATGGTGTGTTTGATGATTAGATTGTTTTCTAAGTGTATAAATAACAAAATAAAATGATGATGATGAAAGTAATAGCAAAATAAAAGTTATGTATGTGAATAAAAATAAATAAATTAAAGAAATGTGTATAATGTGAATCAAATTTTGTTAAATAGATTACTATGGATGAGAAATTTAGAAAGTTTGTCGCCGTTATCATGTGATAGAAGTTCTTCATATGAATGGCAGAGATTAAATTGCGTTCGCAAGGCATCATATTTGGTACATTCTGCTAGCATATGATGAACTATGATGTACTATGCATGATGTATTACTTTGGATGAGAAATTTCGCAAACTCTTCCGCAATAGTAACAAAGTGATGAGACTGTGCACTGTTCACAATATAACATTGAGTACATAGTAAGATAGATATTCATCCTTTTCTAAGACTTAAAAAGTGACATATAACAATATCTCACTGGTCATTTATCTGTTCGATTACCAAGAATATAGTTTATTTATTTATAGTTTTTCGGGCTGTGAAAACATAGTGTTGGAAAATACTAATTTGTTATACCTGCAATAATAATTGTGAACATTGTTGGCTAGTGATAAACTTTTGGAATCAGTACCAAGGAAAGAAAGGGATCTGTGAATGTTTGCTATATATACACACATGAGAACATTCTGAAAAATATAAATCTTCAAATATAAATTAACTCATTTATTCCACACAGAGTTTGTAATAGTATTTTTTCAACGGCAGTAGACATTTTCTTTATTTAAACATTCAGCGTAATACAAAACAGTGCGGCAAACCGATTTACAACACACAACATTGGGTAACAATAAGGGCTGTGAACCAGGATTTCGATGCATGGAGTAACAAGGGTTGTGAACCAGCCTTTGGATAACAAGGGGATGGGTGAACCTGCTTTAAAGTGCAATGTGCACGCACAAAGAGTGATCAAAAGAAAAGTAACATACTGGCATAATATTCATAAGTATTGCAGGACTAGCACAATTACTATTATATCTGTGGGATACTCAATGTATCAAGTGATATGTTCTAAATATGTTGTACCAATAATCAACATATTGTGGTTAATGTTTTATCTGTTTTCGGCTAAAACAATACATTTATATTGATGGCAGATGCGTGGCGAAATTACTTAAAAATTAGATCCACTTTTGTGCAAACGAAAACCTTAAAATTTTAAATTTTTCAGTCACTTTCAGTGTTGCCATTGAAATAAAAGAGTTTATTTATTATAAACAATAATGTTCAATTATCACGGGCGACTGGTTTACTTACGTTAACATTGAATATATATCACACATTTAAACAAACAATACATCAAGGTAAAAAACTGTATATCATACGTTTCCTTGTGTTTTCTTGTGACACATTTACAATAAAATTGTTCGGAAATATCACAAAAATCATGAAACGATTTCAACACCACTGGGGAATGTCTAACGAAGGGAATGACTATTATGAAAACAGCACACGGCGATGGGCTATACATAGGCAGTTTTAGTTCCGATAAGAAAATTATTAGTTAACTTTGGTAACTCGTGATTTATGTGCTCAATATTTAAAAGCGCAATTTAAAAAAGCTTATTGATAAGCTTGATTATTCTCCGTTAAATGATAACGTTACTAACAATATAATTTCGAGAGATTTTTAGTTTGATTACATAACACATTTTCAATTGATTATGTACATACAAATATTTTTGAGCTTCTTTTATTGTTGTAGTCTGTATTACCGAGAGAATTATTTCTTCCCCACAACAGACGCATTCATACTTGTTTTAGACTTGTTACCGGATGTCTAAAATATATTTATTTTTTAATTTTATCCAACAGCTACACTGTTTCATTGCACTGTTGCTTTTGTCGATCATTGTTGTGTTGAATTAGGTGCTGACGTTTTGTTTCATACGATATTGTGATTGATACATTTCAAATTAATTGACGTCTGTAACTTGTCAGGTTAACTGTGTTTAAAGATAACTATATATTATTTCTGACGCATTAAAAAACATCTCCAAATAAGATTTGGGCAGTGATTTTATTTTTAACATGTGTAGATCTAAGGTTTTATTAAATTTATAACAATAATGACGAATTTAAACATATAATTCATTTTTCATTTTCAGCTTTATCATTGTAATTTTCAATAAATAAATAATTTCAGTAAATAAATAATACGGTCATAGGTAACTCGTGCTCGGTCAATATTGTAAAGAGTTGGTTATTATCTAAGAATGATGTTTAGAGGGGTTAGGATATTATCAACCTCGAGTACTTGACAAATTCGTAGAGTAAAATCACGATGAATCACTTTCGCATTAACCAATGAGAAAAACAAAAATCAAATATAACATGTACTCTCAATTGAATTTCCTATAAAACAAGATATTTTCTTGTAATTTGGGCAAATTTGTGTCGCACCAGGAACTTGAATAATGTTGCCAATTTACTTGACAGATTTCATCTTAAAAAACATAAATAGATTTGTATTGAAAAAGTGCGTAAGTCTTTATAGCTAAATCTAGACCAATTATTCAAAAGCAGTTTTCTGTACATCGACAAGAATAATAATTACTTTAACAATTGAAACTACTTTAACGTGTCACATTTTCCGCTCACATATCGCGATATCCGCGATGTCTCATTGCTCAAATGTTCGCATCACTTTCGTCGAACGTTCGCTGGCTAGCCGCTGTTTCTGGAATCTTCAATTCTTGTTTAAAGCACTGCTTTTAAATAACAAGCTGGCTATATAATTTGTTTCGTATTTTTTTATTTTATAACATTTCACATCACCAAAACATACGTATGTGGACATACATTTATACTATGTACGTATCATCATAACAGTTTATTTTTGTATCACTTAGAAAAAGAATCACAGACAGAAATAAGCTTTGCGATAATTTGCGTCGGGCCTGCGTCTTGTATTGGCAAACACTACAAAATAACGTTGCTTTGCGTTCATTGTTATTGCTTGTTTTTCACTCATCACTTTAATGTGTGTTCACACTTTTTGTTTTGTTTTTACCTAAAAGACTTATCACATAACTCTTGTCGATTATCCTTGCAATTGGGGTTGGTTCTTCTTTCTTGATCATCGATCATCATCGAAGTTGGTGACGTCACATAACTAGGCTCCCTGACCACGTCTCCGGACTTCACTGACCCCGCCTTCAGACTCGCTGACCGCGCCCACACACCCCAGCGACCACGCCCACAGACCACACTGATCACGCTCACATCCACTACTGACCACGCCTCCAGACACACGCGACCACGCCCAAAGACTCCATTGATCACGCCCACAGACTCCCACCACCACGTACACACAGATGACATCACACTGCTTGTTGTAGTGACAAGTCTTCAAGGAAAACGCACAATACTGAAACAAAACAAAGTAAATTTAATTCATGACAAACATAATTTAACCGTTTATAAATAAATAAATAAATAAATAAATAAATTGTATTTAGAGTCTACCCACTCAGTTATATAACTGATTTTTGTTTTGATTTGATATATTTGATTTTTGCACAACTTAATCAACTTTCAAATGTTCAAACAAATACTGACTTCTGCCTTGACATTTTGTACCGATGGTGAGCTTTCGAATTCGACATTTGGTTTTTATTTGAATGTTTCATAAAAGCCAAAGACTATCAGAGGCAGAGGAAATTATAAAGAACCTAGGCCCTATGTAATGTTTTTAATTTAAGGATACAGGTCAGAGAAATAAGTTTGGTGAAAATAAAAGTCAATTTTCTTGTTGTTTTAAAACGGTGAATTGGCAGTGTCATAGAGGTACATTTTCTTCCATTGTTGTGAATTTTTGGACAGAAATAATGCTGCTGTTTACAATATAAAAGTAGTGGGTAGTTATTGATATTCATAGACAAGTATTTGTTGTGTAAATACATAATGATAAATATTTATGTACAAAAAATAAAAATAAATAATAGTAGTGTATTTTTTGTTTTAGCCCTATAATAAATGCAGGTCTCTGATGATAATGATGAACAATCTCTAGAAAAAGTAATTCAAATATTTCTTTGCAACGATGGCTAATGACGTCCTGCTTCAGAGAACCTTCAGTCGTTACTGCGGGTAAGCCATAGAGAAGCGAGCTCAAGTAAGTCCTCTCGAATTAATGTAACAAACATCTAGAACGAAGGTTGAACACGCTGAGAATTCCGTAATGTCAAGTCAATACGAGTTTCATTTCGAACGTTTATAGAGAAAACAAAAGCGAAACGATCCATCCGACCGGCCGGGCCTATCACAACATATCAAGAGCGAGGGAAACCAATTCATTGAAACGGAACCCCCTCCCCCCTTCACCTCTCTTTCTCTCTCTTTTAAAGAATACCGACACTTAAGAAACAAAACTAATCAAATGATAAGGACAGCAAAACGGCGTCACACCTATACCTTACTGAGCCCAAATATGCCTATGAAAAAAACATGGCAACACCTGTCCCATATGGGCATAGGCAAACAAAAGGAGGACGAGGCTCTTATCGAAATTCCCCTCGACAACCTTAACAATTATTTTACTACTCCGCCCACAAACATTAACCCCGTTCTAAAAGATAAGCATGTTAAGAGCATAAAAGAACAATCTACTACACCAACGTATGATCAATTTAATTTCAAACACGTGACACCAAAAATGGCAATTAACGCAATTAAACGAATAAAATCGAATGCTGAAGGCGTAGATCTAATCCCCATAAAACTGATTCAAAACATGATCAATCTGTCTCCAATTTTAATCGAACCTATTACTTACCTCTTTAACTTCTCACTAACACATCACTCTTACCCTGACATCTGGAAACAGGCACTTGTTCGTCCTCTACCAAAGAAACCAAATCCCAGCACTGTTCGTGACTACCGTCCAATCAGTATCCTACCATCTCTCTCTAAGGCGCTCGAGTATATTGTTCACACTCAAATAACTGATTTTCTAACAGAGAACAATATACTAGACCAGTACCAATCAGGATTCCGTACCCATCATAGTACGTGCACAGCGCTTATCAAAGTAACTGACGATATACGAACAAAAATGGACAGTCGACAACTTACACTTCTGACTTTACTTGACTTTAGCAAAGCATTTGACTCAGTTGACTTTGATATACTAATGACTAAACTTGAATCTATAAACTTTTCCCGCCCAACCCTTCAGTGGATGCATTCTTACCTCAGTGGAAGACAGCAATGTATAGTATCGGGTAATAATAAAATCTGAATGGATGCCACTTAAGAATGGGGTGCCTCAAGGCAGTGTACTAGGGCCATTATTATTCTCACTCTTTATTAATGACATATCGAAATCGCTCAAATATTGTTATCACCATCTTTATGCCGACGACCTTCAAATTTATCTTCATTCCTCCCCTCTCGCAATTAACCAAGCAATTCAAATGATGAACGAGGATTTGCAATCTTTACATGCTTGGGCGACCAAAAATTGTTTGACTATAAATCCCATAAAATCTCAATCTATGATTCTAGGTTATCACAAACTGCTAGCAAAAATAGACCACACAAAAATCAACCCCGTTACCTTAAACGGCACGACTATACCTTTTCAGCGTCATTTTAGAAACTTGGGACTCTTTATGACAGATGACATGACCTGGACCGAACATATCAAACACGTGTGTCAGAAAACCTACGCATCTTTACACTCTTTAAACCGTTTAAAAAACTTCCTCCCAACAAAATTAAAAACAATGCTCGTACAAAGCCTCGTCATGCCTCATTTTGATTATTGCGACGTTTGTGTACAATGACCTTACTGAAGACCTCTCTATTCGTCTTCAGAGAGCTCAAAATGCCTGTGTTCGTTTCATCTTTGGTATAAAAAAATATGATCATATTACCCCTGGATTCAAAAATCTTGCGTGGATTCGTCTAAATGACCGTAGAAATCTACACTCGATTTCCCTTGTTCATCGTCTGCTCTCAACATCAACACCTTCGTACCTAGCATCTAATTTTCAATACCTATTCTCAAACCATACCTTCAACACTAGATCTAGATCAGGTACTCAGTTAACATTTCCAACCCATAGAACCAATCTTCTTGACCACTCTTTTACAATAAACGCTATTCGAGTCTGGAATACTCTCCCAACGAGCATCAGGGATGTTTACGGAATTAGTTACGACACTTTCAAGCATAAAGTACATCAACATTACTTGAGTAATTATAATTAATTAATAGCTATAAACATCAGCCGCTACAGCCTTTGTTAAATTAATGATTGAGTAATGCATACCACAACCTGCTCCTGCTCACCTGTATTTCTGCACACAATGTCTAAAGCTATATTAATTTTGTACTTTTGTGTGAATGGATGAATGAATGTTTCTTAAACTATTGAAGATTTGCATAAATCGATTCAAAATTCATAATTTGCATAACATTACTATACACCTAGAAAATTTTAACTTTGCAATTATGCTACCATAATGTATTTAATGTATTATTTCAATATTTTATATAATCATGTAATGTTCTCTTCATTATCAAATGTATTATTATTATTATTATTAGTATAAGGTTGGATGGAAGATAAGGCTTCACTAGCCTTAATCCCGCCTTACAATAAAGACCCTTATCTATCTATCTATCTATCTCTCTCTCTAAGGCTGCTCTGTGAGCTAAACTGTGTCTTTCGAAGATAAGAAGAGATTCAAAATGCAGTTTTCTGAAAGTTTTCATGAATGGGAAATGCCTCGTTTCAAATTTGAAATTTCATGATTGATGTTGACTATGTTCAAAACATTTTATTCTTTCATATTATGATTTGATTTACATTTTTGTGGGACTGCCGTTATTCACCAAACACCAGCACGATGAAATAAGATAATTCTTCCTCCTTTCAGTTTGTGTTACTAAATAGGAGAAACATTAAACAAATACGTACAGGTTGTGAATAAAGTTCAATAAGGCCACCTTCCACGACGACGTGAGAAACTAGGGCGCTTCAACCGGTTAGGTCATATTGCACCGCCTGTGATAATGAAAGTTGATGAGATGAGTTAATGGTGTGTTTGATGATTAGATTGTTTTCTAAGTGTATATATAACAAAATAAAATGGTGATGACAGTAATAGCAAAACAAAAGTTATTTATGTTAATGAAAATAAATAAATTACAGTAATGTATATGATTTGAGTTAAATTTTGTTAAGTAGATTACTTTGGATGAGAAATTTAGAAAGTCCAGCGATTGTGATGAGTTAAATAGCGTCAATCTTTCCATATTATTTTAAATTGTGTGAAATAACATTTCACGATTAATTTACTTAAAACACCTAAACAGTGTAGTTCTCTTCCTTTTGTCTTAAGGCACATCAGTCACAGTTCGCGGCACTCTCCTATATTTCTTTATTATTTATATTATTTATTTTTATTTTATAGATGTCAAAACTATTTTACTTTAAAAAGGGGTTCTGTTTCTTAAATACGAAGTCAAATTCGGCCAATCGTGTTTTTACACACGTTTTGCTTAGAACGTTATCATCGTCCGTGTTTTTTAAAATCTGTTATCTTAATATTGTTGTTAATATAAACTTAATTATTTATATTATCTTAATTTAACTCTCTCTCTCTCTCTCTCTCTCTCTCTCTCTCTCTCTCTGTCCTGTCGGATGGCTGGCTAGTTTTCTTTGTGCGTCCTGAATATATATAAAGTAGGTGTGTTTTCAAGTGAAAGATTACCGTGATTTTATAGTCGAATCTATAGAGAATATACGTCTGACCAGAGCGAGACATAAGCCGTGGCTAAATCTGTAAGTAATTAACTATATTATTTCATATAAAACAACAAGTGAGGTTATGGGTAGGAACGAGGACAGCGCTACGCCGATGGCTTCATCAAGCCAGAACCAGAACGGACATCCTGATGGCCCACGCACTCTAACAAAGAAAGAAAGAAACGTAACCACAACTAGGGGGTTGTCTGCACTCACCAGAGGGGGCGCGCGAGAGCTGATGCGGGAGACACGGAGCGGTCAAATGCTCACACTACGCACTCTACAAGCGGTCGTGACAGCGAGGCCGCTGTAGACGGGTTACCTGCACTCACAAGAGAGGGCGTGCAGGACCTGATACGAGAGGTCGTGGCAGAGATTTTCAGACAACCTGACGCTCTTGGAGGTCTCGTTGATACCATCGTCGAGCATGCATTGAACAAGATCACCGAGACTTTAGATGAACACAGGAGAAACGTTGAGAAACTTGAAGAGAAAATCGCTCAACAAGAGGAAGAAATTAACAACTTAAGATCTCAAGTAGAGACAAGAGACGACGAACTGGAACAATATCAACGGCGCAACAACATAAGAATCTTTGGCGTACAGGAAACCACCAGGGAAGACACCGACGAGGATTGCCTTAAATATAGCAAGAAAAATGAATATCACAATCTCAAAAGAGGACATAGACAGGTCTCATCGGGTGGGAAGAAAAGGCGATCGACGCACGCCACATTCTTGTTAAATATGTGTCTTACAGGAACAGAGCGGCAATGTTTACCTCTAAACGCGTGCTCAAAGCAACAGGGACAACTATAAGGGAGGACCTTACCGCCTGCAGACTACAAGTTCTACGAGCTGCAATTGTAAAGTTTTGGCGTTCAGAATGTGTGGACTATAGATGGTGTAATCATTGTACGCCGAGGCGAAGAACGACCCCGGGGTATCAGACATGAACCAACTGGCTAACATCTCGACGCTAATATACTACCCGCTAGTGCAACTAACTTTCACTAACTCAAGAACCATTGATGGACCTAAAGCTTAACTACAACGCAGTAAAACATTATTTCATTATACACTGTTAAAAAAACTCTTCTATTAATTTGATTCATCTTTTAACTTTATTTTTAAGTTCTATCTAGTTACGTAATTAGATATAGTAACGTATTATTAATTCTTATCACTCATCATCAAGATTACATTTACTTGTATTCATTTTATACACATCATTTTAATTTAGTTTTTATTTTGTAAGTATTTGGTGATTTTTACCTCTATTGCTAATATTCCCTTTCGAGTATGAACAGGGACGCGAAGCTATTGACATCCTTAGCAACGTTGCCAAAAAACTACCCATCAAACCTAAAAATTGCCCACATTAATGCGCAGTCATTGACTGATGCGGATCACTTCTCTAAATTTAAATACTTATTTGGCGAAACACAATTTGATATTATTGCAATAAGTGAGACATTTCTCAAGCCCACCATATCTAACTCTTCATTGAACTGCCAGGGTACTCCATATTTAAAAGGGGATCGCCAAAAGTTAAGCTTGGTGGTGGAGTAGCCGTGTATGTCCGTGATTGTTTTAAATGTAAAATTCTCCCAAATATACCTAGAAAGGCGGATACTGTTTACGACTACACTCCTGAATATATCTTATTAGAGGTTTCTTTTCTTAGCACCAAATTTACTTTTTTCATGTATATACAGGGCACCTAAAGTAGGATATATGGACCTATTAGTCAATGATATGTACATCCACTTATTCCATTACAAGTATTATTATAGCAGGAGACTTAAATGCACGATTTGGAACTCAAACCTTTAAAAGCAAATCTGTACGTGATACACTCAACGTACGAAATCTAACATGTGTCCATACACAAACACATATCACACATTAACTGCAGAGAGTAATCTTGACGTAATAGCGTCAAATTGCCCGAATCTCTTACAAACGTTTGGACAGTGTCCTGCTCCTGGCTTCTCTTATCACGATTTGATTTATGCTGTTTTTTCGCTCACCATCCCAAATATACCCCCTAAAGTAATAACATATAGAGATTTTTCTAATTTAATATAGATGCTTTTAAAAACCGATGCTTATCGACCCCATGGCATATAATCACCGAAACTAATAATGTCGATGAGAAGGTAGAAATTTTCACACGACAGTTAACGGATTTGTACGACAAACATGCTCCCCATAAAACTGTTTTAAGGTGAAACACCGTCCATCGCCATGGATGACATCCGACATAAAACTACTTATTAGAGAACGAGATGCGGCTAGAAGACATCATATTAAAAAAAAGACCAAAATGACTATGAAATTTCCGCACACTCCGCAACAGAAAAGAAACAAACTATTCGAAATTCTAAAAAATTTAAATACACATATGAATTATTCAATTCTTCGAAAACCCTACAGACCTATGGAACGGTGTGCGTTCCATGGGTATCGGTAAAAAATAAAAAAGCAACTATTGATAATTCTGTATCCGCCGAAATTTAAATGAATACTTTACATCCAATGCGGTATAATAAACCCAACAGAACTAAACCACACCATTAATTATTATAATTCACTCCCTCGACCAAAAGCGAATCTTTTCATTTTTCACATATCTATCCGGAGGGCATAGTAAAAGCCGCCAACGAAATCAAATCTAAAGCTAGAGGCCCAGATGGGATCCCCATTACACTCATCATCAAATGTTTACATATAATACTACCTTCTCTTGAACACATTTAAAACTACTCTCTTAAAATGGTGTCTTTCCTCACAGTGGAAGAAGGGGCACGTAAAACCAATTCCAAAATGTTCATCCCCTGCATCTGTCTCTAATTATAGGCCAATCAGTTTCTTTGCACATTTAGTAAGATCTAGAAAAAAAATTTTCACGATCAGCTTCGTAAATACCTTTCTGAGTTTGATGTTATTAGTGAATTCCAATCTGGGTTCCGGAAGGGACATAATACAACTACTGCACTCATTAAAATAACGGATGGCACTTACGATTTGCTATGGATAGAAAAGAACTAACCTTGTGGCACTCTTCGACTTCAGTAAAGCCTTCGACTGCGTAAATCATGACTTGCTGCCCTCCAAACTATCATACCTAGGTATTTCCAATGCAGCCCTTCACTGGTTTCATCATACCTCACAAATAGGAACCAAAAGAGTTATCACTGAGAAAAGCGCCTCCTCGTGGACTGTAAATAAAACCGGCGTACCCCAAGGTCAGTATTGTCACCTCTATTCTTTTCCCTTTACGTTAATGATATACATACAAATTTCACTTTTTCAAAACATCATATGACGCAGACGATTTTCAAATGTATTTACACTTCCAACCTAAAGACGGTGAACGCACTATCAAAACCCTGCAAACCACGATATACGTAAGCTTAATGAGTAGGCTGTCAACCATAACCTATCGCTCAACGTTCAAAAAACTCAACTGATGCTAGTCGGATATCGTAAACTATTAGCTAACGTAGACACAGCTGTACTTCCCCCAGTCACAATAAATAACACGGTCATACCTTACCAGAAAATGTCAAAAACCTCGGTCTTATAGTAGATGAAACCTTGTCGTGGACACCCCACATTAATAATACAACTAAAAAGTCATTTCGTGCATGCATCAACTAAAAAGTAACTGTCCTTTCCTTCCCCAATCCATTCGGAAGATATTAATTCAAGCTCTTATATTTCCCATAATTGATTATGCCTCAATAGTTTATAACGATTTAACGGAGACACTTAACGTTAAAATACAAAGAGTGCAAAATGCTTGTGTTCGATTTATTCTAAATGTGAGACGTGATGAACATATAACCCCATCTTATATTCATTTAAAATGGCTAAAACTGAAAGAACGACGAATGCTATCCTTAATTATGCTTACAACGAAAATTATGAAGACAAAATTTCCTTTCTATATTTATAATAAGTTCACAAGAATGGATAGAATACATAACCGCACAAACAGGCACACGCGAAACATGTTACAGATACCAAAGCATCGCACAACAAAATGTAATAAATCATTTATTATCACGGCAAGTCGGCTATGGAATGAATTTGGACTTGAATTGTATACTAGCAGGTCGAATATAACTCTCCGAAATCAAATACACAATACACTGCTTTCTAGGTATACTGGGAGTATAAGTAAATAATTAATATTATGTGTACAATATATTAGTCTCGCTATTGGGAATAGAGCATCATCATTATAATTGCTTGCAGAATTTACTATAGTATACGTTTATAGTATTGTCAATCAATTTTCAACATCAATTGTATGAATTTGTATCCACAGTTATTAGTATGTATCTAATATTAGTTTAGTAGAAATAGTAGTAGTAGTAGTAGTAGTAGTAGTAGTAGTTAATAATAGTTTAATTAGCATAATTAATTAGTATGATTAGTATATTACTTACATATCTATTATAAAAAACTTATGTATTACATGTTGTAGAGGTTGGCTATGGTCAAAGGGGCTTTATAGCCCTATGTAGCCCACCTTTAAGTCAATAAATATCAAATAAATATCAAATATCAAATATCTCTCTCTCTCTCTCTCTCTCTCTCTCTCTCTCTCTCTCTCTCTCTCTCTCTCTCTCTCTCTCTCTCTCTCTCTCTCTCTCTCTCTCTCTCTCTCTCTCTCTCTCTCTCTCTCCTCTCTCTCTCTCTCCCTCCCGCAATCTCGGTGAGTATTATCAGTATCACAACTTGTCCCTGTCAAATTTGTTCAATAGTTCCAAAACGAGTTTTTCCTTCACACATTTAATTTAAAGTCTACAGTAAAATATTTCGGCCCCCTAGTGTAGAACCACTAACCTAAACTATATCTTATTTCTGAACGAACACAGATACGCATCCAGATTGGAGGTGGTCAAACTATAGAATCGCTCGTTTGTTTTACGAGTCTGCGTAGAACGTAAATCCGGAAACGTTTGGCCTCCATTAGCATTGAGCGCCGATCCGGCTACAGCCCGACAGTTTGGCACGGTCTCGACTACAAGTAAATAAATATTAGGTCGTGTAGCCTGTACCATCTGAATTATTACCAACTCTACTTCAAATAAAAGGAAAAATAACTCTGCATAGCTGAATCCGTTATCGTACAGTCTTGAACTAAAGTGTGTGCTTCACGTGGTGAAAAATAAAAGCAGTGTGATTTTTCTACATTCATTAATTATAGAGCTAATTGGTTCTTAAACATCTTCTCCATCACTCTTATATGGTATTAATAATTTATTTTTACCATAATATTACCTACTATATAGTAATACTTGGAGCCATGGAACGACGACGTGAGAAACTAGGGCGCTTCAACCGGTTAGGTCATATTGCGCCGCCTGTGATATTGAAAGTTGATGAGGTCAGTTAATGGTGTGTTTGATGACTAGATTGTTTTCTAAGTGCATATATAGTAAAACAAAATTTATGATGATAATTGAACTACAATGAATTTATGATGATAACAGTAGAATTCCCAAAATATAATTTGAAGTTTGAATTGAGGTAGAAGTAAAAGTTGCGGCAATGATCTCGTACAGTGTTGTAAAGAAACCGTAAAAGATTTGTTGATACTTTTTTTTTACCATAGCCGTGACTGAAATGAATAATCACATGCCAGTTGCCTGAAGTTGTTTCGAAAGAACTTCTCTTGCCGATGCTGGTGTCTTCTGAAGTGAATCGTAATTCGTCAACGGCTCTCTCGTCAATGAAGGCAAAGTTAGTTTGAAACTATATAACCTACCTGTGACTGCTACGACTTGGAGGGCGCCTGTCTAGCTCCCGTGGTTCCTCCCTGTCTGGCGGGCGCGCTAACTGGACGCGTCCCGACCACCCCCACCCCCACCCCCGACGTCGCCAGAGGGTGGCTCAACAGCTTGGTCTCTTCAGTGGGGGAGGTATCGTCCATGGGGGGCGGAGGGGGGCATATATACAGTGGCGTCTCGCAACATCCGTCCCCCGACGCCCCTCCCCCTCTCTCCCTATACCGTCCCTCCTGTTTCTCCCCCCGAGTGATATCATCAAGGTGTAACATCGGCGTCTTGAGTCTTCTGTTCTTCTCGTGTTCTTCCATGGAGAGGAACTTGATGGGCAGAGCGTGGGGTTTCGTCGTCGACTGCATCGTGCGTACTTGTCGCGTGGGCAGCGGCGACATCGGCGTCCTCATGGGCAGCCTGTTGGGCGAGTAGTCGGAGCCGGAGCCGGACCCAGGGTCGCAGCCCCCTCCACTACCGCTGTACGACACACTCGCACCCGAAGTGTTGTCCGAGATCAGTTTCTCCATCTCGGGGTCACGTGATCCATTTCGATGATGATGATGATGACTACTCTGGTCGGATTTCTTGAGAATTGACTTTGAACGACGATGCTGTTCCAGATTTGGACTGTCAATCGAATCGACTGATAAAGACGATTTGCTGCCTCCATTTTTGCCTGTAACATACAAGAACAAAGTCATCAATCAAACAGCGACTCTTTCTTCTCGGAATCAAACACAAAGAGCTTGTTTGTTATGTGTTGGTCTGCTAGATGATTGATCTGACGTCACGGATAGCCTTAATCGACCAAACAGCTTAAATTAATTCCAAACCAATATGTGAGGTTGCATTTTGTGTTGTTTTATTCAGCAGATGTGTGTCGTTATTTTTATTTTTCACAAACATTCTGTTTTTAAATACAAATAAGCAGTATCAATCTTAAATTTGAAGCATTTTGATACTAGCATTGCTTTCTTTATATCCTACAACACCACAATAACAAGTAATAATTAAATACAGTAAAATAATAATGTGAAATAGAGGTGTTATATTTTAAAGTTTTATAGTTTATTGCTCCATCATCAATATTATAACAATAAATAAGTAAATTTTTGATTTATTATATAATTACTTCACAAACAAACGGACGTAGGTTTGGAATGCCTTATCATCACCTAGAGTCTCAAACGGTTTGAAACATGTGACATAGTCAATAGTCGAAAACAATTCATAATTTGACATATTTTACGATGCAATGAAGGCACGAAATAAACAGCAATACATTCATGCATGATTCAATGATCGTAAAGTGTAATATTATACAGTCTGTGAAAAGAACGTTAAATGTAACTTTTTAAGCGTCCAGAATCATAGAGATCATGGAACGAAAGCGTTTCGAACCTGTTTGGAACGTGACGTCTAAAAACAGGTTTCGGTTTTCACATAACAGGTTTTCCAGCCGGTTTTTCTGTATAACCGTACACTCACAATACTTCCGATAGTTTGTCGTCATAAGTAGGCCTACCCTGGATGTCGAAATAGAATTGTCCACAGTCCTTCTCAGCGGTGATTATAAATCTAGTCAAATCGACCGTATAGTCTGGTAATGTGGCGTCTCTTGTTTTTAGGCGACAACCCATCTTCGATCTGTCCGCATCGTTAGAAGGCATACTCGCACACACATGTATGTATGCAATCTTTATTGTGCTCAGATCACGCCCATTTCGACAGAATAACTGATTAGAGCACACGAGTATTGCATGGTATATATTTCGCGTTTTATAATATTAGAGAAAGCCGCAAAGAAGGCAACAAAAAGCGACGATGACGTGTGAAACTAGGGCGCTTCAACCGGTTAGGTCATATTGCGCCACCTGTTATATTGTAAGTTAATGGAATGAGGTTATGGTGAGTTTGATGATTTTATTGTTTTCTAACTTTATAAAAGAAAAAATGATGGCGATGAAAGTAATAGCAAAAGAAAAATTATTTGTTTGTATATAAAAATAAAAAATGACATGTGTTCGATGTGAATTAAAATTTGGTAAATAAACTACCTTGAACGAGAAATTTATATGACTTAAGACGACTGATTGACACATGATTAAAAAATGACGTAATGACGATGATGATTATGAACGAAACTAATAGTTTTGTTTTAAAAAACATTATATGTCCTATAATTGTATTTTATTGTCAGTTCTAGGTTCGTTTTCTGTATTAAACACTTAGCAACTCAATCAGTTCTCGGTTCGTTTTCTAAATTAAACACTTTAACAACTAAAGCATTTAAGTGATCGCGACCTGTAGATTGCAATTTGATTACGTAGGCAGTCAAAACGAAACCGCCGCGACAGAACAGTCCGACGAATCAAATAAAAACTTTACAAACTCTTTGACCGTGGACTCAAATCTATAAAGTAATACAACGTGCATAACAAAATAATGTTATTATCATTTAATTGCAACTTTAAACACCCATAATCACCCTTAAGCCCCAGTATTTCAATCTCTGGTCATTAAACGTGATATTGCCAATAAAAGATTGTAATTGTTCCAATTTGTTTCCACACATAATTGCAATTTAAAGTTGTAATAATCATGTTTCACGACCTGTCAAGTTAATCAATTGTTTAACGAACGTTGAAAAACTCGGTCCATATCTGCAAATACCATAAAGAACGACGACGTGAGAAACTAGGGTGCTTCAACTGGTTAGGTTATATATTTCGCCTCATGTGATATTGAAAGTTAATTAAATGAGTTTATGGTTTGTTTGATGATTATATTGTTTTCTAAGTGTATATAAGAAAGGAAAATTATGGTGTTTATAGTAATAGCAAAACAAAAAGTATTTATTTGAATGGAAATAAATAAATAAAATAAATGTGTAAGATGTGAATTAATATTCTGTTAAAAATCACTTTGGATGAGATTTATGGTTTATTTGAATTAAGGACGCGTCAACCGTTAGGTCATAATGCACCACTCTAGCCTAGGGGATACGGGGAGGAGGGGCCCATACTGGTCAGAACCAGCCACGGGAAAGGGGAGGAATGGGGGGGGGGGGTTCTCACGTCGCGGTCGTCATCGTCTTTGTCATCGTTCGTGTTGTGATTGATCGTCTTCGTCGTCGGAGAGGTCGTCAAGGGAAGAGGAAGGGTTCTCCGACTACGATTGCCAGAGCTCGCCTCTAGTTTCGGGGAGTAATACACTCCCCTCTTACTAGTTGATGTTTGCGAGGCGGTCTCTTTCTCTTGAATCGCCTTTTACGATTAGCAGAGCCATGCTCTTGGCCAGATTCTACCCCGGAAAACACGGCTTTCTGAACGACGACGATGTGAGAAACTAGGGCGCTTAGACAGGTTAAGCATCATATTGCGCCTCCTGTGATATTGAAAGTTGATGAGATGTGTTAATGGTGTGTTTGATGATTATAGTGCGGTTCCTAAGCCAACAATATTGCAAATAGTGATACTGGCATGAAAATTTGCATACTTACTAATTTGACAATAGGGAATTCAAAAATTGATGGCTCCCGACCGAGTCTTATTATTTAACTAATAATAATCAAACAGCCGGTTCCAACAAGTCATGACGGGGGGTGACGTATCACCAGTTTCTCAGGCTGTGGACTTTCAGTGCTTGCTAGCCAGGCTCAACACCTCATCTACTTCAATGTCTTCTATGACAGGCATTTCTACCAGTACTCTCCATTTCTTTCTATCCTCCCAGAGTCTTTTTTTCATTAATTATTTCCCACGACGACGTGAGAAACTAGGGCGCTTCAACCGGTTAGGTCATCTTGCGCCGCCTGTGTTTATGACAATTGACTAGATGAGTTAATGGTGTGTTTGATTATTATTTTTATTATTATTATAATATTATTATTATAATAGGAAGGGAACGTTTAAGATGGTTTGGTCATATGAAGAGGATGGATATGGATAGGATCCCAAGACGAGACTTCGAAGCAGGAGAGGAAGGTAAAAGAAAGTAGGAAGACCGAGAGAAAGATGGGGAAGATTGATCGAAGGAGACGTTGAAGAGAGAGGTGAATCGGTGAACCAGGAACCAGGTGACGGAATTGAAGCTGTGGGAGGACAGGAAGGAGTGGAGAAAATTGGTGGAGAAGCAGATGATGCAGGATGAAGATGACGATGATGATGATGATGATGATGATGATGATGATGATGATGATGATGATGATGATGATGATGATGATGATGATGAAGAAACGCTGAGCCTGGCAATCTCGGCAAAAAATAGTTTCGTGCCCTAGATATCGGTGTGAAGAACACCACTCAACCCGACATTGTTGGAAATGAGTTTTGATTATTATTATTATTATAATGACAATTACAATTATTGACGACGACGTGAGAAACTAGGGCGCTTCAACCGGTCAGGTCATACTCATATTGCGCCGCCTGTGAATGAAAGTTGATGAGATGAGTTAATGCAGGAATGTTTGATGATTAGATTGTTTTCTAAGTGTATAAATAACAAAATAAATTGAAGATGAAGAAAGTAATAGCAAAATAAAAGTTATGTATGTAAATGAAAATAAAGAAAATAAAGAAATGTGTAAGATGTGAATTAAATTTTGTTAAATAGATTACTATGGATGAGAAATTTAGAAAGTTTGTCGCCGTTATCATATGATAGAAGTTCTTCATATGATTGGGAGAGATCAAATTGCGTGCGCAAGGCATCATATTTGGCACATTCTGCTAGCATATGATGCACGGTTAAAGGTACATCACATGTGTCACATATGGGAATAACCTTTTCTCTTGTTAAGAGATATCCGTGTGTTAGGCGTGTGTGCCCTATACGAATTCTAGACAATACCACCTCTTCTCTACGTGAGAGTCGAGACGTAGGTGGACGAATTTTGTTAGTCAATGTGGGCATCACACTACGCAATTTGTTATTTTGCAACACATCCCAAGATGCTTGTCGCAAATCCAACAATCTTTGCTTGAATCCACTCTTGACATCTGGAACGGGAACTAGATTGAAATCAACGTCGCGACGCTGGGAAGCTTCCTTAGCAGCCCTATCAGCGTGTTCGTTTCCCTCTATGACCACGTGTTCAGGTATCCAGCAAAACTCTATTATATAACCCTTAGAGGTTAGTTTTTCTAAATAGAATTGG
Organism: Sweltsa coloradensis; assembly: GCA_024449915.1. Taxonomy (NCBI): domain Eukaryota; kingdom Metazoa; phylum Arthropoda; class Insecta; order Plecoptera; family Chloroperlidae; genus Sweltsa; species Sweltsa coloradensis. The sequence continues at coordinate 502,876 of JAMZAV010001106.1, forward strand.
ATTATTTCCCATGATTTCCCTCTTTCTTCAACGTTCCATTTTATTTGGTCCCTCCATCTATCTCTTGGGCGTCCAACCTTTCTTACTACTCCCCATGTGCGTTCAAATTCTCTTCTTAGTATTCTATCTTGTTTCATTCTTCGTACGTGCCCATACCATCGAAGTCTTTCTTTCCCTATTTTATTTCGTAAACTTTCCACTCCTAGTTTGTTTCTTATTGTTTTGCTCCTATTATTGTATTAATTAATTAATTAAAATTAATTAGTTAATTTTATGATACGAATTTCAAAGTGTCAATAAATTAGTCATGTTAGATATTAATCAAGAGCATTTTTCACCTTTATAAAGAAAAAAAATACATTGAAATAATATATTGTAATATACATATATGATAATAGTTAAATATGTTGATTTTGCTGATTTTTTAGTTTTTGAACCAAAAGATCACCGTTAAAGTAAAATTTCTTCTAACCAATGACATCACAGTGTTCACAAAAGAGCTGGTAACTATAATAAATATATCATTTTTCAATTGTCAATAATAGTAATTACAATATATTTAATACAAATTACAATATGGCGTAAAGATGTCTAACTATGGTACAAAAAATTTAGCAATCTTAAAGCTTTTGTAATGAGAAATTCGAAAATAATTGGCTCCACGCCGAGTGTTTAGTATTTAAATATTAATTGATTAATCAACATTAATTAGTTAATTTAGTCCAAAAATTTCAAAGTGAAGATAAATTTTTTAGTGTTTGGTATCAATTGTAAGCATTTTTCACCAACATTAAGAAAAAAAATACGTTGAAAAAATATATTGAAATATATGTATGTTATAGTTAAATATGTTGATTTTGTGATTTTTTAGTTTTTGAACCAAGAGATCAAATTTTAAGTATAATTTCTTCTTACCAATGATAACGCAGTGTTCACAAAAGAACTGGTAACTTTAATTTATATATATCCTTTTTAATTTTCAATAATAATAATTACAATATAAATTACACAAATTAACAAATTTTCTTAAATTGAAAAGTAACAGAAACATGTTGTGTGACGTAGCAAAATGCATCATTTTTGACTTATTACAAAATCTTTATCAATTTTAAAGATTTTGCAATAAGAATTTCGAAAATCACTGGCTCCAGGCTGAGTTTTGAGTATTTAACTATGAATTTTAAATTAATTTCTTAATATATGTCCAAAAATTTCAAAGTGAAGATAAATTTGTCATGTTTAGTATCAAATAAAAGCATTTGTCACCAGCATTAAGGAAAAAAGAAGAAATACATTTTACTTCAACGTTGGTTTTTTGGTTCCAAAACTTAAAAATCCGCAAAATCAAAATTTTAACGAAAACATATTTGTGATGCGGAATAGGAAAAGGGACCTTAGGGTTAAAAAGTTTTTTGCCTAGAAAAGAGCAAAACGTGATTAAATGTGTAAATTGCTGATTTTTTTTTGTTTAGCCTTTTACATAATTTTCACTTAATAATGGTAAATTATGCTTTGGAATTAAAATAATGCTATCCAAATACTGTTTTTTAATTAAAAAAAAAAAAAAAAAAAGGCCTAATTTGTGTTTTTTTATAAAATTTGTGTTTTTTTGGTAGGATGGTGGGTAATTATTTAAAATTGTGTCTAAAATAAAAAAAGTTCCTTTAAATCGGTTAAAATTGATAGAAAATAGAAAAATACAAGGAAAAGTTCCTTTAAATTGGTCAAAATTGATAGAAAATAGCAAATAGATAGAAACTTTACACCTGTTTTTCTCGCAAAGTTGATTTTTAATCAAGTCAGACAGAAAAGTGCATAGCTCACTCAATTTTGAAGTTTTTTGTATAATTTTTTTTTGCAAAATGATCAGCATCCTGTTCTTATTGTAAAAATATCAAAAAACATGTTTTGAAAATGTTAACCCTAAGGTCCCTTTTCCTATTCCGCATCACATTTAGTTTTAATATATTTTTTTTAATGTATTTTTTTTTCTTAGTATTGATGACAAATGCTTTCATTTGATAGCAAACATGACGAATTTATCTTCACTTTGAAATTTTTGGACACAATTAAGTAATTAATTTAGTTAATCAATTCATAGTTAAATACTCGAAACTCAGCCTGAACCTAGTGATTTTCGGAATTCTTATTACGAAATCTTTGAGCTTGATATAAAGAAGCCAAATTATGCATTTTGATACGTCACACAACATGTTTCTGTTACTTTTCAATTTAAGAAAATTTGTTAATTTGTGTAATTTATATTGTAATTACTCTTATTGAAAATTAAAAAAGAGAAAATAAATTATAGTTACCAGTTCTTTTGTGAACACTGTGTTATCATTGGTAAGAAGAAATTATACTTAAAATTTGATCTTTTGGTTCAAAAACTAAAAAATCACAAAATCAACATATTTAACTATAACATACATAATTTCAACATATTTTTTCAACGTATTTTTTTCTTTATGTTGGTGAAAAATGCTTACAATTGATACCAAACACTAAAAATGTATCTTCACTTTGAAATTTTTGGACTAAATTAACTAATTAATGTTGATTAATCAATTAATATTTAAATACCAAAACACTCGGCGTGGAGCCAATTATTTTCGAATTTCTCATAACAAAAGCTTTAAGATTGCTAAATTTTTAAGTTGGTATCATATTTTGTACCATAGTTAGACATCTTTACGCCATATTGTAATTTGTATTAAATATATTGTAATTACTATTATTGACAATTGAAAAATGATACATTAATTATAGTTACCAGCTCTTTTGTGAACACTGTGATGTCATTGGTCAGAAGAAATTTTACTTTAACGTTGATCTTTTGGTTCAAAAACCAAAAAATCAGCAAAATCAACATATTTAACTATATCATTATGTATATTACAATATATTTTTTTAATGTATTTTTTTTCTTTATAAAGGTGAAAAATGCTCTTGATTAATATCAAACATGACTAATTTATTGACACTTTGAAATTCGTATCATAAAATTTACTAATTAATTTTAATTAACTAATTAAAAGTTAAATAATAAGACTCCGTCGTGGAGCCATCAATTTTTGAATTTCCTATAGTCAAATTAGTAAGTATGCAAATTTTCATGCTAGTATCACTATTTGCAATATTGTTGGCCTAGGAACCGCACTAGTAGATGTTTTCTAAGTGTAAGTGTATATAGAAGAAAGTAAAATGACGATGCTAGTAATAAAACAATAGTTATTATATGTATGGAAATAAAGAAATTAAAGAAATATGAATGATGTGAATTAAAATTTTGTGTAATAGATTACTATGGATGAGAAATTTAGAAAGCTTGTCGCCGTTATCATATGATAGGAGTTCTTCTTACGACTGGGAGAGATCCAATTGCGTGCGCTAGGCATCATATATGGTACGTTCTGCTAACATATGATGTACGGTTAAAGGTACATCACATGTGTCCCATCTGGGAAGAGTTAGACGTGTCTGGCCTATTCGAATTCTGGACAATTCCACCTCGTCTCTACGTGAGAGTCGAAAGGCAGGAGGACGTATTTTATTTGTCAGTGTGGGCATCACACTACGCAATTTGTTATTTTGCACCACATCCTAAGATGCCTGTCGCAAATTCAACACTCGTTGCTTGTATCCACTCTTGACATTTGTAATGGGAACTAGATTGAAATCAACAATATTGCCAGTGCCTTTGTTTTGATAATTGTTTCCATAAATAATTGCAATTTTGAATTGGAATTATGATATTGCATGATCTGTTTAAGCTAATCGATTGTTTATTGAACATTGAAAAACTGAACCTAAATAGACTTATAATGTGATAATGATCCATCACATTCACGTCGAATAATTTGGACAATGTGAAAATTGAGTCAACTACTGTCATGAGGCAATCACTAATACCGCTTACTTGTGCGTTATTACATTTTTGTTTGTTATATTTTTTTTACTATATTGTTAATATTATTAATTGGGATTGCATACGAGTATATGATACTCTTTTGGTTTATTTGGATTAAACCGTTAGGTCTCCCCCTCTTACTAGCTGATGTTTGCGAGGAGGACTTTTTCTCTAATCGCCTTTTGCGATTAGCAGAGCAATGCTCTGGGCCAATTCTACTCCGGGCTCAGACGGGGAAGTATGATACTCAGATGCTCTATCAAAGAAAGATAATATAGGTCATAACAAACTCGTTAATTATGTCCAGGAACTACACCTGCCAAGAGAACTACATAGTTGTGGTGGACTTATGCCAAGTCTTTTAGCTTCCATGACGTCACAACTCGCCCAGATTAGTGACGTCAGACACAGCTCATAACGTTTTAGTCTGACGGAGTACATCTGGCATCAGTGTTTTCAAAGAGAACATTTCGACCAGTTAAATGTCCAACAGCTGGTGGGAAAGTTGCCGAGATTTACATTGTCTAAAAATAAAATGTCGGACGTGTGTTTTGATCTTTATTTAATGGTCTCATGAAAATATATTACTGACTTACTGTTACAGTTATTTAATGATTAAACTTGAGATAACTTTGAGTTTGAGAATGACGTTTTCTTCCTGCTCCACGTTCCTATGCATTACATTGAATACAACTGCATGTAATTGTATCTTTTTAATATTGGTACAGAACTTATTATATTTTTTACCGATGAAAAATTTGAACAATGCTTCATTAAATGACTTTTTGAAGCATCTCCACTGCAGACAGATATTATATACGATTTTAGTTAATTAATGTATGTGCGATTAACGATACACGATTGCGTCGGGCCTAGAGGGTTGGCTTGATCGCTTTGATTTACTGTCCCCCACTGCAAATCAGGAATATAACTGAGTGCGTACCTCTACGAATTTGTCTGTTTGTGTGGACTTATTTTTTAAATAAGCTACCCTATACGATACCGCAGAATTATGACGATGTGAGAATCTAGGGCGCTTCAACTGGTTAAGTTATATTGCGCCGCCTGTGATATTGAAAGTTGTTGATATGAGTTAATGGTGTGTTTGATGATTTTATTGTTTTCTAAGTGTGTATACATAACAAAATAAAATGATGATGATAGTAATAGCAAATAAAAGTTATTTATTTAAATGAAATTAATATAAATAAAATAAATGTGTATGATAAGAATTAATTTTTGTTTAATAAATAACTTTGAATAAGAAATTTAGAAAGTTTGTCGCCGTTATCATAATATGATAGAAGTTCTTCATATGATTGAGAGAGATCAAATTAGGTGCGCCAATCATCATATATATTGTACATTCTGCTAGCATATGATGAACGGTTAAAGGTACGTCACATGTGTCACATCTGGGAACAACCTTTTCTCTGGTTAAGAGATATCCGTGTGTTAGACGTGTGTGGCCTATTCGAATTCTGGACAGTATACCACCTCTTCTCTACGTGCGAGTCGAGACGTAGGAGGACGAACCGGCGATTGAACCCGGGTGTATATTACTAGGAAAACGCTTAAGTCCCGCCGCGTTGATGGATGAGCTTTCTTGTAAGTTTTTAGTTTGCGTAGGACCATTTTTACTTAGCAAGTGAGTGCTTTTTGAATGCATTGCAGGTGATTGTTGTCAAGTTTCTATTGATACTTGTTAATTGTTATTAAAAACCTCAAAAAACTCATATTGAAACCTTTATTCTATGTATTCTGGCTAACTTTTTCAACTTTTTCTTTCAAAAAGCAATACATTACCATAACCTTAATATCCATGTGAAATATGAACGTTGTAGCCTCACCCGTTTGGTCAGAATCGGCCCAAATGTCACGAAAATATCGCGCTAAAATCGAAAAAAATCGTAAAAATACGACATTCACGAGAAATATTTCTTCAATCGTACCCAAAAACGTAGCAAGTCTAAGTTCAGAGATTTTAAAGGTCCCCTTAAATTTTCATCAAGATCGCATATGCCGTTTGCCCGGTAAAGAGTGAACAAACAAAAAAAAAAAAAACGAACAAACAAACAAACAAAAACACACCCGAGCTAAATTTTTTGGGGGTCAGTGAAATTGAAGCCTTCGCTTCACTCATCCAATTAAATATAAGAGTAAGTAGGCCCTACATTGTTGTTTTCGTTCCATTATCTCATTGTTTTGAACAGCATTCATAAAGGTATTAACCAAACTATATTACATTTACTAACACCTCTTTATAAATAATTCAATTCTTTAATCTGTCCAAGTTCACGGTAGTCTACGAAAACTTTTCGTCTGTTATTTTCGGATCTTTTTTAATTTCATCTTTTTATTTATGTTTTTAATTTCTTGGACGTATTTACGAGTCAAAATGAGATCATAATATACAATTGCTTACAACTAGGAAAACGCTTAAGTCCCGCCGCGTTTATGGATGAGCGTTTTTGTAAGTTTTTAGTTTTTGTAGGACCACTTTTCCTTTGCAAATGCTTTTTGAATACATTGTAGGTGATTGTTGTCAAGTTTCTATTGTTACTTGTTAATTGTTATTATAAACCTAAAAAAAACTCATATTAAAACATTTATTTCTATGGATTCTGGCTAACTTTTTCTACTTTTTCTTTCAAAAAGCAATACATCACCATTACCTTAATGTCCATGTGAAATATGAACGTTGTAGCCTCACCCGTTTGGTCAGAATCGGCCCAAATGTCACGGAAATATCGCACTAAAAATAGTAAAAAATCGTGAAAGTAAGATATTCATGAGAAATATTTCTTCGATTGTACCCAAAGACGTGCCAGGTCTAAGTTTAAAGATTTCTAAGGTCTCCAGAAAATTTCATCGCAATTGGAGTATCGGTTTAGACGGAATCGTGTTAACAATTACACAAAAATACAAACAGAAAAAACAAGAAAAACGAAAAAAAAATCGTAAAATTGCGATTTTCATAAGAAATAATTTTTCGATTGCGCTCAAAAAGGTGGCAGTTCTAAGTTCAAAGATTTCAAAGGTCTCCAAAAAATTTCATCGCAATTGGAGTATCGGTTTAGCCGGAATCGTGTTAACAAACACACAAAAATACAAACAAAAACAAATAAGAAAAACGAAAAAAATCGTAAAATTGCGATTTTCAAGAGAAATAATTTTTTGATCAATTTTTCGTACGGTGCAGTTCTAAGTTCAGAGATTTCGAAGGTCTCCATAAAATTTCATCGCAATCGGAGTATCGGTTTAGCCGGAATCGTGTTCACAGACACACAAAAATACAAAAAAAAGAAAGAAAGAAAGAAAGAAGAAAAAAAAACATTCCGGATTTTTTTCTCCAGTGTAGTAGAATGGAATCTTCGCTTCGCTCGCTACGCTCATCCAACAACACATTACAACATTATAAATAATGCAATTAGGACTTAGTTATAGGTCAAACTTAGTGGGGCAGAGCTACCGTAAACCTATTTAATTCCCGCGACAGAATAGCTTCCGAACAAAACCAATTTAACTCTACGTTACCCCACCGTAGAGTGGAACAAACCCAAGCAATTATGCAATACGTAGATGGAACCGGCGTCAGGCATGGTAATCACTGCGTCCGCGACCGCGAGTACCCGGCCGTGCGATTGCGTGTTCCGGATACGCCACGCGGGTCCGAGGGGAAGGGGGGTAGGGGGGGCGACGACGAGTAGTGCAGATAATTAAAAATGATAAAATACAGGAAGTGGAACAGAGTCGAGAAATATTGTTCAATGCGGTAGGCTCTTCTCATTTACTACACTTGATATGATGAGATCTAGATGTAAATCGATACACACAATCGTCAATCATAAATAAAAAATATGATATAATCATATATTAGTCAAGGTTTTTTCTACGAAACGCTTTTCAAGATTTGAACACAAGAATTGAGACTCGCGTTAGGAGTTTCCTTCCGCGGAAGTTTGTTTATTCCCTAATCTGCTGTTCCCAATTTTTGCAAACCTCATATTCGTTTTTCCTTTTCATTTTTTGACGTTTTCGATGGTTTTATTTTTTCCTTTCTCCTTTTTTCTTCTCATTTGTATTCGGTTAATAAAAGTTTTACTTCATATTGTTGACATGTAATTTGAATATGAAATCAAAAAATTGTTGTCTTACCAAACATTGTGGTTGTGATAAGGGCTCGAATTTTAAAATATTTAGCACTCGCCCTCCGGGCGAGTGCTCTTGTAAATTTACTAGTCCGAAATTAAAAACACTAGTCCGTATTCCTACTCCAAACCACTACTAGTACTACTATAACTTAAATACGTAATTTCGTAATAATAATTAATTACGTAATATTTGGCTACCCTTTACAAATGGACCGTGTTTATCTCCTACGTTAGATATCTCACAAACAGAACAAAACATCGAATTTAGTTGTTGGTCAAAACGTAGCCACGTGTGTTCTGTTAGCCAGCGTTCTTGAAAAAGGCGCACACGATTCTTCTCATATTTTGCATTGTCTGCAGTAGGATTAGGTTTCTGTTTCTTGTTTGGGTTATCAACTCCTTGTAAATACCGCCACATATTTGTTGACCGCGTAGTTTGAAACGTCTTTCGTCTAGCACCTTTTCAGAGCAATTGAGCTTCCTTGTTTTCAACTCATATAACAATCAAACCTTGCAAACTGGCGCTACTGGACGTGCAACATTATGGGGATTTTCGTTTCTGGTTTAGGCCTAAACTTTTAGCACCAATAACATAGGAGACCATTTTAGCCCATCAAAAGGTAAACATTTGTGTAAACGGGCGAAAATGTACGCTATCTATGTTACGGCTCACCAAAAAATTACTCGTCCGCTGGGCGAGCGTTAAATTCGAGCCCTGGTTGTGATAATATTCACTATTAAATTTTCAAACTGCTTAATTATCGTTCATTATTTTGTCTGCATTTTTCTAATCACTTTTATTTAGTTGTCCTCCTTTGTAAATCAGTTTTTATTCCTGAATAGAATAAATGTTAAACAAACGAAAATTAAATCATTTTAAAATGTTGCGATGATAATGAACATTGCGGAAGATGGCGCAAATGGCGATGGAATGAATGCTTGAGAATAGTGGGCATAACACTTGTGGTAATGCGATGTCATTAATCAACCGGAATAACTTGGGGAACGAGTTGATTAAATTAAAAATTGAAATTAATTCTAGAGCATCATTCATCACTCGTTATTTACTTACTCTCCTCGCTTATAACTAGTTTCCCGCGTAGCCAGAGAGGATGCTCTAATAATAGAAATCGTATAATTTGGTCTTAATTGAAGGTGAGTATAATTAAAGAAGATATTCGGTGGTATCTTTGGACATTGCCATGTTGGTAAGCTCTGTGAGATGGTAACACTGAGCGTTGTCCCAAACTTTCTGACGGTATTTGCTATTTATTAAAATGTGGTATTATTTTACGACAACGTGAGAAACTAGGGCGCTACAACCGGTTAGGTCATATTGCGCCGCCTGTGATAATGAAAGTTGAGATGAGTTAATGGTGTGTTTGATGATTATATTGCTTTCTAAGTGTATTTTTTTAGTTTAGTTTATTTGGATTAAGGACGCGTCAACCGTTAGGTCATAATGCACCACTCTAACCTAGGGGGGGGGGGAGGAAAAGAGGCCCATGCTGGTCAGAACCAGCCACGGGAAAGGGGAGGAAGGGGGGTTTCTCACGTCGCGGTCGTCATGTCTCTGTCATTGTTCGTGGTGTCATTGTCTTTGTCATCGTCGCCGGGGGGTCGTCAAGGGAAGGGGGCAAGGTCCCGACGACGATTGCCAGAGCTCGCCTCTAAATTCGGGGAGTAAATACTACCCATCTTGCTAGCTGCATGTTTGCAAGGTGGACTTTTTCTCTTGAATCGCCTTTACGATTAGCAGAGCCATGCTCTGGGCCAATTCTACCCCGGGCCTAGACGGGGGTTCTAAGTCTATAAATAACAAAATAAATTGGTTATGATAAAAGAAAGTAATAACAAAATAAACTAATACTGTTAAAATGTTTTAAGACTAACGAAACATAATAGGCCTATCTGCTCTTTTATTGGTGGTTATAAATTCGTGGAGTGTTTTATGGTCTTGATTTTGTAAACAGGTTATGTTTGTAAAACTAGTACTTTTTACGTACAATTTGCAAACTTTAATTCTCTTTTGTTTACACTGCATTACGATCTTCATGCGTATAGTACTAACAAAATATACAAACTACTTTCTTTAAATTGAGCTTCAATCTGTTCATATTATAAGGCTTAGTATTTTTATTTATGTAGCAAACATGTCTAAAGGGGATGCATCGATGGGACTTTAGGTTAGTGATAAAGTAGCAGCGTGCAGTTTAACATAAGAGGTATACTTTGTATTTTTCCCTGTTAATAATAAATACAGTGAATATGGAGTATAAGTAAACACATCTAAATCTTACAAACCCCGAAAGAAAGGTGATTTTTTGCACTTTGTGATCTCTTTAAATTTAGCGTTTGGTAGGAAAAACATTTCAACACAATATTACATTCAACTATACAAACACTGCAACTGAATGAAATGCCACTTCGGAAAAGCATCGCGTTCTTTCAAACTGTCAACTGCCGAAGTGAGCCCACACGAAATATGTGTTCGTCACATTTCTCGTGTACTCGAACAAACAAAGCCAGCAGGAACAAAGATAACGAGTACTGCTAATTGGGCTTCTAAGACGCCGGAAGACAAACCGAATAAGAACGGAACTCTCTGCGATATAGTTGAAAATGCAAAACCCTTCACTGTTTGGATGCAATCGTGCGATCGCTTATCTTTCTCGACTACTTTATAGGCCTCGACTTCCTCGCGAGGGGAGGAGAGTGGTGTAGAACTATGTAGGCCTAGACTTCCTAAATGTAACATGTTATAGAAGATAGAGGTATGAAACTAGAGAAGTATAGGACTAGACTGATTGCTAAGAATTATAAATGTGCAGGCCTAAGCTTTATAAAGGAGAGTCGAACTTTATAAACACTTTCTTTACAAGGGAGATATATTTGATATTTTGTTTACATAAGCGGATAAGACTATACTGTATTACGACGACGTGAGAAACTAGGGCGCTTCAACCGGTTAGGTTATATTGTGCATGCCTGTGATATTGAAAGTTGATGAGATGAGCTATGGTGTTTTTTTTTGTTTATTTGGATTAAGGACGCGTCAACCGTTAGGTCATAATGCACTACTCTAGCCTAGCGGATATGGGGGGGGGGGGGCTGGTCAGAACCAGCCACGGGTAAGGGGAGGAAGGATGTGTTGGCTGATTATATATAAGAAAATAAAGTGATGGTGATGATAGTAATAGCAAATCGAAAATTAATTATTTGAATGGAAATAAATAAATAAATAATAAATAAACAAAATAAATGTGTATGGTATGAATTAAATTTTGTTAAATAAATTACTTTGAATGAGAAATTTAGAAAGTTTGTCGCTATGGAAACGAGCTATACATATTCGGTATAATGCCCCTTTCACTTAGCAGACCTCTTCCGTAACGGCTATGTGTACACAGTATAAAAACATGCATAGTGTACAATATGCTTTAAAAAAAACTGTCACCCACTGAAAATCAGTGTTATGTAACTGAGTGGGTAGACTCCGAATACAATTTCTTTCTTTCTTTCTTTCTTTCTTTCTTTCTTTCTGTCATTCAGAATAATGTACTAAACTGCATACAAAATATTAACTTTAAGCAAAAATATTGATACTTGTTCCACAACATAGTAGTATTTGTATTCCAACAGTAGTTAATCTAAAATCTAAATTTGTTTTAGAAATACTAACGATGGAACAATTTTTTTGTTTATTTGGATTAGGGACGCGTCAACCGTTAGGTCATACTCATAATGCACCACTCTGGCCTAGGGTTTATTGGATTAAGGACGCGTCAACCGTTAGGTCATAATGCATCACTCTAACCTAGGGGGGGGGGGGGGGGGGGGGAGGAGGGAGGGGGCCCATGCTGGTCAGAACCAGCCACGGGAGGAAGGGGGGTTTCTCACGTCGCGTCGCGGTCGTCATCGTCTTTGTCATCGTTCGTTGTGTCATTGTCATCGTCGTCAAGGGGTCGTTAAGGGAAGGGGGAGGTGTCCCCGACGACGATTGCCAGAGCTCGCCTCTAGTTTCGGGGAGTAATATACTCCCCTCTTACTAGCTGATGTTTGCGAGGTGGACATTTTCTCTTGAATAGTCTTTTACGATTAGCAGAGCTATATGCTCTGGGCCAATTCTACCCCGGGCCCAGACGGGAACTAAATTTGTATCGGAAATACTAACGATGAAACAATGTTTCTTTAATTAATTAATTATTTTTTGACCACAATCATCTTTCCAAGTACTGCTTTCGCCTACGCTTCCGAAAACAGAGGCACACTTTATAGACCTAGACTTTCTAAGAATAAAGAGAGAGAGAGAGAGAGAGAGAGAGAGAGAGAGAGAGAGAGAGAGAGGCGCAAAAACAATGGAGGCCTAGTGTCGTGCATGCATTGGCCGAGGTTAGTAATAATGGCCGCCTTCAGATAAGGGGAATGATAAAGTATTCAGAGCCTGGGAGGTGGGGGTGGGGGCGTGATTCTCGTACAGGGGTAATTATAGACGTAAGGAAGATACCGCATACATAGATCACCGAGTCTTGTGGCGGGAAGTTTGAAGGGAGGGTCATCGCGAGAAGAACGCATTGCGGGCTGGGATCTGTGAATACATTATAAGAGCCACACATGTTGGAGCCAGGTGTTAAACGATCAAGATTCATCAAGTGCTTTGCATGTTCTTATCTTGTAGGACATAGGAAGCACACAGAGTGGGTGGAGGGTGTATTAAGTGCATCTGATAGTGGCGAGATTCTTGCATACGAATCATTAATAACGTCCACATGTAAATAAATCACTCCTTTATCGGGATGTAATTGGGCAAGGGAATTGCGACCTGAAACATACGGTTAGGTCGTTTGAGTTGTAGATGGTAGACTATACCTTATTGTAAGTTATTATTGTATGATACCTTTCCGTACTGCCAAATAAATCCCCTATCATTCCAATAGACTATTTTAGTGTACGTCATCCATCATGGCCACCCCTGGCAACGGCAACGCCCAGTTTTGACTCTAAACTCGTTTCGTTCGCAAGAAAGTAGTATTTTTGACCAACTCTCTTAAAGGTTTCTTTACCCTAAAAAATATTTTTTACCACATAATCTATAGCAAAATACTACACTAAAATGATCGCTTAAAAATTATATTTTGTATCTGCGATTTTACACGAATGTTTTAATTTTTTTAATCCAGAAAACTTCGAAAATTGGCGTTTTGAAAAATTTCTTAAATCGGCTTTAACCTGATTCTTTTTTTGTTCCACAGAGATACTAGAGCATCGTGTCTTGAAACTGGGCACAAATATACACTCAAACACGCAAAAATATGCATTTCAAAATGACACCCCTTCTTGGCAATCTGCATATTTTGACCGAACCACTTGCCCAAATTACAAAACAAAATATAGAGGATTTACAAAAAAGGCTGTAGAGTACGGATCAAAATCCTCCAAGGTCATGGGACATAAAGGACGTCCCCATGTTTTTTTCTTTTGGGAGATTTTTGCCGATGGGACCTAGCTCGAAAAATACCAAGTTTGACAATTTTGTTTTGGTCAATGGTGGACCCAATAATTTTTCTGTTCATTTCTAAATTCATAGGCCTAACTAGCTAGATATTTTTTAGTTTATAGCGGGTGAATACCCCTTCAAACTGTTCATAAACGCATACTTTTTTCCTACGATTATAACACTATTACAACGAGGGGAAAAAATGATATTTGAAAACTGAATGATTGAATGCTTTTTTCCATTAAAATGTAGCATGTTAATTATATAATATTTATAATATTTTGACTATTATTAACTTACTTTTAGGCCTTCAAGTAATTTCACGTATTAAATCAAAGTCTTCTTATACATACACCAAGACTAATCATTATATTCAAGCTATGTGTATGTGAAATATTGCTGTATTTGGGTGCAGTAGGCACAAAATTTTGCCTAGAATCAAATTTGTCGTTGCTAGGGACAACCAGGTTACGTGCCGTGTTTGAAAACTATTTTCGTTTGTGATTTATATTGGCAAAATGTTGAGCGAATTGGCAAAGTATTATTAGATTTGTCGCTAATTTAAGATGCTCATTTGTATGTTTAACACTCGCACAGAAAGATTGCCAGCTGAAACTAAGAGTGGGAAGGAATTAATGTCAGGTCTATTTTAGAAGGGTTCAATCCCATTTGATTATGACAAATTTTGAAAACAAGCGCGGAGCACTCACTATACTCGATCATTGGCTGTGATGGCTTCCGATAGAGATTGGCTAATCCTGAATTGGATCGTTAAGGAAGGAAATATATATCTCTCTGTTCTCATTGGAATACTTTGTCCGCGAGATGTATTGTAAAAACCGACCTCTAATGGTCATAAAATTACTGTTTGTTGGGGGTGCCCAACGCGGAGTCAGGGATTTTCCTGTTTGAATGAAAGGTGGGGGGTTGGGGGGGGGGCAAAAATGAGTTTTTAAGGAATGGTTTAATTTACTCCCGACTCCTCTTGGCGGGCGGTGGAAGACCTCCTTTCAACATCGGAGGCCGCTACTCGAGGTGGCTAAGTGTGAGTTGATCTGATTTCTGATACCGGTCGATAGGAAGAAAATATAATAAATTTGGTATACTTAATGTCCAATATCCTGATTTTTGAGTTCAAGTCCAGTCCGAGTACTTCGATATTTAACGAGTGTACTTTGATGAATTTTTGGTTTATTTGGATTAAGGACGCGTCAACCGTTAGGTCATAATGCACTACTCTAGCCGAGGGAAAATGGGGAGGAGGGGCCCTTGCTGTTCGGAACCAGCCACGGGAAACGGAGGTTCTCACGTCGCGTGTCGTCATTGTTTTTGTCATCGTACGTGGTGTCATTGTCGTCATCGTCGTCGAGGGGTCGTCAAGGGAAGGGGGCAAGGTCCCCGACGACGATTGCCAGAGCTCGTCTCTAGTTTCGTGGAGTAATATACTACCTTTCTTACAAGCTGATGTTTGCGAGGTGGACTTTTTTCTCTTGAATCGCCTTTTACGACTAGCAGAGCCATGCTCTTAGCCAATTCTACCCTGGGCCCAGACGGGGTGCAGGGGTGTATACTTTGATGAAAAATCAAACAAACTGATAACGTTATTTATAGATGTAAGACAGAGAATTGGTTCTAAAAATGATGACGGGTAACAGTAATCAACAATTTGAAAATTTCATTTCTCTTCTCGGAGATAACGTTAAGTGCAGTGACAAAACAATTTTTTGGAAGGGCCTACTCGGTTTCGAGCAGCAAATAGTCCAGCACCAATTACTCGAATTTTACTCGAAATGTTGGACAGAAACACACCATGATGATGAATTAGGCCTATATATACACAAGACACTAGGGCGCTTCAACCGGGTAAGTCATATTGCGCCGCCTGTGATATTGAAAGTTTATGAAATGAGCGAATGGTGTGTTCGATGGTTATATTGTTTTCTAAGTTTCTAATAGGAAAGAAAATCATGGTAATTATAATAAAATCAAAAAATACAGAAAAGTAATTTATTTGAATGGAAATAAAAAATGAAGAAAATTTGTTTGATGTGAATTAAATTTTGTTAAATAAATTACTTTGAATGAGAAATTTAGAAAGTTAAATAAAAAATAGAGTAGAATTGGATGTCTTATAGTTATACCAAATTATGACTTGAATACATGAGTTTTATGGATTGATTGAGCTCAATCTAAACACAAAAGGTATTCTCCACAACGGCAATGTAGAAACAACTCTGCAGTGAAATCTGAACACACGTCGTTAGCCTATTTTGAAGCCATCTGTAGAAACGAAAGTAAACCTGTGATGTTCATGTTTGTTTATTTAGATTTAGGACGCGTCAACCGTTAGGTCATAATGCACCACTCTAGCCTAGGGGGGTGGGGAGGAGGAGCCCATGCTGGTCAGAACCAGCCACGGGTAAGGGGAGGAAGGGGGGTTTCTCACGTCGCGGTCGTCATCGTCTTTGTCATTGTTCGTTGTGTCATTGTCATCGTCGCCGGGGGGTCGTCAAGGGAAGGGGGCAAGGTCTCCGACGACGATTGCCAGAGCTCGCCTCTAGTTTGGGGAGGAAGATACTCCGCTCTTACTAGCTGATGTTTGCGAGGTGGACTTTTTCTCTTGAATCGCCTTTTACGATTAGCAGAGCCATGCTCTGGGCCAATTCTTCCCCGGGCCCAGACGGGACACATTTCGTATTAAATATATTCCGATTTGCTTGATGTTGGATGTCATTTATGTATTATTTGTATTATAAGTTTACGATCTACATATGTTAAAACAAATAAATACACTGATTTTCAGTGGGGAGATTGGGATTCGAGCCTTGCGCTCGTGGTCGCTAACTGATGCTAACTAGCTCAGTAAGGCATATCGGCCAACAATCGCAACATTCATCATAAAGAAATGGAACACGGCGAACGTAAAAATACCAACTTGCACTTTTTATTAAAACGTAGTCAGGCAACGTGGCTTAAACACGAACCATGCGGGATGATTCAGTGCTTCATTTGTTCAAGCAAATTCTGCTCGTTCACGGGGTGGTTTATCGTTACTAGGACATGATGTTGTAGGTTGTTTGTAGATTAAATATGTACGAAATGCTAATACTCGCTGGGTCAATGCCAGCCACCCACACTTTTGACTACAGGTTTTATCCTTGGTTCCAAAAGGTTAAACTGCGAATACTGATATTGAAGAAGTTATAGTTTGCTATGATAATTTAATTTTAATCGTGGGAAACCTGTTATAGGGTGCAATTAGCCCCTCTTCAGGTGAACTAGGTATGTGCGGATAGGAAATTGTGAAGGGATGTCCGAGGGCTGTTTAAGAGGACTCAATCCCTTGCATTCGCCTTAACGACTGAGGAAAACCTCGGAAAAAAACCTTCAGTCAGGATTGCCGGTCTCGACGGGATTCGAACCCGGGACCTCCCGAATCAGAGTCGAGCGCTTAGCGCCCGAGCCAACACTGTCGGTTAGTTTGCTATAGTGTTCGTCAAGATCGTGGAGCAACTTCTAGAGCTCTATTCACGAAGGATAAAGCTTCTCAGCGGACGCACGGACACAGGTCCTAGTACTGTCACCAAACGGGATAAAAACATCGACCAATCGCAACACACAAACAAAGCATCACCTGAAACGGCCTATCGAAGGGTTAAAAGTATGTTTTCAGAGTCTTTAGTAGAAAAACGCAAATTCTTGACGGCAGCCAAAGCAATCATTTGCCTTAAATTGTACCTTTCGACGACTACGTAAAAAACTAGGGCGCTCCAACCGGTTAGGTCATATTGCGCCGCCTGTGAATGAAAGTTGTATGTTTGATGATTTAATTGTTTTCTAAGTGTATAGATAACAAAATAAATTGATGATGATGACAGTAAAAGCAAAATAAAAGTTATGTTTATGTGAATGAAAAGAAAGAAAAGAAAGAAATGTGAATGAGTGAATTAAATTTTGTTTAATAGATTACTATGGATGAGAAATTTAAAAAGTTTGTCGCCGTTATCATATGATTGCGCACGCAATTTGATCTCTCCCAGACATATGAAGAACTTCTACCATATCATATTGTACCTTTGACAAGTACATTTGGTTTATTTGGATTAAGGATGCCTCAACAGTTAGGTCATAATGCACCACTCTAGCCTAAGGGGGGTGGGGTGGAGGAGCCCATGCTGGTCAGAACCAGCCACGGGTAAGGGAGGAAGGGGGGTTTCTCACGTCGCGGTCGTCATCGTCTTTGTCATCGTTCGTTGTGTCATTGTCATCGTCGCCGGGGAGTCGTCAAGGGAAGGGGGCAAGGTCCCCGACGACGATTGCCAGAGCTCGCCTCTAGTTTGGGGAGTAAGATACTCCACTCTTACTAGCTGATGTTTGCGAGGTGGACTTTTTCTCTTGAATCGCCTTTTACGATTAGCAGAGCCATGCTCTGGGCCTATGATATGGAACCCTATTCACGAAGATTTGAAGGAAACCGCTAGCGCTCCACGATCTTGACGCACACTATAACTTCATCGAAAGGTGAATTTGATCCAACCAGCCGTGCCCACTTTGAAATACTGACCGCTGATGGTCTCGTTGATGCCTCCAGCTTTGTCGAGCTTGCTTTGGAAAGCTAGATATTAAATCCCAACTAGCCTCCTACCAGGGTCAAGAAGACATTATGTGTCGCCCTTGTTGAAGGTATTCGGTTTTTATCGCGATATTTGCGTGACACACACACAGACGGACTGAAAGATAAGTGATGCATATAGAAGGGCTTTTCTCCTTAATAAAAGCATTCCAGTTAGGATTTCAAGTGTCTAGGATTGAGCCACTAACCCCTGAATCTGGTATATTTTTTACTATAGGTAATCCACGTCTTTCGGTGTGGATATCATTGTCATTTTTTATTATTTTAGTACGTTGTCTCATAGTACAAAATATAGGAAACTTATTCATAATAATATGTACTTCTTACTCCTCGAACAAAACACTGTTAAAAACAATGGCAGAGCACGCACCTGCTGCGTAATAATTCGGTGACACCCGTCACCTTCCTCAGTAACCTCGCGTCTGAGGAAGGTGACGTATGTCACCGAAATATTACGCAACAATAAGTGAGTGCTGTGCTATATGTTTTTAACCGTGTTTTGTTCAGGGAGTAAGACGAGTATTTTATCATTTTCCGGTTAGCATGTCTTGGTGTTTTATTTAATTTTTTTTATTTGGATTAAGGACGCGTCAACGTTAGGTCATAATGCCACTCCTAGCCTAAGGGGGGTGGGGAGCACCATGGCCCATGCTGGTCAGAACCAGCACGGGTAAGGGGAGGAAGGGGGTTTCTCACGTCAGGTCGTCATCGTCTTTCATCGTATCGTTGTGTCATTGTCATCGTCGCCGGGGGGTCGTCAAGGGAATGGGGGCAAGAGCCCGACGACGACTGGCAGAGCTTGCCTCTAGTTTCGGGGAGTAAAATACACCCTTACATACGAGCTGATATTTGCGAGTTGGACTTATTGTCTTGAATCGTCTTGTACGATTAGCAGAGCTATGCTCTGGCCAATCTACCGGCCCAGACGGGTGGTGTTTATAAACTTATACATAGGTACTACATAGCGTCACTAGAAACTTAGGTTATCCTGTTTGACTACGTTTCTTATCCACCATTCGACACTAATTCAATTCCCAACGTGCAATATTAAGTTACAAAGTTAATGATTTTACAAATAATGCTATATTGATTCGTTTCAGGTTTCGCAAGGATTTTCAATTAGTTATCTGATTGCGTTGGAAATCAATTTGAAGGTGGTGGCAGTGTCGAATGTTTGCTAACAAAATAACGTATAGTACCGTGAAAAGTAAACTCATATAATACAGATGGTTTATTTGGATTAAGGACACGTCAACCGTTACGTCGTAATGCACCACTCTAGCCTAGGGGAAATGGGGAGCAGGAGCCCATGCTGGTCAAAACCAGCCACATATAAGGGGAGGAAGGGGGGTTTCTCACGTCGCGGTCGTCAATGTCTTCGTCATCGTTCGTGGTGTTCGTGGTGTCATTGTCGTCATCGTCATCGGGGAGGTCGTCAAGGGAAGGGGGTGGTTTTTTTTTTTGGTTTATTTGGATTAAGAACGCGTCAACCGTAAGGTCATAATGCACCACTCTAGCCTAGGGGGGGGGGGGGGAGGCTCATGCTGGTCAGAACCAGCCACGGGTATAAGGGAAGGAAAGGGGGTTCTCACGTCGCGGTCGTCATCATCTTTGTCATCGTTCGTTGTGTCATTGTCATCGTCGTCGGAGAGGTCGTCAAGGGAAGGAGGAGGTGTCCCCGACGACAATTGCCAGAGCTTGCCTCTAGTTTGGAGAGTAATATACTCCCCTCTTACTAGCTGATGTTTGCGAGGTGGACTTTTTCTCTTGAATCGCCTGAGCCATGCTCATGGGCCAATTCTACCCCGGGCCCAAGACGGGGGGAGTACAGCTAGTTTTAACTTTTAATGCGGTTGGATAAGCACGGACCAGCTTTTTTAATAATGTTACATGTCCACTACGAAAATCGCTTGATCGCTAGATAGAGCGAATTTCCACTCAAGTTCTGGGCTACATTTCGATGCCCAATTTTACCGAAAAAATTAGAAACTTTGGAAAGTCGTTTAGAAATTATATTCGTATGTCGCAATGCAGAGAACATTTCAACATTTCAAATAATATAATCAAGCTTTGGACTCGAAAATCCTTTTGGTGATCTATTTGCGGTGATGTTATAAAAGAAACTGAACAATATTTTGAAAATGTGCTATGTTCACGACAAACACATGCACATCCAACGTGACATATCAGTGCAAACCACAACCCATATAGAACTATCACTAGAGCTTCTAAGTGGTCTAGTTCTTATCCAGCGAGAGATCGCAGTTAGTCGAAAATCCACCAAGACTGATTCCTGTCTCATTCTGTAATTTAATTGACTTTTTTGTATTTATTACAGTTAAACAAAGAAGTATGAGGAAAACAAAAGTAACCGCGTGCTTGCACAATTTTGAAACTACGACGTGAGAAACTAGGGCGCTTCAACCGGTTAGGTTTTATTGTGCCGCCTGTGATATTGAAAGTTAATGAAATGAGTTAATGGTGTAATAATTATAATCAATAATTGGACTCGGCATGTTCTTTTAGTAAATTATTATATTAAATTAATTATTATTATTATTATTATAATTACTATTGTGGGCATGATTGTGGTATAATTTTTAATTTTTATTTGAATATATTTTTTATTGAGATCAAGATGGCTGTGTTTGTTAGATGTGTGCGACCTTGGCTGGGAGACGGAGTTTATGTTTTGTTTGGTTTGTTGCCTTTTGAAGGGTACTGAAAGTACCGAAATATTGCTTTTCCATTAATTTAATATAATAATTTACTAAAAGAACATGCCGAGTCCAATATTGATTATATATTAAACCAACTGTTCTAAGAATCTCAGAATTATAAAAGAGTAATGGTGTGTTTGATGATTATTGTTACCTATAAGTTTATATTTTATTATGATGGTGATGATAAATAGCAAACCAAAAAGTATTTATTTGAATGGAAATAAATTAAAGAAACGTGTATGATGTAATTTTTTTTAAAAATTACTTTGAATGAAAAATTTTTAAAGTTCGTCGCCGTTATCATTGATAGAAGTTCTTCATTTGACTGGGAGAGATCAAATTGCGTGCGCAAGGCATCGTATTATTTGGTAATAACTACAATCGATAGAGCTTCAAAGTGGTCACACACAGCGACGCGAGTGATCGCAATTATATTTGAAAATCATCCAAGACTACTTCCTGTCTCATTCTGTAATGTTGCCTTATTTGTATTTATAACAGTTCAACAACAACCAAAAATGAACAAATAAATTTAGACAAAACCCGGTGCTCGATATTACGACGACGTGAGAAACTAGGGCGCTTCAACCGGTTAGTTCATATTGCGCCGCCTGTGACGACGACGACGTGAGAAACTAGGGCGCTTCAACCGGCTAGTTCATATTGCGCCGCCTGTGATATTGAAAGTTCATTAAATAAGTTAATAGTGTGTTTGATGACCCCAATAACTAACTAACCAACCATCCAACTGATGATTAGATATCACGACGACGTAAGAAACTAGGGCGCTTCAACCGGTTAGGTCATATTGCGCCGCCTGTGATATTGAAAGTTAATGAAATAAGTTAATAGTGTGTTTGATGATTATATTGTTTTCTAAGTGCCCATATATAATAAGAAAAGACAATGATTTTTTTTGTTTATTTGGATTAAGGACGCGTCAACCGTTAGGTCATAATGCACCACTCTAACCTAGGGGGGGGGGAGGAGGGGCCCATGCTGGTCAGAACCAGCCACGGGTAAGGGGAGGAAATGGGGTTCTCACGTCGCGGTCGTTATTGTCTTCGTCATCGTTCGTGGTGTCATTGTCATCGTCGTCGGGGAGGTCTCCACTTGACTCTTATGGCTCGAATGTCTGTTTTTTTCCCCTTTTTTTTCTGTTACTGCTTCGGTACAGGTCGCACCGTTTCTCTGATCGACCTGAAATTTTGAACACATGTACATACCACCTAGACGGGTTGCTGTATGGTTTTTGAACAAAATCCAATCGTTGGTTATAAAAATAAAAATAAATAAAAATAAATAAAAAAATAAAAATGATTCGATCGTTATGAAATTTTTCAGGGTCAATAAGTACAACATTCTCTCCTATTTTACAAATTTTCAGGTAAATCGGTCAAGACGTGAAGACTTATTGGTGATCATAATTCGAAAAATGATGTGGTTCCGATCGTTATGAAATTTGTCAAGGAGGCAGTGAAGAAACAACACTTTAGAAGGCATTTCGATTACATTGTTGTCCCGTGGCGTCATTCAATTCAGCGATCAACAACAACATTGAAAGTTTTCGTCTTTTAAAGATGTTTTAAAGACTGTTATCTGATAAAATGGACATTATGGGAATGTCGTAATCGGGTCGTGTTGCACGTACCGGTGCTCGCTCAACAACAAAAGACAAAAAGACGATGATGGTGATGATAGTAATAAAAAAACAAAAATTATTTATTTCAATGGAAATAAATAAATACAAGTAATGGGTATTATGTGAATTAAATTTTGTTAAATAATTTACTTTTAATGAGGTATTTAGAAAGTTTGTTGCCGTTATCAAATGATAGAAGTTCTATACATGATTGGGAGAGATAAAATTGCGCAAGGCATCTATCATATTATGTGGTACATTGTACTAGCATATGATGTACTGTCAAGGCTCGTTTGTTGTAAATTCAAACTAATTTAAACTGTTGCTTCAAAACAAAATAATAACTGTTTGTTTTAATAGGATTTAAAAGAAAATTGTGGGATAGACATTCCGATTTTACAAGTATAGCTTTTTACACAAATTCCGTATATTTTGGCCGTGCATTATTTAAGTAGAAATGAGATAGAAAATCATTTGGACGCACTTTTTATCTCCGCAACTGTACCGAGTATCAAAATACAATTTAATCAGAAAGTTGTAGAGCAATAAATCAATTGATTTGTTTTGGACGAGGGAACAAATGAAATTAGTGTAATCCGATAAACAACAGAGCCCAAAATAAATCGAACAAAGCCGGTTCGTACAACGTATAGTTGGACATGTTCTGTTCGAATTCGTTCAGGGACGGAACCAAGATCGGTAAAATATTCTTGGGAAGGAACATGATGCAATTATCACGTGTTTTGTTGTTTAATGTAGGCATATCTGTCTTTGCGAGTACGACGTGAGAAACTAGGGCGCTTCAACCGAAGAGTCATATTGCGTCGCCTGTGAATGTGTTATTGTAAGCATGAAATGTGTGAATATTAAGTTTGATGATTATATTATTTTCTTTGTTTATTTGGATTAAGGATGCGTCAACCGTTAGGTCATAATGCACCACTCTAGACTAAGGGATATGGGGAGGAGGGGCCCATGCTGATCAGAACCAGACACAGGTAAGTGGAGGAAGAGGGTTTCAATAGAATCAAATTATGGTGGTGAGTAAAAGCAAAACAAAAATGATTTATTTGAATGGTTTGTTTGTCACCGTTGTCTTAATGATAGAAGTTCTTCATATGATTGGGAGAGATCAAATGCGTGCGCATGGCATCGTATGGTATATTCTGCTAGCATATGATGTGCGGTGAAAGATACATCACATGTGTCACATCTGGGAACATTTTCTCTGGTTAAAAGATATCCGTGAGTTAGGCGTGTGTGGCCTATTCGAAATCTGGACAATAAACAATAACACCTCTTCTCTACGTGAGAGTCGAGATAGTGTCGTAGCGTGCGTTTGTACTCTTTTAGTTAGTTCGTGTGGGATTGTGTCATCTGGCTGTGCGTGTTTCATTTTGACAAAATTGCAAGGCAAAGCAACCTCACATACAAGTTATTGACGCTTGAAAAATATATTCTACAATTTCTATGACATTTATTTGGAATAGGGCGTGTCAACCGTTAGGTCATAATGCGCCCCTCTATAGCCTAAAACCAGCCACGCACAAAAGGGAGGGTCATCATGGTCATCTTCTAAGTCATCGTTTCTAGCTGTCATGGTCGTCATCGTCATCGGGGAGGTCGTCGAGGGCAGGGTATGGTACCCCGATGACGACTGTCAGAGCTTGCTTCTACTTTTGGAGAGTAATTTACTCCCCTATATATACTAGCTATTGCGAGATGGACTTTTACGATTAGCAGAGCGATGCTCTGGGCCAAATTATAAACCGGGTCCAGAATGGGGTCATACAAGTTATTGACGGTTAAAACAAAATCTGTAAAATGCTATAAAATGCTTAGTTTCAAAATTAAGGTGCTATAGATATTCAAAATCAGAGTTTTGGTTTATTTGGATAAAGGACGCGTCAACCGTTAGGTCATAATGCACCACTCTAGCCTAGGCGATATGGGGAGGAGGGGCCCATGCTGGTCAGAACTAGCCACGAGTAAGGGGTCGAAGGGGGGTTTCTTACGTCGCGGTCGTCATCGTTTTTGTCATCGTTCGTTGTGTCATTGTCGTCATCGTCGTGGAGGGGTCGTCAAGGGAAGGGGGCGGTGTCACCGATGACGATTGCCAGAGCTCGCCTCTAGTCTCGAGAAGTAATTTATTCTCCTCTTATACTTGCTGATGTTTGCGAGGTGGACTTTTTCTCTTGAATCGCCTTTTACGATTAGCAGAGCCATGCTCTGGGCCAATAATATCCCGGGCCCAGACGGGGGTTTAAAACGTTATTTCCTCGCATACGTATAACTCAAATCTTGGTTTTAAAAATAATATATTTTCCTGCTTTAATTTACGAGCGAACGCGAAAAATACAATTTTTTCTATTATCTATAAGACTCCCTCACACTACACGTAGCCTATCCCTGGCGCAAAGTACTGTCAGCGCTCATCGTATTGGTTTCTCCACGCCATGCACGGGTGATGTGCTATGAATGGTTATGGTAATGTCTAGCGATGTGCGAGTAGGAGTAGTAAGCTCCTAGACATTGATGGATGGCGTCGACATGGAGTTATCACCGCATGTCTAGCTATCTCTCTTTGCACAGACAGGCGGCTAGGCGCAAGGGAGGAACGTTATTATATAGTTAGCTACACTGCATGGCGGGAATTTAATCTCGACTCCAGACGAAGCTCTCAATGCATTAGTTCGATAGGGATTTTACTCACCCACGAAGAAGTTTTGTTTCATGTTCATATTTAAAGTTTATTTTGATCAAGGGTGCGGTTACCGTTAGGTCATAATGCGCCACTCTAGCATAGGCCCTAGGGGATATGGGCAGTAAATTTCCATGCTGGTCAAAACCAGCCACAGGGAAAGGAGGAGGAAAGTTGGGTTCTCACGTCGTTGTCGTGATCGTCTTTGTCATCGTTTGTGTCGTCTTGGTCGTCGTCGTCGTTGGGGAGATCGCCAAGAGAAGGAGGATTGGTTCCTGACGGCAACTGCCAAAGTTAGTCTCTAGTTTCAGGGAGTAATAATATACATTGCTACATAATATAGCTGATGTTTGCGAGATGGACTTTTCCTCTTTCCTCGCTTTCTATGATTAGCATAGCCATGCGCTGGGCCAAATTCTACTCCGGGAACAGATGGGGGCAATCCCCGTAGTAGCTATGTTTCATTATACTTCTTTTGATTCCGGTGTAAATGTATAAATTCTCTTAATAGTTGTAAGGTATTTCTAGACAACATCTAAAAAGTGACCAATAGTATCAGCAACATATTAAAAACAATACACAATGTTCAATATTACGTGTCTGCTGATGATATGCACTTTTTGCTTTTTTTTTTTGGTTTATTTGGATTAAGGACGCGTCAACCGTTAGGTCATAATGCACCACCCTAACCTAGGGGTGGTGGGGGGAGGGGGAGCTGCATTAATGACGACGTGAGAAACTAGGGCGCTTCAACCGGTTAGGTTATATTGCGCCGCGTTTGATGTTGTAATTTAATTAATTGAGTTTATTTATGGTGTGTTTGATGAGTTATTGTTTTCTAAGTTTGCTTACGTGTTTAACGAATAAACAAACCCTCATTAAAAATCTCTTGAACGATTAAAGCTGATGTTTTATGATGTACAGAACATTATTAATGACCGATGGAATTAAACCATTATTTTGTTGATTAATACGTGACTTTTTTACAAATAATAATTCCAAAAGTGTTTAAATAGAGGGGGAAATTAAATTTTGTAAAATTACGTTCAAAACTCATTTGACGGTACTGAAACATGTCACATACATTATATTCATCATAATATTCTGTATGATAATCATTATTGTAACCAATCTGATAACAACCTCCATTCTGACCGTGAAGTAGTCGTAAAGTTGAGGGTTTAGAGCTCATTATAACGTCCACCACGTTTTGATTAGAGCACAATGCGCCAAGTGCAAGGCTCGTAAACAACAGCCGGGAGACGAGTTTAAGGAGATGGGATAGTCGCGAAATTAAAACTACGCGAAATTACATATTTTTCGTGATATCTCGAGAACGATTCAAAATATCTAAAAACTGATTCTAGACCGCTACGTGGTATTGTGAGAACTATAGCCTGTAATAAAAAATATTGTAATGTGATGGTCATTAAGTTTTTTATTAGAATTTTAATTAATTAAATGCATATCTTAAATACAAACCGCACCGATTTTTATATTTGAATATTTTTTCTTGCATTATATTGTTCTAACAAACCCACAATTCGGCCTAGAATCATTTTAGATATTTTGCATCATTCTCGAGATATCACGAAAAGAACTGTTATTTCGCGTGGTTTTAATTTCAAGACTACCCCATCCTCTTAAGCGTTCAGCTTTCTGCCTTTTCCGGGTAAATGGTTAACAACATCGTTATCATCTTTCATGTGAACGTGGATCCAGTTCGCACATTCCTCAATTCATCGATTTCGAACAATAAATTAGTGAAATCTGATTATTAAGAACTTAAAAACCTCAAGAATCAATCATTTGGTGGAGGTGCCGGGCTAGTCGAATTACCCTCTTTGGATGGAAATTTACTCATGTCTTGTGAAGTTACGTCAACGACGACGTGAGAAACTAGGGCGCTTCAACCGGCTAGGTCATATTGCGCCGCCTGTGAATGAAAGTAAATTAGAAGAGTTAATGCAGGTATGTTTGATGATTAGATTGTTTTCTAAGTGTATAAATAACAAAATAAATTGAAGATGAAGAAAGTAATAGCAAAATAAAAGTTATGTATGTAAATGAAAATAAAGAAAAGAAAGAAATGTGTATGAAGTTAATTAAAGTTTGTTAAATAGATTACTTTGGATGAGAAATTTGGAAAGTTTGTCGCCATTATCATATGATAGAAGTTCTTCATATGATTGGGAGAGATCAAATTGCATGCGCAAGGCATCATATTTGGTACAATCTGCTAGCATATGATGTACGGTTAAAGGTACATCACATGTGTCACATATGGGAATAACCTTTTCCTTGGTTAAGAGATATCCGTGTGTTAGGCGTGTGTGCCCTATACGAAGTCTAGACAATACCACCTCTTCTCTACGTGAGAGTCGAGACGTAGGTGGACGAATTTTGTTAGTCAATGTGGGCATCACACTACGCAATTTGTTATTTTGCAACACATCCCAAGATGCTTGTCGCAAATCCAACAATCTTTGCTTTAATCCACTCTTGACATCTGGAACGGGAACTAGATTGAAATCAACGTCGCGACGCTGGGAAGCTTCCCTAGCAGCCCGATCAGCGTGTTTATTTCCCTCTTGGCCCACGTGTCCAGGTATCCAGCAAAACTCTATTATATATCCTTTAGAGGTTAGTTTTTTTAAATTGAATTTGATGTCTTGTACTTAATGATGACTAGAATACTTGAGTTTTATAGCTTGAAGTGAACTTTAGCTATCTGAACACGAAAGGTATTCTCCACAACGACAACGTAGAATGTATTTAAGAGTTTCACGGATGGCGAATAACTCTGCCATGCAAACTGAACACACGTCGCTTAGCCTGAAACGTTCAGTTAAGGTGGAGCAATAAAAGGCACTTCTAACCTTGTTGTCGATTTTGGAGCCATCTGTGAATACCAAAGTAAACCTTTGATGTTCATGGCAAATCTTTCTAAAGTTAATTTTGAATACAGTATCGCAAGTAGAGTTGACATCTACATTCGACGACGACGTGAGAAACTAGGGCGCTTCAACAGGTTAGGTCATATTGCGCCGCGTTTGATATTATAAGTTAATTAAATGAGTTTTGATGAGTTATATTATTGTTTTCTAAGTTTGCCAACGTGTTTTACGAATAAACATATATCCATTAAAAATGTCATGAACGATTAAAGCTGATGTGTTATGCTATACAGTACATTATTAATGACCGATGATCCATTAACTTGTTGATTAAAACGTGATTTGTTTTACTAATAATAACTACTCCAAAAGTGTTTAAAATGAGAGGGAAATTCAATTTTGTAAAATTACGTTCGAAACTCATTTGACGGCACTGAAACATGTCACATACATTCTATTCATCATAATATTCTGTTTGATTATCATTATTGTAACCAATAAGATAACTACCTCCATTCTGTCCGTGAAGTTGTCGTTAAGTAAAAGGGTTTAGAGCTCATTATAACGTCCACCACGTTTTGCTCAGAGAATAATGCGCCAAGCGCAAGACTCGTAAACAACAGCGCAGAAACGAGTTTAAGCGCTCAGCTTTCTGCCTCTTCCGGGTAAATGATTAACAACATTGTTATCACCTTTCATGTGAACGTTGATAAGGATGTTGGTGGTTATTACTTTTAAGGGCGCGTCAACCGTTAGGTCATATTGCGCCTCCTGTGATAATGTAGTTGTTTATTTGTTAGTTTATAACTATATATTTTCCAAAGGGGAGGAACGTAAGGGGTGACGTGGGGAGACGCGGAGTGGACGGGCTTGTGCAGGTCAGAACCAGCCTTGTATGAGATTCAGTACGCACATTCCTCAATTCATCGATTTCGAACAATAAATTAGTTAAATCTGATTATTAAGAACTTGAAAACCTCCAAATTAAAATATTTGGTGGAGGTGCCGGGTTAGTCGAATTACCGTGTTTGGATGAAAATTTACTCAATTTTGTGTAGGTACGTCGGGAATTTATTATACCAGTCCCAGTGTACATCTATTATCGCAAATGTTCATAGTTGTTTGTTTATTTTTATCAAGGGCGCGTCAACCGTTAGGTCATAATTCGCCATTCTATAGCCTAGGCCCTAGAGAACATATTGCGACGACGACGTGAGAAACTAGGGCGCTTCAACCGGTTAGGTCATATTGCGCCGCCTGTGATATTGAAAGTTGATGAGATGAGTTGATGGTGTGTTTGATGATAAGATTGTTTTCTAAGTGTGTATATATAAGAAAAAAAATGATGCTGATGATAGCATAGCCAAACAAAAGTTATTTATGTGAATGGACGTAAATAAATTAAAGAAATGTGTATGATGTGAATTAAATTTTGTTAAATAGGTTACTTTGGATGAGAAATTTAGAAAGTTTGTCACCGTTATCATATGATAGAAATCGTTCATATGATTGGGAGAGATTAAATTGTGTTTGTAAGGCATCATATTTGGTACATTTTTCTAGCATGATGTACGGTTAAAGGTACATCACATGTGTCACATCTATCTGGGAATAACCTTTTTTTCTCTGGTAAAGATTTGTTTATTCGGATTACGGACGCGTCAACCGTTAGTTCATAATGCACCACTCTAGCCTAAGGCTGGTCAGAACCAGCCACGGGTAAGGGGAGGAAGGGGGGTTTCTCACGTCGCGGTCGTCAATGTCTTTGTCATCGTTCGTTGTGTCATTGTCATCGTCGCCGGGGGGTCGCCACGGGAAGGGGGCAAGGTCCCCGACGACGATTTCCAGAGCTCGCCTCTAGGTTCGGGGAGTAATATACTCCCCGCTTACTAGCTGATGTTTGCGAGATGGACTTTTTCTCTTGAATCGCCTTTTACGTCTGTGGCGAGGTCGTCAAGGGAAGGGGGCAAGGTCCTCGACGACGATTGCCAGAGCTCGCCTCTATTTTTGGGGAGTAAAATACTACCCTTCATACTAGCTGATGTTTGCGAGGTGGACTTTTTCTCTTGAATCGCCTTTTACGATTAGCAGAGCTATGCTCTGGGCCAATTCTTCCCCGGGTCCAGGCAATAGGAGTGAGTGTGAGTAGGGTGCCTGTATTATATAATTTTAGTTCCTTATCATTTAGCTGTAAAAATTCTCAAAGTAGCCCACATAGAAGAGCGTTTATTATTGTTTCGATTTTCGGTCATTCTTTAGGCAATATTCGCTGAAAATGTAAACTATTTTCCGATATAGCCTACTGTTCAGTGTTTAGGGTAGTCAATTTCTTCAATAGACATACCTCAAAATAAAATGTAATTTTTTAGTTATCTCCATCCATTGGCCAATCCGTGTATTGAACGACGACGTGAGAAACTAGGGCGCTTCAACTGGTTAGGTCATATTGCGCCGCGTTTGATATTGTAAGTTAATTAAATGATGTTTTGTGTTGTTGTTTATTTGGATTAAGGACGCGTCAACCGTTAGGTCATAAAGCACCACTCTAACCTTTGAGGGGTGGGGGGGGAGGAGGGGCTCAGGCTGGTCAGAACCAGCCACGGGTAAGGGGAGGAAAGGGGGTTCTCACGTCGCGTTCGTCATAGTCTTTGTCATCGCTCGTTGTGTCATTGTCATCGTCGTCGGGAGGTCGTCAAAGGAAAGGGGGGGGAGGTGTCCCCGACGACGATTGCCAGAGCTTACCTCTAAGTTCCGGGTAGAAATATATTCCCCTTTTACTAGCTGATGTTTGCGAGGTGGACTTTTTCATTTGAATCACCTTTTACGATTAGCAGAGCCATGCTCTGGGCCAATTCTACCCTGGGCCCAGACGGGGTTTTGATGAGTTAATGTTTTTTTGTTTGCCTACGTAAACAATGAACATACACCTATTTAAAAATCTCATGAATTATTAATGCTTGATGTGTTATGATATACAGAACAATATTAATGATCGATGAAATTTTGCCATTAACTTGTTGATAAATACGTGATTTGTTTTATTAATAATAACTCCCAAAGGGCTTAAAATGACGGGGAAATTCTATTTTGTAACATTACGTTCAAAAGTTTAAAAGTCCCCCACTGAAAATCAGTTATATAACTGAGGGGCAGACTCTAATAAAATGTATTTATTTATTTTATTTAACTCTTTTGAAGATACTGAAACTAGTCACATACATTTTGTTCATCATAATATTCTGTTTGATAATTATTATTGTAACCAATATGATAACTACCTCCATTCTGACTGTGAAGTGGTTGTAAAGTTGAGGGTTTAGAGCTCATTATAACGTCCACCACGTTTTGATTAGAGCACAATGCGCTGAACGCTAGACTCGTAAACAACAACCGGGAGACGAGTTTAAGGGAGGACGTTCCTGAGAAACGGGTGACTTATCGAAATAGTTATTTAATATAAAAAAATGTGTTTTATGCTTTAAATGATTCTTATAAGTAAAAAAAAGATGTTTTTTATAGTATATTTATTTATTCATACGTATTTAGAGTCTACCCACTCAGTCACACAACTGATTTTCAGTGGGGGACAGTAAACTTAAGTGACCAAGCCAACCCTGCAGGCCCCGACGCAATCGAAGAGTGAACGATAACCAACCAAAAATCGATGTTTTTCGATGTATCCATTATGAGTATAATTATTTATTTATGGCTGGACGCACTTTTTTGTATATATTTTACTATATTAATTATGTAATTTATTATATTTATTTTTTATAAAATATATTACTTTTTATTGATTTAGAGTTTTAAGTCAGTAGTATAAAAACTATAGAATCTAGTATTTTCCAGGACGTCCTCCCTTAAGCGTTCAGCTTTCTGCCTTTTCCGGGTAAATGGTGAACATCATCGTCATCATATTTCATGGAACGTTGATAAAGAATCATTGTATGAGATCCAGTATGCACATTCCTCAATTCGTCGATTTCGAGATTCAAATATTTGGTGGAGGTGCCGGGTGAGTCGAATTACCGTGTTTGGATGGAAATTTACTCAATTTTTGTGTAGGTACGCCGGGAATTTATTACACCAGTCCCAGTCTACATTTATTATCGCAAATTTTCATACTTTTAGTTTATTTTTATTAAGGGCGCGACAACCGTTAGGTCTTAATGCGCCTCTCTATAGCCTAGGCGATATGTAAAGAGGGGCCCATGCTGGTCAGAAGCAGCCAATGGTTGGGATTTTTGGTTGGGGGTTGGGAACCAGCCACGGGTAAGGGGAGGAAATGAGGTTCTAATGTCGCGGTCGTCATCGTCTTTGTCATCGATTTTGTTGTAATAGTCGTCGTCATCGGGGAGGTCGTCAAGGGAAGCGGAGGGGAGAGGTTTCTTCGACGACGATTGCCAGAGCTCGCCTCTTGTTTTCGTGGAGTAATATTCTACCTTTCTTACTAGCTGATGTTTGAAAGGTGGACTTTTTCACTTGAATCGCCTTTTACGATTAGCAGAGCCATGCTCTGGTCCAATTCCACCCCGGGCCCAGTCAATGTGAACCAGGTCAACGTGATTAAGGCAGAGGGAGTGAGATTAGGGTGCCCGTATTATAATTTTACTTCTATATCAATCAGCTGTAAAAATACTCAAAAGTTGATTGCTTTATTATTCAAAATAGCCCACATATCAGTTGTAATTATTATTGTTTCGATATTCGGTCATTCTTTGGGCAATGTTTGCTGAAATAAAACTTAATTTTTTTTACGATATAGCCTACTTTTCAGTGTTCAAGGTAGTCAATTTCCTCAGTAGACCATAACCTCAAAATAAAATGCTTCTTTTCAGATATTCAGATGTAACATGTTTACACGTAGATATTCGAGGAGTTATATATGTTCGTACAAAACACTTTGACAATAATTCCTGTTAGAACTCGAACAAGCCTGTCCACACACTTCACTATACACATACTAACATCCACCACCGTATATTTGCTAATACCGACAGTGTTGGCTCGAGCGCTGATTCGAGAGGTCCCAGGTTCGAATCCCGTTCAGGGAGCAGTCAATCCGACTGAAGGTTTTAAGTTCCTTTAGTTTCCTCAGTGTTATAGTATGACATGCAAGGGATTGAGTCCTCTAAAATACCTTCGATATACCATCACTTTCATCCGAATCCTAGTTCACCTGAAGAGGCTAATCGCACCCTTCGGTTTCCCACGATAAAAATTTAAACTTTATGAGCTAAACCACCATGGATGTGGCGCCAAGTGTAACACAACAACAAATGCGTAACGTTCCCCCGACATTCGGTCAGTGTGTTGCGGTGATGCAATGAATGCGGGTCGTTCCCTAACAATGGGACACGCAACCTCAGATGCTAATGCGAGACGCTCGACCCGTCTGGAACGCACCGCATTTGAATAGCAAATTATTACAGACACTTCACGGCAAATCAGATAGTTAGGGGCTCTTCTAACCCGCAAGAATGCATCCTTCTCTCCGGGTCTTATAACTCGTATATGTGACATTAAGTTGGTTAACGTACAAGTATTTAAATAATTTAACTACATCCATCGTTTAAAGCTATATCCCATACTTAATTTATATCACAATATTAAAGAGGGAAGCTCTCTCTACAAAATGTAGTGACCTTGGCAATGTTTCACTTGATAATGACCTTGAGGTTTATGCCAATTTTTTATATTTTGAACGGGCTTTATTGATCTGATGAGGCTACTTATACTGCTTTTAATAATAATCCCCAACAAACATCACCGTTTACACATTTCTGTCTGTCTGCACTTGTTTGTGCGTGAACCGTATCTCAAGATAAAACCGAACATGTCCATCAACTGATATCCGTTTTCATAGTTGACATTGCCCTCATACAACGACTAAACATTATGTTTTTCGGTTCGGGGGGCAGGGCTTTCGCCGTCCAAATTAGAGATTCTTTTAACCCGGCACCTCCACCAAAAATTGAATATCCGAGGATATATTTTAATCTTTAATAATCCGTTGTTTAATTACTGTCGCTTCCTTTTTTGGATATTCCCGACCCATTAAAAAAAGTAACTTTCGTACAAATGAAAGACAATTAAGATTTAGTTTATTCTATTGTATACAGACCTACTGGAAAAAAGTTCGTGAGAAACTAGGGCGCTTCAACCAAGGAGGAAGGAATAATGTAAGGAGGCAGTGTGGCGTCGTCAAAACCATAGCCACTTTGAACCTTGCTTTGAACGACAATGGTGGTCGGCGAAAGCCTCGAACCCAAAGCAAGGTCGTCGGTATTATTAAAGCTTCTTTGTCAAAGCTATTACGTTCCAAATACAAAAAACGAGCACATTCAACAAAATTACTTTTCACTCTTATTATCTGTCCTCATTAACTAAAAGTTATTATCATATTAAGTAATACCAGCGTTTCCGTCAAATGCAGATAGTAACCGCCATATGGTCCCCCAAAAACGAGAAGGGAATACTGCGAAAACTCTATCGTTTTTAATACCGCCATTATTGGTCGGCAACCAACGAGCAGCAATACTTGCGAAAAACTCGATCAGAAACGTTCAAAACGGCCATGTTTATTTTACAGACAGATCCGAAAACATGTCTCCTTAATTAACTCTTGGCTTCAACCGGTTAGGTCATATTGCGCCGCTTGTGAAATTTAAAGTTAATGCGATGAGATAATGATGTGTTTGATGATTGGATTGTTTTCTAAGTGTATATATATACAATAAAATAAAATGATGATGATAGTAATAGCAAGACAAAGGTTATTTATGTGAATGAAAAAAAATTAAGAAATGTGTATGATGTGAATTAAATTTTGTTAAATAGATTACTTTGGATACGAAATTTAGAAAGTTTGTCGCCGTTATCATAGAAGTTCTTCATATGATTGGGAGAGATATTGCGTGCGCAAGGCATCATATTTGGTACATTCTGCTAGCATATGATGTACGGTTAAAGGTACATCACATGTGTCATATATGGGAATAACCTTTTCGTGAGTTAGACGTGTGTGGCCTTTTCGAATTCTGGACAATACCACCTCTTCTCTACGTGAGAGTCGAAACGTAGGTGGACGAATTTTATTAGTCAGTGTGGGCATCACACTACGCAATTTGTTATTTTGCAACACATTCCAAGGGGAGTTTCGTTTCCTAAAAACACTGTTTTCTCATATTCAGACTTCTTTTAAGCACATGTCAATACATTGTAGGTAGGACCTAAGTAAATGAATGTGACTGACCTGATTTTGAGCCACCTAGCGTCTGCAGCCCGAACAGGTGTTGGTTGATGATTCTCGTGGCGGACGCCAGGCTGCGCGTAGGCATGAAAGACGATCTTCTTGACTTCTTTGTCTCTAGACTCTCTTGGGACTCCTTGTTGTCGTCGCCGAACCTGGTTCGAGGCTTCGTCCCCTGAAACACGATCACATGGCTCGAGGCTAGGGTAGGGACACTAATGTATAGCCGATACAGACCAAGGATACAGACGACGTGAGAAACTAGGGTGCTTCAACCGGTTATAGGTCATATTGCGCTGCCAGTGATATTGAATTTAATGAAATGAGTTTATGATGTGTTTGATAATTATATCGTAATCTAAGTTTAGAAAAGAAAAGAAATTGGTGCTGATGATCGTAAAAACAAACGAAAAATTATAGTTTTTTGTAGCCAATCCAAGATATTAATAATTATTATTTATACATTTTTTGAACCTAAATGTTTGTATGCACATTGTAGCTAATCCAATATATTAATCATAATAATTATTAATACGTTGTTTTGTTTTCAGGAACATGAACACACAGACAACATATTTGAAGTAAGGCGATTGGAGAAAGTATTACAAGATAAATGGTATGTGGTCTTATCAATATTGTCAAAAATATCAATATTGTAATAGTCTTAATAATAAACTTTTGTATTTAAAAATTTCGTAGATATTCGATTTATTTTGGAACGGTAAATTTGTATACTAGTCAACAAAATCAAATTTAGTAGTAAGAACACAACTTTAAAGAGTTTAAACGCTAATATAACGTTTAAAGGGGCTTTTACAGCAATTTTTTTACTACCACATAATCTATAGCATAATACTACACTAAATGACCGCTATAAAAATTATATCATGTAACTGTTTTTACACGAAATTTTACAATTTTTTGATCCTGAAATTGGCGAAAATTACCGTTTTGGATAATTTCTTAAATCGGGTTTAACCTGCTAAATTTTTTGTTCGATGTAGATACTAGATCATTGTACCAATCTAAAATGGCCCTTTGTAACATCGTGTCTTAAAACTGTGCACAAATATACACTCAAAAATGCAAAAATATGCCTTCCAAAATCACACCCTTTCTTGGTAATCAGCATTTTTTGACCGGATTTTGACCGAACTTGCCCAAATTACAAAACAAAAAATAAAGGATTTACAGAAAAGGCTGATGAGTACGTCAATAATGGCCAATATTTGTTGGATCAAAATCCTCCTAGGTCACGAAACATAAAGTTCGTCCCCATGTTCTTTCTTATGGGAGATTTATGCCGATGGGACCTAGTTTGAAAATCATCGAGTTTGATAAACTTTTTCCCTGCCATGGTGGACCCAAAAATTTGTCTGTTACTATCTTAATTCATTACTTGTTAGCCTGAATGATTTTTTTGATGAAGAGACGGTCAGAACACAGTTCGAATGGCTAGAATACTTATTAGACTTCATAACAAGAGGTAGTGTACACGTGTGTTGCTCATGTCGACTTATGCTGCCACTAAAGTAGAAGATATTAACAAGAAGCCATGTCTGTCGATAACTATTGTAAAGATACACACAATTAATTAAATTCACATATTGGTCTTGATGGGGTTATACAAAAAAGTTTTATTTATATACAATATTAACAGTATAATTCAATATTTATGTACTTCAAGAAGCTGAAACGAGAACAAATGGGTCAGTTTCAAAGATTGGATAATTTGGTTTATTTGGATTAAGGACGCGTTAACCGTTAGGTCATAATGCTTCACTCTATAGCCTAGGGGATATGGAAAGGAGGGGCCCATGCTGGTCAGAACCAGCCACCGGTAAGGAGAGGAAGGGGAGTTTCTCACGTCGCGGTCGTCATCGTCGTTTGTCATCGTTCGTGTTGTCATTGTCGTCGTCGTCGGAGAGGTTGTCAAGGGAAGGGGAAGGGTTCTCCGACGACTATTGCCACAGCTCGCCTTTTGTTTTGGGGTGTTATATACTCCCCTCTTACTAGCTGATGTTTCTAGGTGGTCTTTTTCTCTTGAATCGCCTTCTACGATTAGCAGAGCCATGCTCTGGGCTAATTTTATCCCCGGGCGCAAGTGATAAATACTTGTTAAAGTAGATAGTGATATCCTACGGCGACGTGAGAAACTAGGGCGCTTCAACCGGTTAGGTCATATTGCGCCGCCTGTGATAATGAAAGTTGATGAGATGAGTTAATGGTATGTTTGATGATTAGATTGTTTTCTAAGTGTATATATAACAAAATAAAATGATGATGATAGAAATAGCAAAAAAAAGTTAGTTATGTGAATGGAAATAAATAAATGAAAGAAATGTGTATGATGTGAATTAAATTTTGTTAAATAGATTACTTTGGATGAAAAATTTAGAAAGTTTGTCGCCGTTATCATAAGATAGAAGTTCTTTATATGATTGGGAGAGAACAAATTGCGCTACTATATAACTAAAAACTACTGATTATTATTCTCTTGATATTTATTGATGAGTGTTTTGTTGTTTTTATTAAATTTAAATTAAATTCACATATTGGTGTTGATGGGGTTATACACAATAGTTTTATTTATACACAATATAACCAGTATAATTCATTATGTATTTATTTATTATTTTCCTCTGTAATTTGTACACATGATACAAAAATTACAGAATAAAACAAGAGATACTTTAAATACTTTATATATACTTTAAGAAGCTGTAACGAGTACAAATGGGTCAGTTTCAAAGATTGGTGCAAGTGATAAATACTTGGATAAGTTGTAAGTGACGTGCTGTCGTTTTACTTTGTATCTTTACTTTTAGTTTGGTAACGCGTTTTAGCTGCTTCGTCCGTATTTTAAGAAAGAATGTGACATTTCATTAAAATGGAAGATCTCTTTTGTTCGAAACGATTAGGAATCCTTCGTGTGATCCGCTTGCAAACTTTCGAACAATGTTGGTTTAAAAGTTTCGTCGTGTTTACCCGCGACGAAATGTGACATATTCTACATCACAACACACTTGGAAGTATTGTTAGAGAAGAGAGGAGAAACAAATAAACCGTCAACTCCCTTTTGTTTTCTTTCTTCGGATCTTCTGAGAAAACCATGACAAGTAACGTTCAAACGGAGCCAAAGTTTCTTGGCGTCATGAAATATATACAGAGTTTACTCGACGAAAAAAAACTGTAAGTGGATCTATAGCCTAAGTTTTCCAAGAATGGCTCTTTGATTTTCAATAAATCGGAACATTTCTCTTTAAACTAATTGACTTCTGATTTGTCTGCCAATTGATTCCATTGAGTACGTTCTTTACAAGTTCGAACAAAGAAATGATTGTTCGACTCTTGAGACTTGACTCGCTGGCGGAGAAATCGTCATCCATCCAGTCGGTGCCTCATTTCATTTTCATTGATTGGATTCCCAACTTTACTAATTAGAATTGGATTGACATGAGACACGAGTTTTAATTATGTGCGCAGGAAGTGGAACTTTTTCTCCGCCTCGAAGTCGAGGTTTGATTTCTTGTGGCTTGAATCTCGTCACTAACCGGCGAAAATAGGGGATTGTGGATTAAACTGAACATGGGCACCGATTTTCAAGTAAATTAAACTTTCTGTATCACGAGCACAGAACACTCGACAAAGCACAATGGAAAGTGACAATCTCTAGTCAATATATGATAACGACCATCTAAACTTAGATTGAAGATCACGAAATTGTGCGTGGAAAATTATGCAGCTAGTTCTAGTTCATTGTTGATCTTATTATATTTGCTCAACACAGTTGTCATTAGAAAGAAAAACAAAGCACAATTACATAACAAAATACATAAATTAAAGCCAATATGAGTAAATTATTGTTGCATTGGTGTTTGGTAAATATGGAAATCGATAAAAAATTAACGTGATATACATATCAATTTAAAACATACGATTCGCTGTATCCGACAGTTGTTGACAGTTGACAAACCACATCATTTTGGTATATTATATGATGGTAGTGCGATTAAATAACTAAAACCTTTTTTCTTTCTTCCTTTTTGTTTATTTGAATTAAATACATTGAATCAATCCCTTGCCATTCACGACTTGAGAAACTAGGGCGCTTCAACCGGTTCGGTTTAATTGCGCCGCCTGTGATATTGATTTTTTTTTGTTTATTTGGATTAAGGACGCGTCAACCGTTAAGTCATAATGCACCACTCTAACCTAGGGGGGGGGGAGGGGCCCATGCTGGTCAGAACCAGCCACGGGTAAGGGGAGGAAAGGGGGGTTCTCACGTCGCGGTCGTCATCGAATTTAATGAAATGAGTTTACGGTGTGTTTGATACGCTTTTTAGAAAAGTATTTTGAGCACAAATCAATTAAATGTAAGTTTTGGTGGAGGTGCCGGGTAGGCTATGCTCCCATATACCTAGGGCCTAGACACTACTAGGTCTATCTATGAATCCTACTGGTTTGAAGAACTGCAAGTACCAATATTTCGTGAAATAAGTTAACTTTATTTTATATTTTAATTCTTAAGTTAATAATTATAGGCCTATTATTTTAAACAAACAATAATATTTGTATTCAATTAATGTGAAACAGAGTTATTTTGTAAACGATGAAATCTAATTAAAAAATGTGAATTTTTATTCGCGTAATTTTTTTTATTAAGGATGCGTCAACCATTAGGTCATAATGCACCACTCTAACCTATGGGATATGAGGAGGAAGGGCCCATGCTGGTCAGAATCAGCCACGAGTAAGTGGTGGGAGGGGGGTTTATATTTATCGGATGAGTGTTGCTAAGACTTAAATTTCACTACCATGATCTTAATTTTCGTTTATTTGTTTTAATGATGGTTATAGGTAAATAAAAATTATAAATTTGAATTGAAATTAATAAATTAAACAAATGTGCTTGATGAGAATTAAATGTTGTTAAATTATTTTAATAAGAAATTCAGAAAGTTTGTCGCCCTTATTATATGATAGAAGTTTCTCATATGATTGGGAGAGATCAAATTGCGTACGAAAGGCGTCATATTTGGTACATTATGCTAACATGTGGTGTACGGCTAAAGGTACATCCCATGTGTCACATCTGGGAATAACCTTTTCTCTGGTTCCCACCACATTCTTGGCCCCTCAGATTTAAAGTTCTTTCTTGCTGTATTCTCTCCTTCACTATCTTCCGCTATTTAAATCAATATGTCGCTGATTCATTGCGTCTTGACAAGTGAATTATATCCACATATTATCACACCCAACAGCGCCCTGCTGACGATGAGAAAAACTCGAGGAAAGCAGAGGTGTGAATAAAATTTAATCTCCAGTTTTTGTCACATCAAAAAAGTCTAATTTTTAGTTTCCCTCATTTTGCTTGATTACGTCATCTGCTCAAAAGAGTTAAAGTTGAATCTTGTTGTGGTAGGCCTATAATGGGGGGTAAAAATACACATTCACAACAAATATATTAACAATCTGTTTGTGTTGCCTCTGGACTGTTGAATTTCCTTGTGTATGTGTATTACAAACATTTCCTGTACGCATATTTGCTAGGTATGTATTGTCCAACACACATAAAGACATACAGGACATGTTTATTCATAGTGCTAAAATTTTGGAGGCTGTTCATAAAGTACTTTGTGTCGTACTTAGATGACCACTCTGAAGAAACGTAGCAACACATAGAAGAGAGCACTATAAAATTTCATTTCTTGTTACATCAAAACCAAAAAAATACAAGTATTGTATGTATAACACTGTTTCGACGAACTGATGTTTTTGTTGATGAGGGCAGGGAGACGTTTTAGAGAAAGGTATGTGGACATGCCTAAACTCTACATAGACTATAACCCATCAATCAACTTATCTATCTAGCTATCTATCTATAAATCGCTATAGGTATCACTAGTTGGTCAAACCTTTAAATTAATTATCACTAGGCGAACTGTCACTACTCGTTCCATCACGACTAGACATACGAACTATACTAATGTAGTAAAGCAGTCGTAAGAAAGTTACCTGTTGAAATCTCGTCTTGCGATGTTTGGGGAGGGGGGAGTCGTTGAGGCTCCCCCTGCTCCCCCTCTCCGGCCCCCCGAACCCCGCGTAGGACTCCTCCATGGGGGATGCCCCTAGACTCCTCAAGGCCGTGTCTCCCGAGGCGCTCTTCTTCACCCCCATGCCGGCCCTGGTGAGCGGCATGTGCGCGTTCACGCCCCCTCCGACGCGGCTACCGTGGTCGAAGGGATTCACGTACAGGTTGCTGTCTAGCGCAAGGTCGACCATCGCGCACGAGGCGTCCGCGTTGTCGGAGCTCAGGTCGTCCTTGGAGTTGAAGGGGTGGGTGTGGCAGCTGGCGTACGTGTCCGAGCTGTCCACGCTGCCGATCTCCGCGGGGTGGCGGGCGGTGAGCTGGTTGGACACGCGGACCATGTCGATGGCGGACGGCGTCTGGCTCAGCTGAGACGGGCCGTACGTACGAAGTGTCTTCATCTCCAGGCACACGGGGTGACGGAAGTCGCTGGTCGGGAACGGCATCAGACCCTCGGCATCGATAAATTCCTTAAACTCCTGGAAGCAGATTCGAGATGGAAATCGAGGATTATTAGGAAAGATGGGATATGAAACACCTAGAATCGAACCGTCTAAACTAATCATAGATTCATTTAAATGTTATAAATATAACACATATATAAAATAACAGTAATAAATGATTTATATATTGAATCATGAATATTGCCCCCAATTAGTAACTTAGACTTAAAATTCATTACCTACAATGAATGAAATGCAATTAAAGTATTATTTTCCTTTAGTTCTAAAACAAAATTCAAAACAATCCTTTGGAAAACTGTGATGCAAGCGTTGAACATCGACGACGTGAGAAACTAGGGCGCTTCAACCGGTTAGGTTGTATTGCGCCGCCTGTGATATTGAAAGTTGAGATGATTTAATGATGTGTTTGATGATTATATTGTTTTCTAAGTGTATATATAATCGACCTTAAGTAATTCGATATATTACAATTTTAACGTAGGCTTGTCTATTAACTCTAACATTATTCAGTCATTTAAAATAAAACTAGACTTTAATATTATAGAATAAAATATTTTGTTCAAACACACAGATTGTTAATAAAGGTAAGAGAAAAAGGTTATAGGATA
The DNA here is from genome assembly GCA_024449915.1 of Sweltsa coloradensis. NCBI lineage: Eukaryota > Metazoa > Arthropoda > Insecta > Plecoptera > Chloroperlidae > Sweltsa > Sweltsa coloradensis. The sequence goes on from JAMZAV010001106.1 coordinate 545,448, forward strand.
CACAGAAATACTAAAATTCAAACTACAATATTATAAAAACACATAGATTACATAAATCTAAATGAGATATGCTAAAATGCATTGTGCATACATACAACACTACACTACGTTGTACTATGAAATGTTTGAGACAATGTGATGGTTGCTAACATGGATTATGGGTTACGTCTAAATACAGATCCACATAGGTCGTGCTATGTTGTAGGGTTAGGGTACATGCGTTATTGTTTGATACCATTACCATCTTGTGAGGCGGAGATAGACTCTCTTCTATCCACGTTGATTGCTGTTAATTTGGCAACAAAAACGGGCAATTTGAAAAGAAAATATTGATTTAGAAATAGTATAAAGGTATTTATTCGTAAAAATGGAATAATAAAAACACGGACAACACTCATAATGGTTTTTCTTTTATACATACTAGATGAAACATACAGTCATATATCAATTGGAATTGTTAATGGACAATGGTGGATAATGGTAGACCTACATGTTTCGTGTAGTGTATTATTCTGCTTGGTAAAAATGCAGCCATAATAATAGTCATACGCATTGGGTGTATACTGGTCACGTGTCGTTTGGGGGAATCGAGTAGTGCACAACTAAAATCAAAATGGCACTACTAACATAAACATCAAAATACAAAATGTTTACTTCGTAAGTTTATTTGTTTTTATGATGTGTTAACGAGATTCTTATTAAGTGTTGCGTTTATTTTATGGAAGTGATTATTATTTCGATAATGTTTAAACTCTAGAGACACATCATTTTGTTGTGGATTTATTTTTATTATGCATTTTTTAGTTTTAAAATCTTTCATTATGTATTGTTTTGTAGTTTAAAGAGGACGATGCATATCACTTTACAACAGGCTAACAGGTAAAACGTTGGAAATTATCGAAATGATGTGCGTGTTAAAATGTTTTGTTTGCGTTTTATGACAGTATAGTAAAACACAGTTAGTTCCATATCATTCAGAAGACCATATAGAAGACAATAACCCCAATATGACACCATCACTATTCATCCACATTGTACATACATAATTGTTATTTTCATACATTAAACTTAAATGAGTTAGTAAGGATGATTGCGTGATCGTGCTGTTCCACTCTAGAGAAAAACTCCAAAACCGTAAAAAATATCCCGTCCTGTCCACAGTCTGTAAACAGTAGATGGATGGATAGGAACATCTTCGCATTCTAACCTCTTTGCAAACTCACCTCAATAGATCAGACCAACAGTTCGCCTAGTAGATCACGCTGTCTACACGCTTTTCCCCCGTAGAGGGATGCATTCTGCCCCCGACGCACATTTCTGGCATTTCCTAGCCCACCCCTGCAATGCATTACATCCGGGCCAGTTTAACCTATAACCATCACTTTAAACACAATATCAAAATTAAATAATAGAAAAAAGAAAAGAAATAAAGAAGATGTTAAATCGAAAAGAAGTAAGAAAGAATTGTAGAGTAGCAAGTAGTTTTGAAGCATGTTCACTGTAGAATGTGTGTTAGGGTATCCTTAACCAAATAAGCCTTATTCGGAAAATAAAATTGCATACATTATTTTAGTATAATTAAGTAAGGAAATTAAGAACGGAATTAATAGTCGGACCTAGCTCTATAAGCCCTTGTTGCTATGTAGCTGTTTTATGCACGTTATCTCCAAATAAAAATAAAGTCCTAGCAACACGAGGCGAATACGGGCCTTAATGTAGAAAATATGTACAACATAGTTTTCAAATTCGTCGTGTAATTATTATTCTTCAAGTTTAACTCTCAAACCTCCCCCCCCCACAAAAAATCTTAGTTAATTTTGAAAACGTTAATAAAATATTATGATGTGTCGATTTAACTGCTTACATAACATTCTCCGTGGAAAGTCATACATTTAAATATCGTTAAATCGTCTGATTCTGTAAGCTTGGATGTTGCATGCCCAACTCGCAAGTTCTAGTAAAGCTTAGCTTGACACGATTCCCAAAATGAATTCAATATCCACTTGAAATTAATTCATTGTAATTTATATTGTTAAATCAACTTAACTTCTTCGATTTGTCTTATCTGACATTTTAAATTAAATTTGAATCCATATATTTGCTTTGCTCATTTTGTAGTCTTGAGAATCGAAACGAATCATTATTTAATTTATAATTACCAACGCGTCGATACATAGTTATTTTACTTATACCGCCGCAAAATATTATATTAGACGATGAAAAATTATTAAAGTTCAACAAGAAATGTGTGGTTGATTTATCCCAGGCTTCATTTAAAGGCCTAAAATAAGGAGGCCAAGCTTATTTAGTCACTGTCTATTACTTCCACTGGTGACTGTTCTAAACGTTCTGTCGTTCATCTTGCCAAGTAAAGTGTAGTGAAGAATTTGTAACGATGTATTGTAGTAACTTTATTTATCATAGGTTTTATTTTAACTTTAGGTTTTATTCTCCTACGTTGTAATATTTATTTGTAGACACATCGGTGTTCATCATTTAATGTGTGGCTCGTTTGTCTTGTTCGTTTTTTTTGTGTTCAGTCAAAATCGGTGCTGAGAATTACTCGTCCTAAAACTTGGACAATATAATTAAGTTCTACCACTTACGTTAATTTTAAAATGTATATTATTATCCTATTTAATAACTAGACGATCGTTGTAGGATATGAAGTTCTTACCCTATACTTATTAACATATTTTGTGGCATTAAATAAATTATGATGTAACATCAGCTTAACACAAAAATCATAAATTATTTTGGAACTCCTGCACGCAATGATAATAAAACAATAAACATGTACTTCCCTACTTCATTGAAACAAAGCAATCTTGATTATAAATTCCCAAGGCCTTTACAAATGTATATTGCTATAGTTCTATTATGTGATAACACATATTCTAGAATACTAACGAAATCGATACTCACTTTTGAAATCGTTTCGCTTTATGTGTGTGATGTGATCAAGTTATTTTATTTTGTATTATTTGACTCTGTAATGTCCGTCGGCTTCTGTGAAACAAACAATCATAGTTTTGATACTGGTATTCTACGATGTGTACTATCCAAACTAAAGCAGGTATTTTGCTAAACAATATTAAAAATACAAATGGATTTACAGGGCAGGTGGTTAATTTTACCTTTTCACGACGTTTTACAGTGAAATCATATTTGTTAGTATTTATTTAGCAGGTTTAAATCGGTTAGTTTTTACTCAAAGATTATTTCAATTGTTGTTTCTAAGTTACATGTTATTTTCATATGCAAGTAGATACACTTTACTACAGCAAATCAAATGTTAGGGTGGTTTAGTTTTGTTGCAAGAAAATTAAAGTTCTGATTTGCACAAACAGATAGCATTGTTGACGCAAATTAAAGATTACGGCTAAAAATACCACTTATTTACGAAAACAGAACTAAATGCTTGCGATAGTTGATAATTAATTCTTTCATTTTAATGTCTATTACAAACAAACCCTTCATTAAAATCACAGGGACGTTTTAGATACTCGTTTCTAAAACCAATAAATGTAGGACTAATCTAGATAGTTTGTACGTTACCTTCATTTAATAACATTGAAACAAATATAATTATTTATTATTTGATTCTAAGCACGAAATCACATTCCTAAACAGAAAATGCTAAAATTTAACCACACAAAATATAGGAACGTCCCTGTCATTTCATTGAGAGAGATTTTAAGTTATTAGAATCAGAACATTTTGTATCACAAGAAAATCTGTCTTAAGCAAATCAATTTGATCGTTTGAAGGTGTAATTTTAAATATATTTTAGAAGTTGTGTATTATTGGTACAATTTTAATTTTTAACAAACGTGGACACAAATAATAATATATTCTAACAATGTGAAACAGGGTCGTATCTTCTGTCATGCACAAAGGTGTGTGTGCACGGTGGTTGCACTGCTTGTTAGTAAGTTGGCGGTGAGTTGTTGTTATTGTATTCTGACGTCTTGACCCAATACGCATGCGTGAACTTGCTTGTTAGTGAGAAAGAACGCATCAAGTGAGCAGTGTTGCTTTGAAAGCTAGTCGTGTAATAGGCCTACTGGCAGCTAAAAATATTCAAATATTCGACAATGTGAAATAAAAAAATAAAATTACAAAATTATAGCTGTGGGACATTTTTTGTGCGTATTTTCAAAACGAATTTCTTGAAATTTGTTTGTAATTTAGAAAATAAAAGCAAAACCTTAAACTAGTAGCGAATACGTGTTTCAAATTAGAATAACTAAGTGGTTATCTAAGTGCTAGACAGCTAGAAAAAATTCAAACTTTAAACAAAATTGTTTGCATATTTCTGTTTTGTCGAATTAAAAGATAGCTAAACGATATCCAATATTTCGTAATATCCTGTGAGTCGGTCTTTATAGTTACTCTGTACAGGAAGAACTTCTAGATTCGAAATGTGAACTATGTATGTCAGCTTATGGTCCTCCTTTTCTTTTATGAGTTCGTTGGCAGACATAAGAAATTGATCTTCATATTAGCTTGTATAATTTGCACCAAACAGCAAAACTAAACAGCGTTCTGTTTATACACATCCAATCGGCATCCCTCTAAGCTTAATAACACGGAACTGCACAAAGTTTCATAACGGTTGCATTCTGTCATTACATTTTCAATTACCTAATAAAATGTTGACATTGATAAATTATTTAGTAATATTTAAAGCTGGTAATAGCTGTGTAAGGCCAGGTTCCTCTTTTATACCATAAATCTAAACATAGGTCAGCCTAATTACCTGATTATGATCAACTTTGCAATATAACAATGAATTACAGAAAAGTTATTCAGAACCACGAATTGGGGAAACTCAGATCAAACGACGACGTGAGAAACTACGGCGCTTCAGCCGGTTTTCATATCGCGCCCGCGCCACCTGTGCTATTGTAAGTTAAAACGAGTTTATGTATATAGTGTTTTTGATGATTATATAGTTTTCTAATTTTCTAAAAGTATAGCATTTTTTTTGTAGAGTTATTAAAAATAATTATTTATTTGAATTGAAAAAAGTGCGTATTTTAGTTGTGAATTAAATTTGGTTAAAATAAATTACTTTGAATTGCCAGTATTATATTTACGAACTGACTGTAAAATATGGAAGCTATGTACTACTACAGAGTGAAAATTTATTTAATACCATAGTCAAGGCACACATTATATGCATGTGGTTGTGTGTAACACTGGGGTTAAACTGACCTTACAACTGTTTTTGGGATAGAAAAAGTGGCAAATTTATCTGTTTTTTCGGTTTTGCACGGTGAATAATAAATTTGGATCATTATCCGTGTAGTACGTTTTCAGTTATTGCGAAAACTTATTAACTCTACTTCATGTAGCTTAATACTTAACCATGTTAAATATATTTTAGAATACTTGCGTTTGTATTAAAACCAGTTTAATTCATTTTTGTGTCCGTGAAATGATGTAAAGAAGTTGTGATGGGTGATTTATGCAGTGACATGTAAAAACTTGCACAGCATAATAGCTGTATTATATAAAGTGCATATGTCTATAAATTGAGGGATTGAGATAACATCTCCGTTCCGATTTACGAACATTAAAATATATTAAATGTTTACCATCAACTTAACAATGTTGATGAACAATAAAATAAAATAAATTAATGTATATTCATACATATATAAATATATATAACAGACGTACGTCGTCCCATCATCAAATCTTGAAGCACATATGTTTTAAACAAATGTTATAAACGTAGGGCCTACTAAAACAGTCAAATAATTGTTGTAATTGAAAGGAACTTATAATCAATCATTGAACTGTGTTTTTGTATAACCGTAAGTATTGACGATACTGAATACCACATGAGACGACGTGAGAAACTTGGGCGCTTAAACCGTTTATAATGCGCCGCAACAGATAAAGTAAGACAATGAAATGAATATGAATGAATATCTGTGTTTGACGAAAAACCTTTTATAAAACCAATTGTTTGGCATTTATTTGAAGTAGTGCTCTGTTGTTTTGTTAAGAATCATCTTAAATAATTCTAAAGGAGAAATTTCTCAATTCGGATTTACGAATATTTACGAAGTGGTAATAATTTTGATTATATTGATTATTATTTGATGCCAAAAGATGTTAAAGAACAAGCATAATATATCGAAATCAAAACAAGTTATTTATAAAAAAAAATGTGGTTTTTGCCAATACTTTTAAAAATATAAGTTAGTAATGTACATCAGACATAAAGTTTAAATTACGAAAATAATTGAACTAGAATTTTGCGTTTAAATTGGAAATCTCGTCACTCACAATCCATTGTCTTATTTAATTCCAGAACATGAAAGCATTTAGTTTGCGATGTAAGTGACAAGTGCTGAATAAACACGTGAAGTAATTAAATATCGACCGGTGTGATTGCTGCTGGCAGGCGGTGACTTTACAATGTATCTAGAACTAGAAGGCTGTGTGAATTGAGGAACGATGTTCACGGACGAAGACACAAGAACAGAGAGACAGAGTGCCATGCTGCGGAGCTGGAGGGTGCTAGGGAAACACCAAGTTAACTTTGTAATATAATACAGAATAAATCAGTTTTAAAAAGTATGGATTCATAAATATCCAGAGTTTCTTTGATCCGATAATTGTGTTGTTCATGCTTGTATTTGGAGCAATTTTGTATTTCATAAATATAGACCAATACATTTAAACCTTAAACAAAACAATAATAATGAATAATATCATAAAGTTTAATCTATAAGACTACGGGGTTCTTGGTTGAATCCCTCGCCAATTAAATATTACTATATGATGTTATATTCGCGCATGACATCGTTATCATGAGAAGTTAGCTTCAATTTTAAATTATCTCCATCTTCGTTTTCTAGTATCGGAGTACCATTAAGCTAGGTTACTCTTGTTTTTCTGTATACACCTTATAGTTGAAACAGTATTCATGCTGCATTATAAATATAAAAATATGGTGTTGTGATATTAAAATATATACCATAATTTCAAAATCAAAATTCAAATGATTATATTCGATCAATTTACACGTGCATTTTTGTGTATCACAGTGCTTAGAATGATAAGAAAATAATTCACGAACATTTCGGATTTTTTTTTAAGTTAAGGGCGCTTCAACAGTTAGGTCATGACGGTCAGAACCAGCCACGGGTAGGGGGAGGAAAGGGGGGACTTCTCACGTCGCGGTTATCGTCTTTGTCTTTTGGTTTATTTGGATTAAGGACGCGTCAACCGTTGGGTCATAATGCACCACTCTAGCCTAAGAGATATGGAGAGGAGGGGCCTATGCTGGTCAGAACCAGCCACGGGTAAGGGTTGGAAGGGGGGTTTCTCACGTCGCGGTCGTCATCGTCTTTGTCATCGTTCGTTGTGTCATTGTCATTGTCGTTGAGAAGGTCGTCAAGGGAAAGGTGAGAGGTCTTCGACGACGATCGCCAGAGCTCGCCTCTAGTTTCGGGGAGTGTTCTAGCTGACGTTTTCGAGAAGGCCTTTTACGATTAGCAAAGCCATGCTCTGGGCCTAATTCTACCCCGGGCCCAGACGAGAAATCTGAAAAAAGTGTCATCGACGACGTGAGAAACTAGGGCGCTTCAACCTGGTAAGACATTGCGCCGCCTGTGATATTGTAAGTTGATTGTTATCTTTTTAATAAATATTGTTTTCTATATGTTAGTAAAATAAAATGCTCACAAATAAAAATAATATAAATAATAATGTAAATATAATTGTGATAACAATAGTAAAATGAATATTATTTGATAACTTAAAAAAATAATGTGAATTTAATTCAGTACAACATATTACTTCGAATGATGAATTTGGAACGTGTTGTTATAAAATGTTGCATGGACAATTATTTTATGACAATGTAACAGAAGACAATGAACTTGACAAGTCTTTGACCCTCCATAATCAGCTCTTATCACGACCCATGAACCACATATCCCATTCAAATGAAGTGTCCTTTGATAGAACATTTAAATAACTAATAAGACTGAAATTCAACACGTAACAGGAAGTTCGAGTACAACTTCTACGTATTATTCACGTTCAGCACATTACTGAAGTGGCTCCCTCTACAAAACCGTGTGCCATGACTCTTTAATGATTTCGTATTTTTCCTTCCCCTAGCCTAGTGCATTGCATGTGTTATCGAGAGTATCAGACACGCACGGTCAAAGCTTGCCTCGTCCTAGGTCGACGATCGTAATGAAACTAGGCCTTGACTGAGAAGTTGAGCGTTTGGACGAAATAGGCGCTTTCCGGAATATTTTGTAAAGCCAAACTTTGGCTCATTTCACGATCGAATTTGTTACTGTATACAAACCCTTGGTAAAAACATGGGAAAGTTTTTGGTTGATTTGGGTTAAGGGCGCATCAACCGGAAGATCATAATGTGCCACTTTAGCCTAGGGGATATGAGGAGGAGGGGCCTATGCTGGTCAGAACGAGCCACGGGTAGGGGGAGGAATGGGGGTTCTCACGTCGGGGTCGTCATCGTAATCAATTGGATTACACGACGATCTTTAACTTATTTGGATTTGAATTATTTGGATTTAAGGACGCGTCAACCGTTAGGTCATAATGCACCACTCTAGCCTAAAGGGGTTATGGGGGAGAGTTTTTTTTTTTTGGTTTATTTGGATTAAGGACGCGTCAACCGTTAGGTCATAATGCACCACTCTAGCCTAAGGGGGGTGGGGGGAGGAAGGTCCCATGCTGGTCAGAACCAGCCACGGGTAACGGGAGGAAGGGGGCACGTCGGGCGTCATCGTCTTTGTCATTCGTTGTGTCATTGTATCGTCGCCGGGGGGTCGTCAAGGGAAGGGGACAAGGTCCCCGACGACGATTGCCAGAGCTCGCCTCTAGTTTCGGGGAGTAAGATACTCCGTTCTTTCTAGCTGATGTTTGCGAGGTGGACTTTTTCTCTTGAATCGCCTTTTACGATTAGCAGAGCCATGCTCTGGGCCAAATTCTACCCCGGGCCCAGACGGGTGCTGCTACGTATTATTCACGTTCAGCACATTACTGAAGTGGCTCCCTCTACAAAACCGTGTGCTATGACATGGCTATGACATGGCTATGACATGCAGGCCCATGCTGGTCAGAACCAGCCACGGGTAGGGGGAGGAAGGGGGTTTCTCACGTCGTGGTCGTCATCGTCTTTGTCATCGTTCGTGTTTTCATTGTCGTCGTCGTCGTTGCAGAGGTCGTCAAGGGAAGAGGAAGGGTTCTCCGACGACGATTGCCAGAGCTCGCCTCTAGTTTAGAGGAGTAAAAATACACCCCTCTTACTAGCTGATGTTTGCGAGGTGGTCTTTTTCTCTTTAATCACCTTTTACGATTAGCAGAGCCATGCTCTGGGCCAATTCTACCCCGGACCCAGACGGGGTAACTTTTAAAATCAAACTGGTATTTATTATGCCAAGACTAGCCTGATTTATTTTCTAGTGAAGGTGGTGATTAATATCTTGTTATTGCACTCTTGTATTAAAAAACACAATAGTTTTTTTTTTTTACGACAAATGAAAAGGAAACCAAAAGTAGAACTATAGGTTATGTCTAATAAACACGCACAAATATGACCTTGACATTTCACGCGTTTTTAAGTTTGCTTATCAAAAAACATGACGACGTGAGAAACTATAAGGCGCTTCAACCGGTTAGGTCATATTGCTCCGCCTGTGATATTGTAAGTTAATGGAATGAGTTTATGGTGTGTTTGATGGTTATAGTGTTTACTACTAGATATTAGGAGCGATACCCTTCCATTGATCATGACGACGTGAGAAACTAGGGCGCTTCAACCGGTTAGGTCATGTTGCTCCGCCTGTGAATGGAATGAGTTTATGATGTTTTTATTGTTTACTAGCACTAGATATTAGGAGTCAAACTCCCCTATGCATCTCTGCTCTGTCAGTTCGTCTGTTTGCGAGTGTCATGTCTCAAGATAAAACCGAACACGACCTCCAATTGACATGCGTTTTTGTTGACATTGCCCTTTAACCATGATAATGCAGAATGTGTTTGGTTATCTCGCAAAGAGCAATTTCGATAAAACCCGGCACCTCCACCAACAATATTTCTTTTTCTTTTTTCTTCTACAATCCGTTGATTAAGTAGCTTTGTTTCCTGGGGGTCTATTTACTAAGTGACAGCGACAAGTGACAAAAATTGACCGAAAATACAACTTAAGTGACAAAAGTCACGAATCTGACTGAAGCTTATAGCTGTGTATTGGCAACAGTTTACACATTTTCGTCTGCCAATATTTCCTCAATGCAATGATCAACTACATACAGGTAATGTTAGTATTACTATATAATTTAGTGTGATGAAAATTCGAGGTGGCGGTTCTCACTTGTTCTTCTCACTTTTTTTTTTATTACAAAAACTTTTGTTTTACAATGTATACATATCAAGTTCACATATCAAATTCACAGAAATTAAAATTAGGTTTTAGGGAAAAGGAGAAAACACATTTAAATAAGAACTTAAAATAAACAAAACAAACAAAAAAAGTTGTCGTTATTGATCGACAAATTGTCACTATAACGTTGTCACTGTCACTTTTAGTATAAATAGTTAGTGTTTTAAGGTAGCGACGTTATATTATACGAACAAGCATGGATTGGGCTAGTGGCCAACATTAAGGCAGGTGTCTTTTGGTGGAGGTGCCGGGTTCCTTGAATCACCACTTCTAGCTAGGACAAGTTCCGTCCCCTGACTCCCAAGGTCATCAGAGTTCGAGACTTTCAAAACGTCAATCAAAGAACTATTTTGGGGTTTTGGGTTAAGAATGCGTCAACCGTTAGGTCATATTTCGCCGCCTGTGATATTTGCTAGTTAATGGCCGTGGGGAGAAAAATCCTATGCTGCTCAAAACCTGCAACGATCGAAGGAAGAATAATTGGAGAGTTCCTCATGTCCCAGCCAGAGCTCGCCTCTAGTATCAGGGAATTTTAATCCCCTGAATACTAAAGCTGATGTTTGCAAGATGGACTTTATCTTCTTTTTCTCCTTTTACGATAATCAAAATTCTACGCCGTGCAAAATGAGAAACAAAGAACTTTTCAACAAAACTTCGATTACACAGTTTGAATTTGATAACATTTTTATCGGTTTAAAAATCTTTTAACACAATTATTGATCAGGAAAAGAATTCGTTATCATTTTGACTTCGTCGTGGAAACCCCAACGCTATCCATATAATAACCAATGTTGTAACCATCAGTTCCGTTGCGTTCCCATATTCAACCCCTTGAAATCAATCGATGGTGGTTCCATTCTGTCAGTTAGTCAGTCAAAAGGGGCGGGCTGATTCTAATCACTTATTTTGACGAGCTGGGCTGCATGGCCTAGATTGATGACGCCCTCGCGTTAGCGTTCCAAACTTCGGTCATTCGATGATCCAATCTAGAGATTAGTTAGAGTATGCTGATCGGTAATCACGTGGGATTAACTTAAAGGTCTTAGACGCACCCTTTACGGAGAGAGACGTAGGATACATCATTGCCAGTTACTTAATTCTTAAGTTGAGTTAGAGTTATGTTCGAAACAATATGTCCCTTAATTGTGGCGGCCAATTTTGATATTTTTGAATTTACATCTTCAGATTTTATATGAAGTTTATTAAGTTTACCTAAGCCTCCTTGCAATCAATTTTGATATTTTTAATTTTATTTATTTACTTGAATTTGATATGAAGTTTATGAATTGACTTATATTTACATCTGGTTATGCGAACTGTTTTTATCTGTATTTATGGTCAAGCAGAACAAAAGGCCTTATGGCCTTAAGCTTCGCCAAGTCGAAAATAAAGACTCTTTTATTATTTTATTATTATTATTATTATTATTATTATTATTATAATAATTATTCTTCTTATTATTATTATTCTTATTATTATTATTATTATTATTATTATTATTATTATTATTATTTCTTTTATTCACCAATATGAACATTACATAATGGGTATTTAAGAACTTTCACCAGAGATGAACCACATCTCTAAGGTGAAACCCCTATTACATAAAAATTAAATATACATGGCATTAACAAAATACAATACATACAAGAAATAACAGAAACAATTTTTTTTTACACTAAAACTTTGCGTAGTATGTGGGCGGTTCCTAATAATGCTGCCTTTTGAAGCTCTGGAGTCCAGTGATTGCCAGAGATATGTTGGAGGTTCTCTTCAAAACTTCTTCCAATTGTCCCACAAGCTCCAATATTATTATTATTATTATTATTATTTTTATATTATTATTATTATCATTATTATTATTATTAATTGTTATTATTATTATTATTATTATTATTATTATTATTATTATTATTATTATTATTATTATTATTATTATTATTATTATTATTATTATTATTATCATCATTAAATCACGACGACGTGAGAATCTAAGGCGCTTCAACCGGTTAGGTCATGTTGCGCCGCCTGTGATATTGAAAATTAATTAAATGAGTTTGTGGTGCGTTTGATGATAATATTGTTTTCTAAGTTAAGAAAAGAAAAGAAAAGTGTGATTGTAATAGCAAAAGAAAAATGATTTATATGAATGCAAATCAATAAGTATAGAGGAAATGTGGATCGAACCTGGGTCTTCAACCTTTACGTCGCGATGCTTTACAAAATAATTTTGGTTTATTTGGATTAAGGACGCGTCAACCGTTAGGTCATAATGCACCACTCTAACCTAGGGGAAGGGGTAAGGGGGGAGGGAGAAGGGGCCCATGCTGGTCAGAACCAGCCACGGGTAAGGGAGGAAAGGGGGGTTCACACGTCACGGTCGTCATTGTCTTTGTCATCGTTCGTTATGTCATTGTCATCGTCGTCCGGATAGGTCGTCAAGAGAAGGGGGCAAGTGTCTCCGACGACGATTGCCAGAGCTCACCTCTAGTTGGGGAGTAAGATACTCCGCTCTTTCTAGCTGATGTTTGCAAGGTGGACTTTTTCTCTTGATCGCCTTTACGATTAGCAGAGCCATGCTCTGGGCCAATTCTACCCCGGGCCCAGACGGGGTTTAAGGGTAATAAGGGGGGAGAGGTAAGGGAGGAAAGGGGGGTTCACACGTCACGGTCGTCATTGTCTTTGTCATCGTTCGTGGTGTCACTGTCGTCATCGTCGTCGAGGGGTCGTCAAGGGAAGGGGGCAAGGTCCCCGACGACGATTGCCAGAACTCGCCTCTTGTTTTGGGGAAATAAGATAATAACCTTTCTACAAGATGATGTTTGCGAGGTGGACCTTTTCTCTTGAATCGCCTTTTACGATTAGCAGAGCCATGCTCTGGGCCAATTCTACCCCGGGCCCAGACTCTCAAAGATAACTCTCAGAGATGTGAGAAACTATATAGAGCGCTTCTTCCGTTTAGGTCATATTGCACAGACTGTGATATTGTTTAAGTATGATATAAGATTATGGTATATTGTTTGATGGTTATATTGTTTTCTAAGTGTATAAAAGAAAAGAAAATGATAGAGACTATGTTTACAATTTTTTTTTGTAATTTATAGTGTATGGCAATAAACCAAAACATCGACGAGAAACCCAGCAATTAACGTTGGATTATCGTTATTTCTCCTTAAAACATATAATTTCTGACTTGTGAATTAAAATTCGGTTCATTAAAAAAAATATTTAAACATGGCAACCAGCCATTTTTCACTTCTTCAAACTTTCTCTAGTTTTTAACCAACCCGGAAAATTAGAAGCATTTTAATTGGATTCATGTGTAGTAAAGTAGAATGAGAATGAAAGTATGAAAGAAAGATCTTTATTCTGCCATGCACGCGTGCGGTTCAGTATTCAGTCCTGCGCTTGTCCGCCCCATTGATTCTTAACTTGGCCTAGAGGGTGGGTGGGTTGTATCTAGGGCTAAGTCCGCTAAGAAGGTGAAAAACAAGGGAATCGATAACAGACTATAGATTATTATTAATGAAAGACTGAAGGAGAGTGCGTTGCATAAGCAAGGTTTGAGTTTAGTGCGGGTGGATGTCTGTCTGCCTGCAAGTGTATGTCTTAACTGGACCTAGAGGGTGGGTGGGTTGTATCTAGGGCTAAGTCCGCTAAGAAGGTGAAAAACAAGGGAATCGATAACAGACTATAGATTATTATTAATGAAAGACTGGAGGAGAGTGCGTTGCATAAGCAAGGTTTGAGTTTAGTGCGGGTGGATGTCTGTCTGCCTGCAAGTGTATGTCTTAACTGGGCCTAGAGGGTGGGTTGGGTTGTATCTAGGGCTAAGTCCGCTAAGAAGGTGAAAAACAAGGGAATCGATAACAGACTATAGATTATTATTAATGAAAGAATGAAGGAGAGTGCGTTGCATAAGCAAGGTTTGAGTTTAGTGCGGGTGGATGTCTGTCTGCCTGCAAGTGTATGTGTTAACTGGACCTAGAGGGTGGGTGGGTTGGGTTGTATCTATGGCTAAGTCCGCTAAGAAGGTGAAAAACAAGGGAATCGATAACAGACTATAGATTATTATTAATGAAAGACTGAAAGAGAGTGCGTTGCATAAGCAAGGTTTGAGTTAAGTGCGGGTGGATGTCTGTCTGCCTGCCAGCGAGTGTATGTCTTAACTGGGCCTAGAGGGTGGGTGGGTTGTATCTAGGGCTAAGTCCGCTAAGAAGGTGAAAAACAAGGGAATCGATAACAGACTATAGATTATTATTAATGAAAGACTGAAAGAGAGTGCGTTGCATAAGCAAGGTTTGAGTTTAGTGCGGGTGGATGTCTGTCTGCCTGCCAGCGAGTGTATGTTTGTATGTGTGTGCGACTAATAATGTTGGTTATGTAGCTATGTATTTTTGGTTTATTTGGATTAAGAACGCGTCAATCGTTAGGTCAAAATGCATCACTCTAGCCTAGGGGATGTGGGGAAGAGGGGCCCATACTGGTCAGAACCAGCCACGGGTATAAGGGGAGGAAGGGGTTTTCTCACGTCGCGGTCGTTTTCGTCTTTGTCTTGTCGTGTTATGGTCATCGTCGTCGGGGAGGTCGTCAAGGGAAGGGGGAGAGGTGCCCGACGATGACTGTCACAGGTCGCCTCTAGTTTCGGGGAGTAATAAACTCCTCTCTTACTAGCTGATGTTTGTGAGGTGGACTTTTTCTCTTGAATTGCATTTTACGAGTTATTTATGTATAACTGGCTGCTGTATGTGCCTTGTTTTTGTTCATGTGTGCATATTGATACGCGTTTTCATGTGAATTCTGCATGTGTGTCTGTGTATTAGTCTGTAATCACAATGTGTTTATGTGTGTTTACGTTTTTATTGTAATGTAACCAATCAAGTTTTCTTTAATAATTTTTTATTAAATATACTTAACAATGACCCAAGTGTAATTTTCCTTTTTAATGATATCTTTCTTCTATTATTATTATTATTTGATACTCTCTTTTTTTGAGAGTTAATAAAGCTATAAATTCTTAGAATTGTGTAGGCAGATAGCACACACGAGGTTATGTAATTGATTGATATACTATTGTATGTTTCTGAAAACCTCATTTGTATTTTCGGTTGACGACGACGTGAGAAACTAGGGCGCTTCAAACGGTTACGTCATATTGCGCCGCATGTGATATTGAAAGTTTATGAGATGAGTAAATGGTGTGTTTGATGATTAGATTTATTTCTATGTGTATATATAAGAAAAGAAAATGATGATGATAGTAATTGCAAAGCAAAAGTAATTTATGTGAATGGAAATAAATAAATAAAATAAATGTGCACGATGTGAATTTAATTTTGTGAAGTAGATTACTTTGAATGAGAAATTTTAGAGAGTTTGTCTCCGTTATTTCGTTATTCGTTATTCGGAAAATGAATGTAACTTTATATCGAGAACATAATTGGAAACTTAAATCCATTGGGTTTGTTCTTTTTCTTTCTTGACACAACCTGACAAGTATCGCATTAACCGCGTTCATATCACCGCGTAAATATATCTGAAAACAAAAAGAGCGAGAGGGAATATCACGTGTTTGTAGTATCGTATTTCAGACTAGATTTTCTAAAAAGTTAATTAACTGTATGTCACGTTTGAAGTGAGTCTGGTAACTAGAACCCATCACATCTCATCTTGTTATACATATATATTTTTTAAAATAAGAATAATTCATTTTATCAATTGACTCAACGTACAAAAAAAAATTAAATCAATAAGCTGATATCTTTTCAATTACAAATACAATTAGTGGCTCGTGTATAGTACAATGCAGTACATTCAAATTAATATTTATTTTACATTAATTTTAAAAATAATTGAGGATTATTCGTTTTATATATTCTCAAATCCTGGCGTTTCACGCTAAGTAGTAACATCAAAGGGATTCCCTTCGTTATTATGGTTTATTAGGTAACTTAACTTTTTAAACCAAAGCGACACGTTTCTTTTATTTTAAACTATTGTCACCATTTTGTTAGGTTGTTAGTGTGAGCTAACTTTCATAGCACATTTCAAACTTACAAACGCATAAATTATTTGCAGTGCATTATTAATTCGTTTCAACTTTTTTTCAAGGCCGTTAGAATTACTGCACAAATGTCGTTTCTAGTTGATTCTCTCAAACGATAAAGTATTTCATGCATTACATGCGACACTCTAATATTTCGGGTCAGCAGTCCGAGGTCTGCCATCGGCAATCACGACATGAGTCTTATTCTTGCAACCTTTACAATAAAATACTATAATAATAATAGAGATAACTAGATTCATGGAGTAATATACTATCCTTCTTACTAGCTGATGTTTGCGAGATGGACTTTTTCTCTTGAATCGCCTTTTACGATTAGCAGAGCCATGCTCTCGGCCAATTCTACCCCAGGCCCAGACGGGGTTAAAAATCTGGTAAATTATAAGAATTACGTGCGGCAGCAAAACTTTATTTTATTTGTTATACTAGATTTTTAGTCGCAACAATCAACTAAAAATTCAGAGCGTACATTTTCGTAATAACTGTGTGGTGCCACAATCAGGTATCACAGAATGAATATTTATTTTTGATTTTTTTGAACTTTATTGAAAAACACATATTTTTTAATTTAATTTTGATTAAGGGTGCGTCAGCCGTTAGGTCATAAGGCGCCACTCCAGCCTAAGGGATGTGGGGAAGAAAGTCCCATGCTGGTCAGAACCAGCCACGGTTGGGGGGGGGGGGAGGAGGTTTCTCACGTCGCGGTCGTCATCGTCTTTGTCATCGTTCGTTGTGTCATTGTCATCGTCGCCGGGGGGTCGTCAAGGGAAGGGGGCAAGGTCCCCGACGACGATTGCCAGAGCTCGCCTCTAGTTTCGGGGAGAAAGATATTCCGCTCTTTCTAGCTGATGTTTGCGAGGTGGACTTTTTCTCTTGAATCGCCTTTTACGATTAGCAGAGCCATGCTCTGGGCCAATTCTACCCCGGGCCCAGACGGGGGTTAATATAACTGATTTTCAGTGGGGGACATTAAACAAAAACGACCAAGCCAACCCTTTAGGCCCCGACGCAATCGACAAGTAAGCGATAACCAATCAAAGATCGATATTCCGCGGATCAACGTCAGAATCAACAAAGCCGATTCAGAACAACTTTGAATTTACTATGCGCCTTTTTGCTATATAGGACGGCTCCAAAGTCACCGTTTTACAAATTCCTAACCCAAATACTGATCAACTTAATTACAAATCAGAAAATAAAAAACTTATGCCCATAGTGGGAATTGAACCCTGGACCTTCTGCATTGGAAGCAGAGACGCTAATCACAAGACCTACGAGCCTCCTCAATGGAAGGAGCTAAAGACGGCGTGAGAAACAAGGGCTCTTCAACCTGTTAGGTCATTGGTATTGCGCCGCCTGTGATATTGAAAATTAATTAAATGAGTGTATGGTGTGTTTGATGAATATATTGTTTTCTAGTTTATAAAAGAAAAGAAAATAATAGAAACCATAGTGTAAGAAAAATAAAAACAATTTATCGAATTAAAAGTTTTATTTTTATGAATTATATTTTTATATTTGGGTAAATTAATTACTTTGAATGATAAATGTATTAACTTGTCTCCGTTGACTAATCACATAAAAGCCCTTCCCCACAAGGAATAATTTCGATGTGGTTTATTTGGATTATGGGCGCGTCAACCGATAGGCCATAATGCTCCACTCTATAGCCAAGGGGATATGGGAAGGAGTGGCCCATGCTGGTCAGAACCAGCCACGGGAAAGGGGAGGAATGGGGGGAGGGGTTCTCACGTCGTGGTCGTCATCGTCGTTTGTCATCGTTCGTGTTGTCATTGTCGTCGTCGTCGGAGAGGTTGTCAAGGGAAGGGGAAGGGTTCTCCGACGACTATTGCCAGAGCTCGCCTCTTGTTTCGGGTAGTTATATACTCCCCTCTTACTAGCTGATGTTTCGAGGTGGACTTTTTCTCTTGAATCGTCTTTTACGATTATCAGAGCCACGATCTAGGCCAATTCTAGCCCGGGCCCAGACGGCTAAATTTCGATTTAAAATTACTTGTTTGTGGTATGTTGAAAACCCAATACATTAAACTTGTATTCGTTGCCCATTGTACACTCATAAATCGTTTGCTCTACATAATAAAGTCGAGTTAGGCATGACAATCAGCTGATGTAACTTTTCCAGTCGAGTCCAACGCGTGACGTACATTTATGCACGAATCTCGCTAGTTGAGCACCCGCACATTAAAAATAGACCTCCCCCACCCTCTACCCTTCTGATTATCTAGATTGGTGTAACACTGCCCGATATGCGTTGTTTTCACGAATACCAGGGAACAAAATATCAGTTGATAAATTCCAGTTAATACATGTTTATTTATGTCATTGACGTTAACTCGAACAGCAACGCCAGCTTGAAAGTTAGACTGTGTTGACGATTGAAATTGACGGTCGACGAATGTTCTCAATCGTCTAGTTTAAAAACCGTTTATTTGGATTAAGGGCGCGTCAACCGTTAGGTCATAATGCGCCATTCTACTCTGTAGTGGATGGAGGGAGGAAAGTCTCATGATGGTCAGAACCAGCCACGGGTAGGGGAAGGAAAGGGAGCGGGAGGTTCTCACGACGTGGCCGTCATCGTCAATTGTCATCGTTCGTGTTGTCATGGTCGTCTTTATCGCCGGGGAGATCGTAAAGGGGATGGGGAGGAGTCCTTGACGACAGCTCGAGATCGCCTCTTGTTTCAGGGAATACTCCCCGCAACTTGCTAGCTGATGTTTGCGAGATGGACTTTTTCTCTTGAATCGCTTCTTACGATTAGGGATTTCTGGATCTAATTCCAACCCGTGCAGGCGGGGTTTCCGCGCAATAGTCGGATTCTATGTTTTTACACAACCTAAACATCACGTTTGCGTGGACATTTACGTTGACGACAAACTTAAATTAGACTTGACAGATTTCCTAATATTAGTAGGTGCCTGGATTGAACCAAAGATTGAAAGAAAGATATGGCTACGAATGACTGCGAACGCGAAGTAGTGTGATAGGTCAATGCAAAGCACGACATGCAAAACTTGGGTTAGGTAATGATAAACTCTACTTTTTATATTCATTTGTAGTAATCAAGCTAATTATTATGACGCATTACACTTCTCATCTACTGATACTTGATCAACTCGTGGAAATCAAATTTACACATTTGTTTTAGTAACAATATTTAATTTCAAGATGCAATTGGTCGATACGCTCTCCATTGGGTGAAATATATTACTGTGATATAGAATAATGTGTTTTTGTTTGTAGTTGGTTGTCTTTGTAAAAATTAAACTTTTTTCGTTTGATTATTTGGAGTAACCGTTAGCTCATAATGAGCCACTCTGGCCGGGGTGATATAAGGAGGAGGGGCCCATGCTGTTCAGAACCAGCCACGGGTAGGAGGAGGAAGGGGGGGTTTCTCACGTCTCGGTCGTCATCGTATTTGTCATCTGTCGTAGTCGTCGGGGAGGTCATCAAGGTAACGTAACCGGAGGTGTCCCCGACGGCGGTTGCCATAGTTCGCCGCTAGTTTTGACCAGCAATATACAGTATTTTGCCGTCGTTTGATCCCTTTCAAAGCAATAGCGTTAGTATTAATAAATTAAATAAATGAAACCACAACAACCTTAAGGTTGTCTGTAAAGGAAAGCAAAGGATTCAAATATTGCAAATTTAAATTATTCACTACGTGGTGGAAGTTTCCAAACAGTTCTTGTGATTTCTATATAATTATTATAAATATGCTGTTTAGTTTCCATAGCCATACTTCGTCACACCAACAAAACAAACTGCAGAAAAAAATCCATAACCCAGAACGACGACGTGAGAAACATAGGGCGCTTCAACCGACTAGGTAATATCGCGCCGCGTGTGATATTGTAAGTTAATGAAATTTTTTATGGTATGTTTGATTTGAATTGATTTGTATTGCCAAGCGTCTCATATTAATGCACTAAGGCTATTCGAGACGATGAGTGGTGATGGACGGGAATGAAGGGTGAATAGAAGGGAGGAGGGGAAAGCCGGTACCGGCACGTAGCCTACTGCTTTCGAAAAGTACCAAGGGGACCAACGGATTTACGTCCCATCCTTGACAGTCATATAGGTTCCTCCACAAGCCCGGACTGCCGAGCAGACGGCGAGGAGAACGAAGCCGTTACACTCGATCTCGAACTCTACATCTGCTCTAACTATAGCGGTATACGTGAGTTTTAGGGTAGAGCGGTCACCGACTCTACTGTGTGTGTGTGTTTTTCGTATATTTAGGGGTTTATTATTAGGTTAAAGGGCGCATCAACCATAAGGTCATATTGCGCCTCTTGTGATAATGTAGTTTATAACTTTATTTTTTAATTTTCTAAACTGGTGGAACGTAAGGGGGGACGCGGGAAACACGGGGTGGACAGGCCTGTGCTAGTCAGAACCAGTCACAAGCAAGGGGAGGGCCTGTAGTCTGTGACGAAATCAGGCCGGGCTCAGGCAAAGGCCAGAGGGAAAGGGAGGGTATGTGGAGGGCAGGGCTTGGTGGTTCCCCCACGCCGTGGTCGTCTTCGTCTGTGTCATCGTCCATGTTGTAATTGTCGTCGTCGGGGAGGTAGACAAAAGGAAGGGGAAAATTCCTCGACGACGACCGCCAGAGCTCGCCTCTAGATTCGGGGAGTAATATTCTATCCTTCTTACTTGCTGATGTTTGCGAGGTGGACTTTTTCTCTTGAATCGCCTCTTTACGATTAACAGAGCCATGCTCTGGGCCAATTCTACCCCGGACCCAGACGGGGGTTGATTTTCGTATATATCTTAGAAATGTTCTTTATAGTTTCCATTGCCACAACTTTGTCTTCCCTTTTTGCAATGTCTTAGATTCCTGCTTTCTGAAACAACACGTGGCTAGGTTTGTTTCTCCTCCAGCACAATTCATTTGTTTCATTGTTCTACTAGAGTGTTTCTTGAAGGCTATTCACGCCCAGACTTGGTTGATATAAGTCACTATTGTGACGTACGTGCTAACACACGGCGGTAGCACAATCGTGAGCATTGTGTCAAGAAGAGGAGCCGAACACATATTCCATGTGTCTGCTGTGATTGAATCCAGGCCATTTCCTGATTTAAACAACCACGTTATTTATTTTATTTATCAGATGCATATTACAACAGAGTACAAATACTCCACAAGTGCAAATCATAGCATTACCTAATGGATAGAAAACATACTAATAGACATTAAAATATACAACACAAAATAATACATTTAACTCATTAAACATGTGAAATTATCAATTTAAATGTGAAACTATCAAAATTATTAACATTAAAAATGAATTAGAGATATTCTTGAAAGAAAATAGAAGAACAATTTTATATGAAAGAAGATACTAATGGAAATAAGCTAGTGAGTAAATTACGTTAATATCCTAATGCTTGAGTGATCACAGATTTAAATTTAAAAATATTTTGAGAGTAGAGATCAATGTCTGTTCCTTCAAGAGGTTTTAACATATTAAAAGAATGCTGTAATCTGTTGATGCATGAATTTTTATGGAGGTCGAGATGACTTAGGGCTGGTTGAAAAGTTTTGTGAAGGCGTGTATGTTTGGGAGGTATATGAAAATTTAATTTGCCAAGAATTAAACTAGTGTTTGTTAAATTATTTACAATTTTGTAAAGGTAAACCATGTCGGAATAGTTCCTTCGGTTTTCTAATGTCATTAGGTTAGCATCTTTACAAAGTTGTGCATAATCTACTCTATGATACAGAATGTTACTTTTTATACATTGATGTTTTATGAAACACTGTTGGACCCTTTCTACATTATGAATTTTGGTGATTTGATATGGGTTCCAAATAGAGCTAGCATAATCTAAATGAGGCCTAACAAGAGAGAGGTACAACTTTCGCATAGTGGTTTGGAGAATTCTTTAGAGCAGTTTCGTCTTAAGAAACCAAGCAATCTAAATGATTTCGGAATAATGTTAGAAGGTGATTCGAGGATGAAAGATCATGAGATATGATGACACCTAAATCCTTGACTTTCGTGACTCTTTCCAAAATCTGATCATTGAGACTGTAGATATGAAATTTAACATGTTTTGTTTTTGTTGTAAACGTAATGACTGCACATTTAGATACATTAAGTTTAAGCTTCCATGTTCTGCACCATTCTGCAAGCGCGTCCAGATCTGACTGCAGGCATGCACGGTCAGCATCTCTTCGTATTGGACGATATATCTTAAGATCATCAGCAAACATTAGACAGCTTGATGACATAAAACAAGACGGTATGTCATTCACAAACAGGGTAAAGAGTAGTGGACCCAAAATTGAACCTTGCGGCACTCCAGATGTTACACTTTCAGAAGATGATCTTATTGTATCAATGACAACTGACTGAGTTCGTCCAGTAAGGTAGCTTTCAATTAATTGATGAATTTTACCGGTAATTCCATAGGATTTTAATTTAAATAGGAGAAGATCGTGATCAACACTGTCAAAAGCTTTATGAAGTCCGTGTAGACAGCATCAACTTGAACACCTGAGTTTAGGGACGTTGCAATATCGTGGGTGAATTCAGTAAGATTAGTAACAGTTGATTTTCTTTCATAAATCCATGCTGACTTGGTGATATGTAGTCTGCCACATGATTATTTAATCTTTTAGAAATGAGACCTTCAAAAACTTTTGAAAATATGGCTAATAACGAAATAGGCCGGTAATTAGTCCCCTGAGTTTTTTTTTTTTCCTTTCTTTAAAACGGGTGTAACGTTAGCATGTTTCCATCATGAGGGAAACGTTCCTTCATTTAAAGCACAGTTAAATATTTTTGAAAGTGGAATAGATAATGCATTTCTACAGTGTTTGATCACATTTACCGGTATTTGGGCTGGCCAGGCGATTTTCCATTAACAAGTTTGCCAAGGCTATCTTTCACTTCTTCACAAGAAACATTGAAACTGGACAGTTCACTATCAATCTGGTCAAAGAGATTAGGTAGAACCACATTTCCTTGTGATTTCGGAGTGAAAGTTGTTTTAAAAAACTCCGAAAAAAGGTGGCAGCACGATTCTACACTTTTCGCAGTAATACCATTATATTTCACTTCAGTAGGTATCCTCCTTGATCTAGTTTTTCTCTTGACAAAGCTCCACAATAATTTGGGGTTTTCTGGAATTTTTGTTCTTCAATGTTGTGAAGGTATTGACGATATTTCATGTTTTTTAGTTGTTTGAAGTTAGTTCTTTGATTTTGGTGATCAACTTTATGACAATCCAAACCGGTTCTTTTGAACATTTGATGAGCTCTGTTCTTACGTTTTAATGCCGCAAGAACATGTTTATCGTACCAAACTGGATATTTATTCTTTTTGACTTTTGTCACTGGCACTGTTCTGGATATTGTTGCGTTTAAAAGATTGTAGAATAAGTCACACTTGTCGTTCACATCTGTCAATAGATCCATTCTATCCCAGTCCACACTCATTTAGATTATCACGAAGTTTATTTAAGTCAGCCTTCCTCCAGTTATATGTCTCGCGTCCTGATGGTTTGTCGTTCAACTTCATATGTGGAAGAACAAGATGACACAAAAATGGAAAATGGTCAGAAATAACTGCTGGTTCAACGTTTATGACGGTAACCTCGGCGTCTGGATTATTTACAATAAAAGATCAAGGAAGTGGTTATTACTGGTAGGAAACAAGACTTTTTGTGATAGATTGGCTTCACTTATAAATTCAATAAACATCTGGTTCACTACAGAGTTTTTGTTGGTAATCGGGTCCAGGTCAGTTGAGTCATCTTGATGTTTAGACTTCCAAGTTATATCTGGTAGATTGAAGTCACCACACAACATTATATTGTCCGTATGTCGAAGTGTTTCTTCCAATTTCAAAACGTTGTCTCTAACCTTTTCAATGAGCAATGGTGTTGCCTTAGGGATATAAACACACCCTACATATAGACTGGATTTCAGGTTCATTTTTATTTCAACCCACATCATTTCTAAGTCAGCAGTTTCAAACTCCTCCCGTCGATTAGAAGTCACTTTTGTGTTGACAGCATAAGAACTCCCCTCCTTTCTTTTTACCTGCACTTGGAATGCGGTCTTTTCTATGCACCTCATATTGACTGTTTATATAGTACTTCATTCTCATAAATATGTTCGTGAAGCCATGATTCTGTTATGCAAATTATATCACATTCATTGTTGTCCGCAAAAAACATGATAAACTCACTAAGGTTATCAGTACCTGAAATACTTCTGGCATTCATGTAATAAACAGTTATTACTTAGTGTTATTAGTTATTATGTTATTAGTGTTATTACTCGAACAATAAGAAAGAAATGGTCCGTATGAACACATCCCAATGACGACGTGAGAAACTAGGGCGCTTCTGCACCGGTTATAGGTCATAGTGCGCCTCACGTGATATTGTAATTATTAAAACGAGTTTGTTGTTTGTTAGTTGATTATATTGTTTACTAAGCATATACAAATAAAATAATAAAAAAGATAGTGATATCAATAGAAAAATTAAATGTTTTTGATGTGAATTAAATTTGAAAGGGAAGGGGGAAGGGAAGGGGGCAAGGTCCCCGACGACGATTGCCAGAGCTCACCTCTAGTTTCAGGTAGTAAAATACTACCCTTCATACTAGCTGATGTTTGAGAGGTGGACTTTTTCTCTTGAATCGCCTTTTACGATTAGCAGAGCCATGCTCTGGGCCAATTTTACCCCGGGTCCAGACGGGGGTTTTGCTTTTTCCATTCTCATGTGAATAATTGCTTTTAAAAACAATTTTGTATTTTGAAATGTTTGTTATTTGTCATATTCCAGACTTTTGCGATCACGGACCAAATGATTCCACACCACACTTATAGACCAAACAACCGTAATATCTTAGTTCAATTTAAAGTTGTAGATTTCCGTAATTTAACAAAACCTTTCGCTGTACTAAAACTAACTCCAAGAAGACATTGCACAGCTGTTTTTAGCATTGTATAGGGATAGGTTGCATTACATGATAACATCACAGTGTTTAAGAGTTCAGTTTTTAAATTAGTTTTTTATTTCATATTTTAGTGTTCAGTTTATTTATTTTATTTCATATATTGGACAACGGGTGGACAACCATTTTGTGTTTAGTATTAAAAGTGTGTTAAATAGTTATTAAATGTAGCTTTAATATGTCGTTGTGTTTATCATTATTTGATCAAATGCAATGTTTGCGCTTTATGGATGAGTGAAGAGTTGAAATCAATATTGAAACTAATAGCGGAAATGTTTAATAAAATGTGTAAAGTTTTATTGTTTAAATTTATGTTTAATTCGCTATTTGAAACGATAATGGATACAAACAAAAATACATCAGCGTTGTCAAAGAACGATATCCCAACAACCTTAAATAAGTTCACAAATCAAGTTTGTAGAAGCACTAAAGTTGTGCAGCACCTTCTGTAATAATATTGTCACCGATTATGTATTTTAATTTTATTCTGAGTTAATTTGTTTATCTTCGTCCATTGACATCAGGAAATCATACCTTGTTTAGGAAATAATAACTGTGCATGCGTTCAAGAACATTACCGCCATCTTGAAAGTCCGGTGCGAAATGTGGCAACGTGGCTGACGTGACGTCACAGATACCTGAGTTAGGGCAGGTGCACCATGCTATGCCATGCCATGCACGCAGACGGCTCTCAGCATGCACGGTTGGAGTACTAGAGGGCGGTAAGCACATTTGCGAAAAGATTCCCCCTAAGTTGTTGCTGTTATTGTTGTTATTCTATCAAGATATTATTAATTGTTGGGAATATATTAGTTTTGTAGACTTAATAATTTGCTGCTGTATTTTCTTTTTTTCATTTTTTTGTTTTATAAATATTTATCTTCACGTTTGTAAGTCGTACCTAAATTGATAATGTTAAAATGCTCAAGGGTATTCCAATTTGACCTATATTAATTTATTTCTTTAGATTATAAAATGTGAAATAATATTTTAACTCGTGTGTCACGAAAGCGTGCGTTTTCTAGTGGGAATCTTTTCCTAAATGAAGCTATTTGAATATAAGTAGTACTACCTTCGAGGCGCAAAAGCAACATTCGAATTCACTAGGCAATTCATCAAGTTTGTCGTTTGTCTTGTCATCTTTTTTGCTGATATCCTACAAACAGAGATTGAGAGAAAGAGAATAAAAAATAAAAGACAAATAGTATTGTATGTTTGGAGCTATAAAAAGGACTACCCCTTTTAATATATGCCTGATGGTAGGGGCGAAAGGAAAGGGGATTGCCGTTTTAACAAAGGGAATGGCACTGACGAAAATAGCCATAATTTATCAAGAGTGTAGGGTATGCTTTTTACAGCACAGAAATCTTGGCTTCCATCGATCATTTAAAGCAAAAGCCAAAGAGCATTTCGAAGATGGAGCCGGATATAAAATATGTATTTTCCACTTTCTTTCGAAAACTAGGGTTGGATATTACATAGAACTGGAAAACATTCCTATTGCAAAAATTGCTAATACAAGTGAAATTTTGCGAAATTCTCGTCATCAATCTATTTACTACATAAAGTGTCTGGCTTAGTAAGAATAATGAATATGTCACCAAACTCGCATAACATATTGTAAGCTTACATTTTCCCTAGCTATCTTTTACACAAATAATCGATAGATTGCCTACCTAAGCAGCATTGGATTAATCACAATTAATTTCAATGATATTTTAATTGTAAAATTTTCGTCTTCACGATACATTGCAAAGCGGACAATCTAACCACGGATTATATTCAGTTAGAGAGAGTTGGCTTATCATATCATGACACACAAACCAGTACATTATAAATATTAAGCACATTAATAAACACGTTTCGGTGTTCACATTGACAAGAAGTAAGAGAAAGAAGAGGGAACACTGTAAAGAGAAGAAGAGAACAGACTAAATATTTCACAGCATATTCACCAGCAAAACATACATAGAACATACACTATAATATTATAGAACTGCCCACAGGGCAGATCACTGTGGCAACAGCTCGCATTCAACATTGTGGGTTAGATTTTAAAGTAAAAATCATTGGATGCGTTTATTTGAGATAAGAATTTAAAGTACTTTTCGATTTCGAATAGGCTTGTACTCTTTTAATTGGACAAATCTAATTTTCTGTTGATTTTTTATGTCGGTGTAGAATGATGATGATTATGATGACATAATTTATTTTGTCTAACGTCTCAATATGAGTGGTGAATGAAGATTAAGAACGATTACAAAAAAAACATGCCTTACGCGGGATTCGATCCCACGTCCTCGTAGAGCCTTCGGACCAGCGCTCTAGTACATGATGCGGCGCAAAATGACGACGATGTGAGAAAATAGGGCGCTTCCATTGGGTTGGTCATATTACACCGCTTGTGATATAGTAAGTTAATACATTAAGTTTGTTGTGTTTGATTTTTATATTAAATACCTGAATGATAGAGTTGATATTGATAGCAAACAAAAATTATTTATTGAATAAAAAATATTTATGTTTTTGATGTGAATTAAATTGGTTTTAACAAATTACTTGGAATAAGAAATTTAAAAAAACGAAAAACGTCATATGATAGAAGTTCTGCACATTATGATTGGGAGAGATCAAATTGCGTGCGCAAGGCAATATGTTTGGTACATTCTGGTAATATAACAAATAATGATGGTTAGGTACATCACATGTGTCACATCTGGGGACAATATTGAGAACGCCACGCATGACAGCGTGAGAAACTAGGGCGTTTCAACCGGTCAGGTCATATTGCGCCGCCTGTGAAATTGAAAGTTAATGAAATGAGTTTATGGTGTGTTTGATAGTTATATTGTTTTCTAAGTTTTAAAGTGAAAGAAAATGATGGTGATGAAAGTTAGAGCAAAATAAAACATAAAAGTGATTTATTTAAATTGAAATAAATAAACAATGAAAAGTGTTTGATGTTAATGAAATTTTGTGAAATAAATTACCATACCAATAACCAAACAATCAACGTACCCAAAATAACGAAATTATTATAGCTTCACCTACATGCTACATTTCCCAGTTAATTACTTGTCTGGCCGTAAATGCAACTGCAGTCTACAAATCGTACTTGTTAATCACTCGTATTCATATTTCTTTGAAGTCTTACATAAATGCCCCACATGCCCCGTTTAAAATTGTGAACTGGAATTGCTCTAGATCATAATATTATAACTAGGAAGATTCGCAAACGCTTTTTCAGGCGCATTGTTGGATGAGCGTAATTGGTGCATTGAGCTGCCATATGATATTATGCAGATTTTCTGTTGTTCTGTGAAAAAATCATAACTAATTCAAAGATTTTTTTTAAACAAAAAAACCGAAATTAAAAAAATTAAAAATCGTAAAATTGCGATTTGCATAAGATTTTTTTTTTGATTGCGCTCAAATTTCACACGAATATATTAATTTATAAAATTAAGGTTCTTCGAAAAAATCATTACAATCGGATAAAGCATGTAGGTGTTTAAAAATAATCGAAAAAAATCGTAAAATTGCGATTTTCATGAAAAATAACTTTTCGATTGCGCCTTAAAACGTGTCAGTTCTAAGTTCAGAGATTTCGAAGGCCTACAGAAAATTTCATTGCAATTGGAGTATCGGTTTAGCCGGAATCGTGTTAACAAACACACAAAAATACAAGAAAAAACACAAAAAACAAAAATCATTCCGAATTTTTTTCTCCAGTGTAGTGAAATGGAATCTTCACATCGCTCGCTACGCTAGTCCAATTATCCATAAAGCTGGATTTAACTAAGAATGTTGTGTAATCTGACCGATTCCAAACGACAATGTTCACTAAAGACGAAGTGAGAAACAACCGGTTAGGTTATATTACGTTGTGAGAACAAAACGAGAGTACAAGCCCATTGTTAATCGGAAGCAATTCAAAACAAACATAGCAACAAGAAAGTATTTCAACTCACCGGGGATGTGTAGCCACCTGACGACCTCGCCCCCTGGCCCTGTTGGTCATCCATCACGACCACGTGGTCATCGGGCAGATCCAGCAGTATGGTCTGCTGATGCGTGGGCGGCGAGCAAGGCGGTGGGTTACCCATCACAGTACCGACAGGCAGCGTCTGTTGCGACGAGTTACTCCGGCGGTGCCTCAAATGCTCGTGGTTGCGGACACACCCGGGCGCAGTACTGCCGCGTATTGTGCCACCACCTCCGCTAGCGCTCTCCGCCTCCTCGGTACTGTTCCCGTCCACTTGCGACATGTTGTGGCCTGGGGAGGTAACCTCATTGACATGATGAAACCACACCAAACTCACGCCCATGGATGTATAACCTCAACTTAATTGCTCAGTGTGTGGTGTGTGTGTTTTTGTGCATTACTTGAGAGGAGAAGAAGAGCACTTTCGTGGAACAATATCGGATGGCAAAGAAAATGGGGTAAGGATAGAATCATATACATTATCAG